>CM032464.1:18293132-18625419 GCA_019059595.1 Marasmia exigua | reverse complement strand
AATAAAGAGAAAAAAGATGACTCATATTTATTCGTTATCATTAAATGTGTGTTTTTATTAAAAATGTTCATTTTTTAAATAATTTTATTAATAATAATGCCGGAAGTCCTCCTACAAGGTGGACCGACGATCTGGTGAAGATCGCGGGAATCCATTGGATGCGGGCGGCACAGGACCGATCTGTGTGGAGAATATTGGGGTAGGCCTATGTCCAGACGTCTATTGGCTGAAATGATGATGATGATGAATCTAGAAATAGTAAATTTCATTTCGGAAATTTCATTTGTTTTTTTGTCGTATTGTCCATTGTAGAAATACGGTATACAGAAATGGTGGAAATAAGTTGAACCGTCCGCTCCTCCCGTCCTGGAGGCGCACATTCTTCATTGAGTTCCCATAGCTCTAAAGACTCTGCACTAAATATCTCAACATTTGGCTCACTATGTACCCTAGTGGTAGATTTATAGACTTACTTCAACGCCTAGCTTGTTCCGGGCCATTACTGCAGCACGCAGGGTGTCGAAACCGCAGCCAAATTACTCGGCGGCGGTACGTAACGTCACTAGACTAGGGATGTTACGTAGCTTCAACTCGGATTCCTGAAATTAACATTTGTTTATTCATTTCTTAGTATATTTTTTGTATCGATACATAATGTTTAATTACATGTATAATAGTTATAATGTATATTTTTCATGTATAACGATTTGTAAGAGCTGTGTACAAGCCTATGCAAATAAAGTACTATAACGAAACTCCAGAGTCCGCTTCTCATGTCATTTATTCCGTAATTTGCACTTACAGATATTCATAGATACATTTATATCCACTCAGAACTTTTAGCTTACGAGATCTATTTTGTCAAATTAAACTGTCCGTTCGCCCGTCAATAGACAAGTCAATATATCGGTTTGGCGCGCCTATCGATTATCGATGCGTTTCCGGTTACGTCAAACCTTAACTTGGTTCTCAAAACCGTCAACAGTCAAATCAAACACTATTAAATTACTCGAATCCTAAAATTACCTCAATTTATTATTGAAAATCATTACAGTACTTTTAGGGTTCCGTACCTCAAAAGGAAAAAACGGAACCCTTATAGGATCACTTTGTTGTCCGTCCGTCCGTCCGTCTGTCAAGACCCTTTTTCTCAGGAACGCGTGGAGATATGAAGCTGAAATTTATATCAATTACTCAGATCTACTGTCCCTTGAAGCTGTGAAAAAATCAAACTTCTAAGCCAACGCAATCAAAAGATACAGCCGATTATATCGATATTTTCATCAAATTTTCGACACTCGCAAAGGAATCAAAACCTACAGGGTACTTCCCGTAAACTCAGAATCTTGAAATTTCGCATGAAGCATTGTCATATAATGCAAATATAGGAAAAATTGCGAAAATCACATTTTTTTAGTTATATAAAATAATAAAAATATTTTAATAAAATGAAATTTACTACTTTATTTCTCACGAACGAATAAAGGTATCAAATTGAAATTTATACCAAATACCTACGTCTACTGCTGTGCTGTGAAAAAATCAAACAAAAGTTAACGCAATCAAAAGATACCGGCGGAACCCTCGGTGCGCGAGTCAGACTCGCACTTGTTTAATTTTGATATTACACCTCCGACTTTGACTTCGGCTCCGCGTTTCAGTTATAAATCGGAGGTCGTAGACGGAGACAGAGCTGCGAGACTTTTGTTCTTTAAATACAATTGCTACTTTTGGGGTTACTTCATATGATTTAAGTATTCGATTTATTCCATTTCATTCTTAAAATTTTCAAAAATAAATAATAATTGTGATGCCACGGACCGGCTCGACAGGAGAGATACCATGTCCTCACAGAAAACCGGCGTGAAGCACCACTGTGCTGTGTTTCGCTGCGTGAGTATGGAGGCCCAGTCCGGGGAGGGAAGGGGAGTGTAAAGGTTGGCAGCGCACTTGCGACTCCACTGGTGTTGCGGGTGTCCATGGGTGGCGGCAATTGCTTACCATCAGGTGATCCGTCTGCTCGTCTGCCACCTATGTCATAATTTTTTTTTGTAGGTACCTACTATTTTAGTTCATTTCTATATTTCTTCTTCCTCTCCGACTCCGGGTCTGACTTCAACTCCGACAAACCTCATTTAAAAACTCCGACTTTGGTTCTTCTTTTATATACAACGTTACGTTTCACTTTTATTTCCCTTTTTCAATATTGCACCACCTACCCCTCCTCTACTATCAAATATCCTTTGCCTGAAGGTTGTCTGGTAGAAATCGCTTCCAGCGATAAGACCGCCGAAATTGTACAATTAAGTTTCTGTAATGCCTAGATTTTAAAGGTGTGTTTTTTTTCCACGGACACTGGTTCCGTGCCTTTTTTATGCTTATAATTTTTTAAAAGGTTGCAAAATTTGCAAAATGTTCTCCGCGATAAAATTTAAATTAAATAAAATAAAATTACAATAGCTTAAGGCAGCCATGCAAGGTTATTGTTAGTAAGTTGAATTTGAATTTAGTGTGATTGTAAGTAGGATGTTTTTTTTTGGTTGTTTAACTTCCGACTTCGGTTCCGATAACATCACCTCCGTAACATCCCTACACTAGACGCTTACAGAGCACAGCTGTATTTCTCGTACATAGAGCATTCACCAAATTGTCACTGATGTGGTTACTTGTTAAGGATCACATAGGTTGTGACTAATATAATTTGCTAGACAAAACTATAGAATTAACTGCCGCCTGTCGTATTCTTCTCTTCTTTTTTATTTCACGCCTAAACGGAGCGACAAAATGACGTGATTTTTAACCCCCGACGAGAAATCGACGGGGTGTTATTTAGAGGACATATTGGATGGAGAGTGACTTCTTCTCATCTTAGCTGTCGCTCTGGAGCCCGGGATATGCTTAGACCATGATTTAGGGACAGTGACATAGAATCCTTTTTGTCTCTTTTCAACTGTAAATTATACATACATAAGTGCTTACCAATAGTTTTAAATCATTCAAATGTATGACGATTTGAAAGTGCTGTGTACAAGCCTCTGCAAATAAAGAATTTTGACTTTGACTTTGACTCCCCACTTCCTTCAAATGAGAAGTGGAAGATTGTATGGTGTTTCGTAGTATTGCTAGATAAACGTTTTTAAGTGTGAAGGTATGTGTGTCATGTAAATTTCAGAGTCATCAAATTGTTAACTGGGTTATTCATGAATCATTGTAAAGTTTATTTATTTTTAGGTTTTCATTATTTATGTGGGCGTTAGATAAGGTAAATTCGGATTAAGTGTTAGTATAATTTAATGTTTTATTATTAAAATTGATAAGCTCCTTTTGTCCTTTTCTTTCTTTCGTTTTTGCCTGAGATACAGGATACTCCTAGTTCAGGCAACAAACTTAAAATGAGTTCCCTTAGTATATGTAAAATTTAAGTATTTATATTGTTCTCGTGGTTTTTTTCAATAAAAAAAAATTATTTATTTATTATATGGAGAATTGAGCAACTTTCAGGGTAGAAATCTAAAAATTGGTAGATATCTGGACGTTTTAATTGTGACTAAAAAAGTCGTGCTATTTTTTTATTTGGAAAGGGTAACCGTGTTACCCCAAATTTGACACAAGCATAGCTGCGAGCAGTAGCTGGTAAGTATGATAAATTAGAGTTAAGATTCGCTGTGCCTTGTGTCTTGGACTTAAATACGAAAAGTGGTAGAATATTCATCGGAAATAAAGCCATTATCCAATTTTCAGTTCTTTATCTCAATCGTTAAAAGAAATGGTCTTGGATCGGCTTCTCTTAAAACCGCAATTAGTATAATTTAAACATTACACTTATTTATTGAATTGTTTGAAGATTATGTGGGTACTGGGATGTGAAGTAACCAAAGTATCCATGATTGAAATGAATTTCCTGGGGCTTTTGATTTACATCGGTACAGTCATCATCATAAAGTATGAGTAATAATAATAACAAAATCCTTCAACTGATTCGGCTGTGGCGGCCTATCTTAATGATCACCCACCTACGCAGAATATTAATAGTGCTCAAGTGTGTGCCCAAACACAAGTGCACTATTCTTTTACCCTCATATTTCGATCAAATACCCAAGGTGACACGATCAAAGAGCAAAAGTATGATTGATTGATTTCTGTGAGGCCATGGGGCCTCACAGAAAACCGGCGTGAAGCAGCGTCTGAGCTGTATTTCACTGGATGAGTGAGGGTGCCAGAGACCCAATACGGTATTTGACTAATTTTTTTTAATTTTTGTACTCAAAAGACCTCTCAATGATGAAAACATCGTTGAAAGAATTACTTAATTTTCATTTAAACTACCTGAGATATCAAAACTTTAAAATCACATTATTTTGGGCAAACCCAAAACGCTCCATACAAATGGCTACTGAGATGTGACGTCACACGACAGTATTTTGTATGCATTTCATTTGAATTTTGTATGATAGCTATATCAAAAGTTTCGTTTATGTCAATGGTTCTATTATAATAGTTGGTGCAAATTGTATGGGTTATTCAATGGTATAATTATTTTTTAATAATTTCATACTTTTAAAATGGACTTGCCCATGAATCTTTGAATGACCAGAAAACTGGCTAGACGTTATATTTTTAATTGAGAATTTTTGCTATTGGCACATTTTTACCTATATTTTGATAAAATATTTATATTTTGTATAATCTCGAGCTTAGTCAAATACCCTATTCGGTGAAAGGGGGTAAGAGTTAGTGGACTGAGCACACTTGTTACTTCACTGTTGTTACGGGTATCCATGCCCTTACCATCAGGTGATTCGTGTGCTCGTCTGCCACCTTCACATAAAAATACTTAAACCAAAATAAATTTCACCCTATGTTCTTTGGGGAAAAATTTTTTTGTTCTTAGGATAATTCCCTCGAAAATTTATAAGTAGATTAAAAAGCACTGTTGAATAAATAAGAAAGGACGAAAAATGTAGAACTGCCTTTGATGTTTCTGCAAATGCGCGAAAGCTTTTGTCTACTGAGTCTGCGAACGGAATTTTTATCCATTTCTTTTTTTCAAATAGACATTTATACTGTAGACAGTATATTTATCGTGTCTCTCCCGCACACTTTTGGTATAGTCCGTCCCTGTCCTACGCCGAACCACGCCGAGACCACTGTACGCACGCATGTATGTGTGCGTCGCCTGTTTAGAACGCATTGAGGCAGTTGGCGTTCTGTTTCGATCTATACTGTGGAGTAGAACAATACATATTATTCACTCCACTCAACATTTATTTATGTTTGCGGGTACCTAACTACTTGTTTAGATTTTCGTGTTGCATTCAAAATCATCATCGTCAGCCCATTTAAGTCCCCACTGCTGGGGCACATGAGGGGTAATTGCCATACTCACCACGCTTGGCAGACGGGTTGGCGAGGGTTTTGATATAAATGCAGAGTTTTCCTTCTCTGGGTGCTGATGATCATGCCAGCAGCTTTACCTTAGTCGCCTTTTACGACACCTCGGTAAGAGTGAGGGTGGCCTATTCTACTCTGCCGGGCACCACACGGCGCGTTGCATTATAACGGTAATAATAGTTAATTAAGACGGGGATTAACACGAAATTTACTATTTGATACAACATTATGTACTCACATATTTTGCTTGACATTTCGGCTACGTTACAGCAGCCGTGGTCACAAGTGGACTGGAGGTGCACGGCGTCGTCTGCTAGGGCCGAGCTGTGAATCTTCAGACACCCTCACATTTTCAGATATTATTTCGCCCCTAGACGAATTGCCAGTGAAGCTACTCCGAAACACTACACTAACAGTATCGGTGTTTGTTTGCGTTAGTAACGGCCTAGCACGGGGTTTGCCCTTGTTAATTACTGGATTCCATGTCGATGTAGGTAACTCTTTCTCAATCCTTAGGTTTTCCACAGAATACAGCGTCATGTCACTCCGTGGCCGTGACATAGGTATGAACTGCCGAGTGGCAACCTGTCTGGTGGCATATCACGAAATTTTTTTTTATTATGTATTCTTTTATTACTAGTGGTCCACTCTCACTTTGTTTCTGAACATTAGCTTCAAACTGTACTCCAATAGATGGCGCTGGGTGTCAATTAAATCGCGCAAGTGTTCCGTTTTTTTCGGTTTACCTATAAGCCTTATGGTTGTCTATGGAATTAACATTTTTTAAAATGACTAGTGGCTCGCACTCGCTTCGTTTCGGGACATTAGTTTCACTTCACCTCACAGAAAACCGGCGTGAAGCAGCACTGTGCTGTGTTTCGCTGCGTAAGTGAGGGTACCGGAGGCCCAACTCTTCAAAGGCTGATTCGACCAACCTTAATCCGATACTAAATCTATGGTAGAGCGCTGTCATTCTATACAAATCTGACGTTATACCTGGTCTGATACCATAGATTTATCCACGGATAAAATATGGAGGAAGTGGAATCGAGCCTAAATAGTATAAAAGATGTATGTGATGTGCTGTTGACTGCCTCGTTGGCGCAGTGAGTAGTGCGTCGCACTTTAAAGCGACGGCTGCGCTTGGGATCCTGGGTTCGATCCCCGGGTCGGGCCAAAATTTGTACCTAAGTTTTTCTGTCAAAAAATTATCAGTATCAGCCCGGAGTCTGGAAGTTGGCGGTCTTGTACCCCCGTGCCTCGGAAAGCACGTTAAACCGTTGGTCCTGCGCCCGATCCCTCTCCGGTCGTGTCACACTGGTGTCCCATCGGAATATGAGGATAAGGGAATAGAGAGTGCACATGTGCTTGCGCACGCATTATAATATATCCTGCGTAAGTGGCTGATCATTCAGATTAGCCGCCTTAGCCGAAATCGGTTGGAGGATACTATTGTATTTTATTCTACTGATAGTTTTTGAGCTGGTACCCGTCGCGTGGTATCCGGCGTGGGCCCTGATTGATTCCCCCCATAGATCGCGGCGGTCCCTTTATTGCACTAATAGCGTCGTTATTGCCGCCAATAGGCCACTCGCGCGGCAAATGATCGACGATGGTTTCTTCAGTCTCTGTCGATGTTAATGTCTGGGCCTGGAATTTGGTGGCTTTGGTAGTTGGCATCATAGAGAGCGGTCGTATCTCAGTGGATAAGAACGCGCTATCCACGCGGGGAGCCGTGTACAAATCCGAGCATGCACCTTTGAATTTTACAAATCTATATGCATATTTCTACCATTCGCTCGGCGGTGAGGGAAAACATCGTGAGGAAACCTGCACGTTTCAGATACTTTCTGAAACGTGTAACCATGACTCAGTTGGTCTGGTTCCCCTATTAAATGGTTGCGAAAGTCAGACGGCAGTTGCATCATAGTAATTACCAGACTCCCCTAATTAAGAATCTTCGTCCAAGCGTACCCCGGGCTCCAGAGTAACAGCTTTGGACGCAACTGGGAAAATAAAGTTAAAAACAAATACCCGACTATCAAAAAAACACGCTCTAAGCTCAAAGTAAAAATTACGAAACAAGAAAATTGTCTCTGCTGAAATTATTATGCCGTATCGCCGTGGTCGCATGCCAGATTAATTTTGTTTTATTACTATAATGAATCTGTTTTGCCACAGTATGTGGCATATTGCCCCAGTATGTGGAGACAATTTTCTGGTTTCGTACTTTTTAGAGCGTGTTTTTTGGTAGTCGGATTTAGTTTTTAAACTTTATTTTTATTCAACATTTTTTTAGTTATGTAAATAAAATTACGTATTTGAAATGTGTTAAAAAGCTCTTCTATTTGATACTCAACACGGTACGCACGTTCCTTACTCTAAGTCCCCTAGAGGGCGCTGTAATCAATTAAACGTGACGTCATGTCGCCTATAGCCAGAAAACAATCAAGACGCTTCTAACGACACCACATTTGTTCAAATATGATAACTAGTTTAGAAGTTAGATACATACATACAGGTCAGAGGAGCCGTGTGGTCCCCGGCAGAGTAGAATAGGCCACCCTCACTCTTACCTAGGTGTCGTAAAAGGCGACTAAGGTAAAGCTGCTGGCATGATCATCAGCACCCAGAGAAGGAAAACTCTGTATTTAGAACCCTCGCCAACCCGTCTGCCAAGCGTGGTGAGTATGGCAATTACCCCTCATGTGATTGAGGGAGGCCCGTGCCCCAGCAGTGGGGACTTAAACGGGCTGATGATGATGATGATGATGATACAGGTCAAAATCATAACCCTCTTTTTTGCTTCGCCGTAGTCGGGCAAATACACGCTAACATGAGGATAGTAATGTTATGGCATCATATTCCAACAAACATTATCGAAGTTCATCATCATCTTAGCGTTTTGTCCCGGTTGCGTCCCAAGCTGTCGCTTCGAATCCTGGAGTCCGCTGACGAAGTTAACCTCATAAAATAAGGTAGAACTATATAAAAAAGGCACCTGGCTCTTCGGGGTGACGGTAGATGGAGCCAATCCATAACACACACACTGGTGTGTGTCCATCCAGAGGACGCAACACACTGGTGTTACGTCCTCTTTTTCATTTCCCTTGCCACCAGGCAAGAGAGGACGCCCATTAACCAGATGGGCTGACGACATAGACAGAGTAGTGGGTAAGACCTGGATGAGGCTGGCCCAGGACCGTTGCGATTGGCGAGCACAGGAGAAGGCCAAACCCTGCAGTGGGATCAAAATGCAGGCTAATCCGTACGTATCCTGTGCATTATGTTTTCGTTGTAGTAGATATATATACGCGTTAATTAAACGTTTTGCCAGATTTTTAGCTTTATCATCTAGGGATGTTCGATCCGATCCGATACTTGTGGATCCGGATCGATACAAAGCAATACGATCCACCCGATTTTTGTATCGATACAATGGATTTCGATATGTTAGTGGATCGATACAAGTAAGATGAGGATCGGATCGATCGCAGAACAAAAAAAATTAAACCATAATATTTATTCGTAAAGTAAATACTGACCGCATACCTGTTCTACGAAGTATTCTATTATCACTAGTGATTATAGATCACTCATTCTCATTGTGTATTACGTTTGGGGAACACAAAGTGATAGAGCATTTTTTACTTACACTTCCTTATAAAGATTCGCCTATGTATGCAATTTTGTTTTTTCTTGTTCTTAAAAATAAACTTTTTTCATTTTTAAAACCTATGTGTTTAAAAATAAACTTTATTCATTTTTATAAACTTGATACGATTCTGGATCGATCTAAATCGTATCAAATCTATTTTATCGATATTCGTATCGATACAGTGTATTACGATCCATTGCGATCCGATCAATCGATACAAAGTGCCCAGGATAGAACATCACTATTATCATGAATATAAAATGCATATTTATATGTATTCTATGCTATTTATAAAGAGGTAATTCTTACAAACAGCGGCAACGCTTATACGATGTAATCAACACCTAGTGCCATCTATTGCTATAAAGTGGAACTAATGTCTTGAAACGAAGTGACGGCGGGCCATTTGTAATAAATAAATTGAGACCACATAACATTGTTCTGATCCCTAGCAGACGAGAAGACGAATCACCTGATGGCAAGGTGTTGTGGGAATCGAACTCGCGACCTTGGCGTCTCAACCGGCACTCATACTATCATCTTTGACCACCCGATTGGATCAGTGGTATTAACGCTGCCTCTGGTGCAAGGGTTGTTGTAGGGTCGCACAGTACAAACATTTGTGTGCATGAACATTACTCAAAAGAAAAGTGTTATATGTATATATCTGTAATCCTATTGTTGATTCTGATATCCGTAACGCAGGTGCTTCAGCTATTTTTCTCGGAGTCAGATCAATGTATGTGATGTTGTGAAATATTTATTTATCTAAATTGTTAAGACTGTCAGACAGACCAAATGCAAGACGTCTTTTGGGGCGTGGGTAGAGTGAAATATTGCGATGGGTTTCCCTGTTTAGAGTGCATAGGAAAACGCGCCATTGATCAGATCTATTCCTTGCTTCACTCAAGTTTAAAAATATATTTAGGATCGTTGGTTTTACCCATAGCGTAAGATAATAATATTAGTGGGTTTGCCCAAACTGCCGAACAGATGCCCCGTTTATAACTTTGTTATTATTTAACAAGTTTACAATGACGTAACCGATAGCGGCGTCATCGTTAATTTTCAAGACTTTTTAATGTAAGTATACAACATCTCAAAAGTAAGTAAAAGGCGACTAAGGTAAAGCTGCGGGCATGATCATCAGCACCCAGAGAAGGAAAACTCTGCATTTATATCAAAACCCTCGCCCTCCCGTCTGCCAAGCGTAGTGAGTATGGCAATTACCCCTCATGTGATTGAGGGAGGCCCGTGCCCCAGCAGTGGGGACTTAAATGGACTGATAATGATGATACAACATCTCATACATTGACCTGATTCTGTACTAAGTTGCTTAAGCACTTGTGTTACGGATATAAGACAACAAAGGAACAAAATAAATATACTTAAGGTGAAGGGTATACCCTACTAGCGACGCCAATTGATTTTAATTGTTAGCTACTAAACCAGATCTATTGTAAACAGCTTGGACGCTTCAGTTTCTCGGTAAACACCTCTACTATTTATTTAATAGTTATAGCTAGCTATTTGATCTGATTTTGCACTCTAATTTTGAGTTACCGCCAAAACCGGCGACTTTTGGCGTGAATCAATTTTTCAGTGCAAAAACCGACCCAACATTTTAGCATTGTTACTAAATTCAATTCAATTCAATTCAAATAATTCTTTATTTGCATAGGCACTTACAAATCGTCATACATTTGAATGACTTAAAACTATTTATAAGTACTTATGTATAATTTACATGTTAATACATATATATGTTGATACATAAAATATACTAAAGAAATAAATAAACATAATGCGATTCTACCACCGGCTCGGAAAGTTGTTTCTGGTCGAGAAGATCCGGCAAGAAACTCGCCAGTTACTCTTTTTAATCGCTAACTTATTTACAATGGTTTATTATCCTCATACCAAGTCATACAGTCTAATGCAACACAAAATAGAATGAAGCAAATTAAAAGCTAAATATGAGGTAAACCGAAGCGGACCAGTCCCCAAAGGTGGCACCTGTTCACAAGTATGACGTATGTGTCAGCCATCATTTCACTCAACCATATTAGAGGGAATGTAATGACCCGCCACATAATGCCACCACCTCAGAGACATTTGATTGAGCATGACTACTTAGGTTCCCCTCATAGGTCACAGATTACTTAATCCAATACTAATAAACTGCAGGACGAGGTGTACAATAGTAGGTGGTTAGCATCTTGTCAATTGTTTGATTAATCAATACTAATCAATTTGTATACAATAATAAATGCTGCTAAGCCTAATTTATTAAAAATGATTAATTATATAATAATAATGATTCCAGTAAATATTTATAAAATTACTACATGTGTGCAGGCACGGAGGTCATCATGTCCATGAATCCTTATCATTTAAGTAATCTACAATTTTATAGTATCCTTTACTCATTAAACAGGTTTTCACGTGGGATTTAAATTTATGCGTTGGTAACTCAATAACATTTTGTGGCAACTTATTGTACATTTTAATACTTTGACCAACAAATGAACTATTAATCTTTTGGTGCTTCAGATTTGGAATCGCGCAATAAATAGTATAAGTGTTTGCCGAGAGACTGGAGCCCCTTAATTATTTATATTATAGTTTTTTTAGATTTTTGCGTTGCATTATAACTATAATGTATCAAGACAGGAATTAACTCAATATTTATTATGTGAAACAACATTGTGTACTCACATATTTGGCTCGACGTTTCGGCTACGTTACAGCAGCCGTGGTCACGAGCGGTTAGTCTGACGTTTGAGCGGTCAGTCCGCTCGTGACCTCGGAATATTATATTTGTTTTGGTAGCTAACAATTAAAATCAATTGGCGTCGCTAGTGTGCCCTATTAGTCGACTTAAATTCATATATAGCACCCAGACTGACCGTGGAAGAGGATAGGCCGGCTCAACCGGAGTGACCACGGCCTCACAGAAAACCGGCGTGAAGCCTCTGTGCTGTTTCGCTGCGTGAGTGAGGGTACCGGAGTCCTAATCCGGGGGAAAGGGGGGTTGTCTCTGTCTATGTCGTGGGTGTGCATAGGCGGAGGCAATCGCTTACCATCAGGTAATCCGTCTGTTCATCTGTCACTTATCACATGAAAAAAAACTTTAGCATTGTATTTTATACTGAAGTAATGATATTTAATAATAAAAGGCCGGCGGCGCGCACTTGTGACTGCCTTAGTATTGCAGGTGTACATGGAAGAGAACCAGGCTTCGGCATGAATGGGCCGGCTAGCCCAGAGCGATAACACGGCCTCACAGAAAACCGCCGAGAAGCAGCGTTTTTAACGCGAAAAATTGATTCACCCCAAAAGTGCTTTTGGCTTGAATCAATTTTTCGCGTACGCGTTGGACCCAATATTTTTGCATGGTTATTTAATAAATAGTATAAGTGTTTGCCGAGAGGTTGTAACCCCGATATTGTATAAAATAGATCCGGTTTGGTAGCTAAAAATTAAAATCGTTTGGCGTCGCTAGTGTGCCCTACCCGTCACCTTAAAGTGCGACCCACTAAACATGCAACAAACTGTTTGAACAAAGATTAGCGAGCAGATTAGTTTCTACTCTTTCGTTGGTTCGTGTTAATGGGAGCAATAAATCTGTTAGCTAGTCTAGTCCCGTGACGTCACGGCGTCGTGCGGGTGACGTCACTGATGGACTCCTTCGCTGGCGCTGAGCGAGGCTGTTAGCGGGACTAATGGCAGCGGTCAGCGGTTCCAGCCAACTCAGTGGAGTGGAACAGGCTGAATTGCGACTGTCAGTGAGTGAACTGAACTTAGGCACTGAGCATTTGCGAGATATTCTTCGCTTGGTTCTGTATACGGAACCTGCCTTGTTTGACTATGCCTCGGTGGCGCAGTGGTAAGTGGGTCGCACTTTAAAGCGACGGCTGCGCTTGGGGTCCCAGATCTCCGGGTCGGGACAAAATTTGTACCTTAGTGATTTGTAAACCTTATTTATATTTAACATATTATTAGTTATGAAAATAAAATTACATATTTGAAATGTGCTAAAAAGCTCTTTCATTTGATACCCCACACGGTACCGGGAAGCAAATTTTTTTTTAGTTTCTTACTCTAAGTCCCCTAGAGGACGCTGTAGTCAATTTAACGTGACGTCATGTAGCCTATAACCAAAAGACAATCAAGACGCTTCTAACGACACCTCATTTGTTCAAATATGATAACTAGTTTAGAAGTTATGAGGGAACAGATGAACAACCTACATACATACAGGTCAAAATCATAACCCTCCTTTTTGCTTCGCTTACGCGTTCTTTCTCTGCATCCCGCCGTATAAAACTAGAAATTTAATGCCCTCACTAACAGTATTTTAAAAGTTTGTTCACACATTTCAAAAGGAAAGGTAGAAATATTTCATTTTTACTTATTTCAAATTCAAAAGTCAGCGTTTAAACTGTATATTCCATTTGAATGTTTCAACTCTTTACTCTTAATCCGATTTAAAGTTATTTGGGACAAACGCAAGTACATGTTCCACAAGCGAGGGCTTTCATCCTTGTGGTAGACTTGCCTCTTAAGGTGCCGGGTAGGGCACACTAGCGACTCGATTTTTATTTTTAGTTACTAAACCGGATTTATTTTAAACAATTTCGGGGTTACAACCTCTTGGCAAACACCTATGCTATTTATTTAATACTTGTAGTTAACTGTATGGTCTTCTTTTGCACTCGAATTTTGAATTACCGCCAAAAGTGGCCGCTTTTGGCGCGAATCAATTTATGTAGTAAGTAAGAATCTAATCATTATTACTTACTACATAATATTTTGACATCAACAATTTTTATATTTATATTAAAGTAACGTGTTGTGGTGAGGAGAAAATGAAGCATTTCAATTGTTTTTATCGCTTAAGAATTCTTGTAAATTATAATACGATTTACTTGATAACAATATTTTTAGACTCTAACCCTCTTATTCCAAAACGTGGTTTAAAATAAGTAGTGGGATTAATACTGTGAATAACTTAAGAACTAGAGTAAACATTATTACAAAACTAAGTTTACCGGTATTTAGTATATAAACCACCCGGACCCCTAGTTTAAAATGAGTACTAAAATAATAACCTCAAAATATCGATTCAGTAACCATGACAACTTATCCTTTTGACAGTTCATTCCGTTTGACACCAAAGATATTTATTTTAAGGATTTAATCCCAAAAATATAAGCAATTCCTGTGCATATTACTTGGAAACCTTACTTAGGTCAATATTTTAATTTGTTGTTGCTCAAAAACCATTCTAAAATATTTTTACTTCAGATAACAAAATAAGGCTATGTAAAATGAATTGTCACTGAACGATTGATTGAATAATTCGATCAATTTTGACAGTATTCTGCGGTACTAAGTGGGCTATGGTTAGTCGAGGATTTGTAATAAAAAAATTTGGACTAACATTATTCCGTAATAATCATGAACTTATCAGAGCAGTTTTTTGTAATAAGAGGGTTAGTGAACGCTGCAAGGCTTACTGAGTTTTTGATATAATTTGGGATGTGATTATAATTTTTTATTAATATATAGTGAGGGCTAGATACAACTAAATTAAGTTTGGTAAGGGGATTTTTAGTTTATTTATGTATCTATCATTTCTTTTGCCTCTTTTATCCGGAGAATAAAACGTTTGATGTTTTGTATTTAATAAAGTGGGGTCTACAAGATTCCATTTGGCTTATATTTGTTAGTATTCTTATGCATTTTTTCTGCAATATGGAAACTTTTTCTGCGTCACAAGAGTTTCAACAGAAGATAACACCATGCGAAAGTCTAGAGTATGCATATGCATAGTATGCTATAAGCGCAGTATCAAAGTCTAGAGTATGCATATGCATAGTATGCTGTAAGCGCAGTATTAAAGTCTAGAGTATGCATATGCATAGTATGCTGTAAGCGCAGTATTAAAGTCTAGAGTATGCATATGCATAGTATGCTGTAAGCGCAGTATCAAAGTCTAGAATATGCATATGCATAGTATGCTGTAAGCGCAGTATTAAACTCTAGAGTATGCATATGCACAGTATGCTATAAGCGCAGTAATAAAGTCTAGAGTATGCATATGCATAGTATGCTATAAGCGCAGTATCAAAGTCTAGAGTATGCATATGCATAGTATGCTATAAGCGCAGTATTAAAGTCTAGAGTATGCATATGCATAGTATGCTATAAGCGCAGTATTAAAGTCTAGAGTATGCATATGCAGAGTATGCTGTAAGCGCAGTATTAAAGTCTAGAGTATGCATATGCATAGTATGCTGTAAGCACAGTATTAAAGTCTAGAGTATGCATATGCATAGTATGCTATAAGCGCAGTATTAAAGTCTAGAGTATGCATATGCAGAGTATGCTGTAAGCGCAGTATTAAAGTCTAGAGTATGTATATGCATAGTATGCTGTAAGCGCAGTATTATAGTCTAGAGTATGCATATGCATAGTATGCTATAAGCGCAGTATTAAAGTCTAGAGTATGCATATGCAGAGTATGCTGTAAGCGCAGTATTAAAGTCTAGAGTATGTATATGCATAGTATGCTGTAAGCGCAGTATTATAGTCTAGAGTATGCATATGCATAGTATGCTATAAGCGCAGTATTAAAGTCTAGAGTATGCATATGCATAGTATGCTATAAGCGCAGTATTAAAGTCTAGAGTATGCATATGCATAGTATGCTGTAAGCGCAGTAGTAAAGTCTAGAGTATGCATATGCATAGTATGCTATAAGCGCAGTATCAAAGCCTGTGGTTCTCTCTAAGTGTTGCAGGGCATATATGATGCAATTTGGCACAATATGTAAAATGTATAACTGTGTTATTAATATTACCCCTTAAAACTTTAAATGCATATTAGTACTAACGCCCCTGCTCTACGCACCCAAAGCTCGTTATACGCTACCATGAATAAAATGACAAAGTAGGGTACATTAACGGATAGGAAGGGTATTCCCATATTGTCTTTTATACAAATATCTTATAATTATATTTTGTATTCGTTCTGAGTTTCGTTCGTTCTGATTGAGTAACAAATACTTTTTAATGCAAGGTATGTCAAGGTAAAGCTGCTGGCATGATCATCAGCGCCCAGAGAAGGAAAACTCTGCATTTATATCAAAACCCTCGCCAACCCGTCTGCCAAGCGTGGTGAGTATGGCAATTACCCCTCATGTGATTGAGGGAGGCCCGTGCCCCAGCAGTGGGGAATTAAATGGGCTGATGATGATGATGATGATGTCTTTAAAAGATCTACTGTATGAATCTTGTTTATTAGGCTACCGTAGCCAAATGGCAAAAAACGGAACCCTTATAGATTCGTCATGTCTGTCTGTCTGTCCGTCTGTCCGTCTGTCCGTCTGTCCGTCTGTCCGTCTGTCCGTCTGTCCGTCTGTCCGTCTGTCCGTCTGTCTGTATTTATATTTATTTATTTATTTATATTTAATTATTGCATAATGTGGTACAATTTGGTCTTATAACTAATTAAGTCCTCACATAACCCTGTAAGGGTAAAGCAACATGGTATACAATACATATTATAATCAGTAATTTAAATTTAATTAAATAATTTATGAATGAATGAATTGAGTATCTACCTACTAGTTAATTAACATAAACTCAGTGAAGTACGTTTACTCTATTACACAGCAAAATATTCATTTAGTGAGTAAAAGCAATTATTGATCAGATACTCCTTCAGTTGTTTGTGTAACTCAGTGGGATTTTCTATTTTTCTATATATCTTTCTATGTATCTTTGTTCCGCTACTGGTACAGCCATCAAAAAAACAGTGTGAGGTGGGCTGGCGCTTACTCGGATATGTATGGGTTGGAGTGTGGAGTAAGACAGGGCGGGGTTACGTCTCCTCGACTCTTCAACCTTTACATAAACCGACTGATCGCGGAGCTCACCAGCACCAATGTCGGCTGTCATATTGACGGCGTTTCAGTCAATAATATCAGTTACGCGGACGACATGGTGCTGCTGAGCCCCTCGATAGGTGCGTTGCGTAAATTAATACGTATTTGTGAGTCCTATGCCGTGACCCATGGACTCAGGTACAACGTGGTTAAGAGTGAGTTTATGGTATTTAAAGCTGGTACAAAGTGTCCTCAATCAGTGCCTCCTTTAACTCTAAATGGTTCTCCTCTTAACCGTGTATCACACTTTAAGTATCTGGGGCACTGGGTTACGGAGGACCTATCTGATAATATGGACATTGAGAGGGAGCGCAGGGCGCTGGCCGTCCGCTGCAATATGGTAGCCCGTAGGTTTGCTCGCTGCACTCGGCATGTTAAAAAGACCCTTTTCAGGGCATATTGCCAGTCTTTTTATACGAGCAGCTTATGGGTGGTCTATACACAGCGGGCGTATAGCGCGTTGCGAGTCCAATATAACAATGGGTTTAGGATGCTGATGGGACTTCCACGATTTTGTAGCGCGTCCGGCATGTGCCGAGACATATACTGATGGATTTCACGCCATAATAAGGAAGCGGTCCGCGTCACTTTTACATCGCTTGCGTGAGAGCACCAACAGCATCCTTAAAACTCTGGTGGACAGGTGGGACTCGCCATTGCTGCAGCACTGGATTCGTCTCCAAATGCTTGTGAGATAGGCGCAAGGTGCTGCGGCGGGGGTAGGTTCTCCTGTCTTAATAATTAATGTAATTTTCTTATTTTTTGTTACTAACCAATTTCATTTATATTCTGTTTTTACTAACGAATATGGGCCTGTAATTTTACTTTTGTTGCCTGAAATAAATAAATAATAATAATAATAATATATATATGTGGCAATTTATTAAATATTTTTATTGACATATGGTACATTCCTGATGAAACCAGATGCAATTTGGTTGAAGGGAGGGATAATTTATCTCTAAGGTGTAGACGACGGGGGCGACTTGAGAGATCTTGTCGATAGGTATTTTTATGTTTTGCCACAAAATCGCAAATTGTTAAGATGTACATTGAAGTTAAGGTTAGGATTTTCAATTTTTTGAAGTGCGGTCTACAACTCTCCCTATCAGATATATTTACAAGTATTCTGATACATCTTTTTTGGAGTACAAATAGCCGCTGAACTTCAGTTCCATTTCCCCATAATATTAATCCGTAGCTCAACCATGCGTGAGCGTACGCGTAATAGGCACTTGTTGCTGTTTTCAAGTCTGTTGTTTTCTTTAATTCGTATAGAGCATAGACGAAACTTGACATTTTTTCAGTAATTTTTTCTATGTGCTGCCTCCAAGAAATATTACAATCAAAAACCACGCCTAAAAGTGTATTACTTTCGACTGGTTCGAGCTCGATATTTTTGAATGTTATTTTTAAATCCAATGCTGCCTTTTGGCGGGGTTTGAATTGCATTACTTTCGTTTTTGGTATGTTTAATTCTAAATTATGGTCAGTCAGCCATTGGTCTATGGGGTTAAGAGTGTAACTTAAGATATAGGTTAGGTCACTGGTATCGCTGCATGGAAGTACAATGTTTATGTCGTCAGCATATAATATAGTTTTTGAGTTTGTTACATTTGCTAAATCATTTATATAAATTAGAAAGAGGATACAACCTAAAACGCTACCTTGTGGAATCGAATTTTCCAGAGTTTTTGAAGATGATCGAACTGTCTCTACGGTATTTGTATTTTGGTTATAATGTTGGATCTCTACACATTGCTTTCTATTTTCTAGATAAGACTTGAACCATTTGTGAGCTTGGCCTCGTATCCCTATGTCGTACAATTTTTGTATTAGTATTCTATGGGAAACTCGATCGTACGCTTTGCTCATGTCCAGCATTATTCCAATTGCACACTTGTGTTCATTTATTATATTGAGTATCTCGCATGTGAAATCAGATAGTGCTGAGATTGTAGACCTATTTTTTCTAAAACCATGCTGACTATCATTAAAAATATTATATTTTTCGCAAAAACTGTTTAATTTTTTACACATTACAGATTCTATTATTTTTGAAAAAGGTGAGAGCAACGCGATTGGTCGAAATTGGGTTACGTCATTTGTATTCTGAATTTTAGGTATTGGCTTAATAATGGACTGTTTCAGTAGGTTAGGGAAAGCGGATTCCGTTAGGGACTGGTTAATGATACTAGTTAGAGGTAACGCAAGTTCATTACTACAATGTTTAACGAGTATCGGGGGAAATTCATCGATACTAATACTAGTTTTATTTTTAAGTTTGTTTATTATTTTTTGGACTTCTATTTGAGTTACTGGGTCAAGATAGATCGAGTTGTAAAGCTGGGAATTTTTTTGATGTTTTCGGGGTTCCTTTGTTAATTTATTATTGCTCCCTATAGACAAAAAATAATCATTGAAAGTATTTGCCACAGTAATTGGTTTTGAGATGGTGGATTTATTTGTTTTTAGTGTAATATTACGCCTACTTAAAGATGTTTTACACGTTTTATTTGTCCGTTCTTTTATTATTTGCCACATTGACTTTACTTTGTTTTTTGTTTTTTTTCATTTTATTTATATATTGGATTTTCTTCGACGTAATTACTACTTTTTTAATGTTTTTTCATATAGTTTATATATTTTTTTTATTGTTTGGTTTTTTGATTACACTGCAAGTACTTTTAGACAGCGTTTATTTTTACACGACAGTTTAATTCCGGGAGTCAACCACGACTTTTTATATTTATTAATTTTGACTTTTTTAGGAATTGTAAGGTTTAGAATTTCTGTAAGTTTTGAATGAAATGCCAGATAATTTTCGTTTATATCTTTACCTTTTATTATTATTTCTGACCACTCAGTTATGGAGAGTTTTTGTTTAAACGAATCCAGGTTTTTTTGGTTAAATGATCTCTTATGGATGTAGGCGGTTTTATTATAATCAAATTCTTGTTGTAGTAAAGTGATCAATACACCTTTATGGTCACTGAGACCGTACTCATTCACGTCAATACTAAAACTTTTTTATCAAAGTTTGTAAAAATCACGTCTAGACAGGTTGAGCTATCTTTACCGATTCTAGTAGGTTCTTTTACATTATTATAGAAGTTAAAACTTTTGAGAGTGTTTTTTAGATCCAGGGTTTGTCTTTTCCTACTTAGAAAGTTAACATTTAAATCACCGCCAATAATAATATTTTTCTTAGGGTATTTTGTATTTAGTATTTGTAGAAGTTTTTCTAGCTGTGTATTGAATAAACCTACTTCTCTCGTACTATTAGGTCAATAGATAACAGTTAGTAAAATATTGAAAATAGGAATTTATATTGCACATATTTCTATAACGAGCTCAATTGATAGCGACTCGATATCTTCACACCGGCAGAACTCATGCTCATCTCGAAGTAGAATGCAGACGCCTCCTCCTTCGTGACGTGATCTGCAGTAGGCACTTGCCAGGTTATATCCTTCCAAGGATAGTAGATCTAATTTGGTACGAGTTATCCACGTTTCTGTTATACAGAGAACACTTATTTCATGTTCTTCTAGTAGTGCCTCCATTAGACGTAGTTTGTTCTTGATACTGCGTACGTTTTGATACAAAATTGTGGGGTTAATCACGAAAGGAATTTGCATTTTGCTGCTTATTTATGTTTTGTTTGGCTGCCATTCTACGAGAGGTTTGGAGTGGTGACGTGACAGGGGATCGACGTGTGTTCTGTTGTAGTGGCTGAGAGTCGAGCAGACATGAGGTCTGGAACTCGTGCGGGGGTTTGTGGTGGATTGATGTAGTCCGGCGTGAATAATCATAACTGCGTTGTTTCGTCTCCAAGTATTTACTTTTTTTTAGTTTTCTTGCAATTAGACCTTCCTCGTCTAAATACTCCGACAGCCATAAGCCAGAGTTTTTAAAGCATTTGATATTAGTGCATAGGTATTTTGCCATTCTTTTACTTAGTAGTTCTATAACGATAGGCCTACGCCAACCTCTCCTTCCAATTCGTTGTAGCTCCTCAATATATCCAGTTAAGTCCACATTTACAATTTCACAGAAAATATGAATAATACGGTCATGCAGTTCGTGTTCGGTTTCATTTTGATATTCATGCAGTCCATACAGAACTAATAATTTGCTATTGTCTCTCCTATTGTTATCGATTGTTTTCTGTAAATTCGGTATTTTTATTTCACATTTGTCTTCTGAGCATTTTGAAGCATTGATAAGTCCAAGAGTAGTATCACTACTCGAGGGCGTTTTTTTGTAGGGGTGAGAATTTATTCGGGTTTCTAATGATAACATAGTTACCTTGATCGTGTCTAACTCTTTTCGCATTTAAGTATTACTAGTTTCTAATTCAATTATCCGCTCACAATTTTGTATATTTATGGTTCTTAGGGCTTTCATTTCCGTTTCTACTGCCAATTGAAGTTTATCTATAGTTTCTGACAAAGCATTTATTCGAGAATCTTGGTTTCGGTATTGGTCCGTTACCTCCGATCTTAGGGCTCGCAATTCCAGGAGTATAAGTTCACCTTGATTTGGGGCAGTGTCCAATATCTGTGTATGTCCTTGGGGAGGTGAGTCGAATTTATTCGACTGAGACTGGTGTGCTTTAGGCGAGATACTTTCATCGTCTTGGATCACTATGTCGTCTATTGACATTTCATTGTGCTCGGTGGTTGGAATATTTCTGGCAGTGTCCCGGCAAGTATTTACATTGCTGTGAGCGCGATCCAAGTATTCTGTTTGTTTTACGGGTGTTTCAGAATTATTGCCTCCCTTCTTTTGTTTGCATTTGCATTCAGGGCAAGGCCAATTGTTTTTCCGTTCTGTGGATATTGTATTATTGAATCTACACTCTGGGACATTACCACATACTATATCCCATACCTTCGAACAGACACAGCATTTCAAGTATAGTCTGTCCCTTATAACACCTAAGCACCCCGCACAGGTAAGCATTTGTTTTACTACTGGTAGCGCCATTTTAGGTAAATTTTAAATATTCAATTAAACACTTTCCTTGTATTTACATTAAGCGTAATATTTGGCTTCGAAGAGACAGTATTCTTCTTTTTGATATTAAAAGTTCTTCAAAGAAAAAATACAAAAAAAAAAAATTGCTAAAAGTCAGGATTTGATATCGCAATTCTTGGTTACATTGATCTGCGCTTGTACCACTCGGCTAACAGGCGCGCACAGTAGTTGGCGAATATGGCGATGAAGTTCGATGAGAGTTGACACTCGTAGCGTTTGAATAGGGTCCAAAGGTCAGTTCTTTGTTTCTTTTTGACGGTCAGTTTTTAGCATTACCCATGTGTTTAGATCAAAATTGGTACAAGTAACCGTCAAATTGGGAGAAAATATTGTTAATAATTTCACTTTTAACTTATTGAGTTTTATGATTTTTTCACCACTCGATGCACTGATAGTTTCCGCGTATTTTAGTATGTATTTTGACTTGATTCGTTCACTTTTTACACTCATTTGTGAATTAATTCACTGGAGCAACTAGCGATACGTGTGTTCTTTTGACGCGCAACGACGACTCCTCGTATGTCACAGCCAGTGTTTTTCCGAAACTAATAATAAATAAATAAATATTTTCACAACATCACATACATTGTTGGCGACGGCCACAACGAACCTTTTTACCTATTTTGTTTAAAACGTTTACTTTTTTATATTCTTATATTTTGTTATGTCTTTTTGACGTTTATTGTAAAAAGCCAAGGAATAAAATGGGTGTGACGAAATATATGTTTTCTCTCGGACTCCAGCCGTCCGTATTATTGGTTTTAAACAAAATAGGTAAAAAGGTTGGTTGTGGCCGTCGCCAACATGGTCCCCCCGGTGTGGCAGCACCAGACTGTGGGCGGCGACGGTCACAACCAGTCGGAGAGGCACGGGTGTGAGTAGTTCTCTGCTGAAGCGGCGGATCGTGGTGTGCAGCGCCGTGCCAATAGCGCCTGCTGTGGCGCGACACGACGGCACTAGCGCGCTCCTGGAGGGGCGGCGCACGAACGCTCGCGGTGTGCAGCGCCGTGCCAATAGCGCCTGCTGTGGCGCGACACGACGGCACTAGCGCGCTCCTAGAGGGGCGGCGCACGAACGCTCGCGGTGTGCAGCGCCGTGCCAATAGCGCCTGCTGTGGCGCGACACGACGGCACTAGCGGCGCTCCTAGAGGGGCGGCGCACGAACGCTCGCGGTGTGCAGCGCCGTGCCAATAGCGCCTGCCGTGGCGCGACAACGACGGCACTAGCACGCTCCTGGAGGGGCGGGAGAATATAAAAAAGTAAACGTTCGTGCGCCGGCCCTCCAGGAGCGCGCTAGTGCCGTCGTGTCGCGCCACAGCAGGCGCTATTGGCACGGCGCTGCACACCGCGAGCGTTCGTGCGCCGCCCCTCAAGGAGCGCGTTAGTGCCGTCGTGTCCGCGCCACAGCAGGGCTATTGGTCACGGCGCTGCACACTGCGAGCGTTCGTGCGCCGCCCCTCCAGGAGCGCGCTAGTGCCGTCGTGTCGCGCCACAGCAGGCGCTATTGGCACGGCGCTGCACACTGCGAGCGTTCGTGCGCTGCTCCTCCAGGAGCGACCGATTAGTGCCGTCGTGGTCGCTGCCACAGCAGGCACGCATTGGCAACGGCGCTGCACACTCGAGCGTTCGTGCGCGCCCCTCCAGGACGCGCGCTAGTGCCGTCGTGTCGCGCCACAGCAGGGCCTATTGGGCACGGCGATGCACACCCACGATCGCCCGCCTTCAGCAGAAAAATACTCACACCCGTGCTCTCCGACCTGGTTGTGTACCGTCGCGCCCACAGGTCTGGTGCTGCCACACCGGGGGGACCATGTTGGCGACGGCCACAAACCAACCTGTTACCTATGTTACCCGACTACGGACAAAGCAAAAGGAGGGTTATGATTTGCAGCTATGTATGTAATGTATGTATGTATGGATGGTATGTATGTATGTTCATCTGTTTCACGTAACTTCTTAACTACTTATCAGGACATTCGACCAATGACATATCATTATAAGCGTCTTGATCGTCCCGGCTGGTATAGGCTATATTGAATTTCACAAATCTAATGTGGCGCCCTCTAGCGGACAAAACATACAGAGTAAAAAAATAAAGTTATGATAAATATGCCGTGTTTGGTATCATTTGAAAGCGCTTGACTTGTACATTTTGAATATATATATATATTTTTAGCAGTTGGACACCAAAATAGTACAAATAAAATAAAAGTAAAAAAACTAAAACCCAACTACGACAAAAAACGTCGCTGAAAAAGTATAAAACAAGCCTTCGTTGTCAATTTATGCAATATTCACTATGTAGAGATAAAATTTCATGTTTGGAAAGGCGTAGTCACACGTTAAATATACTACCCTTTGACAACGTGTGACTGCGGATTTCCAAACATGAAATTTTATCTCTACATAGTGAATATTGCATAAATTGACAACGAAGGCTTGTTTTATACTTTTTCAGCGACGTTTTTTGTCGTAGTTGGGTTTTTGTTTAAAACGTTTACTTTTTTATATTCTTATATTTTGTTATGTCTTTTTGACGTTTATTGTAAACAGCCAAGGAATAAAATGGGTGTGACGAAATATATGTTTTCTCTCGGACTCCAGCCGTCCGTATTATACATTGATCAGATTCCGAGATAGGTAGCTCAAGCACCTGTGTTACCGATATGAGAATCAACAGTGGGATTACGAATATATACATATAATACTTTTATTTTGTAAATACATACTTATAATACATAGCAAACAACCAGGCCAATACAAACAAACATGTTCATGCACACAAATGTTTGTTCTGTGCGGGGATCGAACCCGCAACCCTTGTATCAGAGGCAGCGTTCACTACCACTGTTCCAATCGGGTCGTCAAATAATAATAATAATAATTCTCACAACATCTCATACGTTGACCTGATTCCGTACTAAGTAGCTTAAGCACTTATGTTACAGATATCAGACAGCAGAGAAACACAAATATATACTTAAATACATATATTACACCCAGACACCGAACAAACACAAGTGTTCATCGCACGAATGTCCAGGGTGGGGATCGAACCCACGACCTTTGGCGTAAGAGGCAGGGTCTGTACCATTGCGCCATCCGGTACCTAAGTCAAAAGTCACTTTAAGAACTATACTAGTGAAACGTGGTATATAGATGTACCTATTTTGTTAACAGCATTACGATTATTACACAAAGAGGAAAAAATAATTTGGCGGTCCCCATACTTAGAACTGACACTCTAAATTGTTTTTCATCAAACCCATAGTATCTATGGAGGATAGGTCTTTAAAAATGATGTTGTGCTTCCTATTTTTTTTTCTTAACTTAATAATTTGCACCATAAACGCTCCCAAAGTGGTAAAATGCCCCCCTCTCTAACTTATATAATATAAGAATTATAAAACTAAAAAAAATATATGCTATACATTACCATAAAAACTAACAACGAAAATTGGTTTGAACTAGATCTGGTAAGTCATCGTCATCGTCATGAGGGGTAATTGCCATACTCACCACGCTTGGCAGACGGGCTGGCGAGGGTTTTGATATAATAATAATAATAATAATTCGCACAACATCTCATAGGTTGACCTGATTCCGTACTAAGTAGCTTAAGCACTTGTGTTACAGATATCAGACAACAGAGGAACACAAATATATACTTAAATACATATATTACACCCAGACACTGAACAAACACAAGTGTTTATCGCACGAATGTTTGTCCAGGGTGGGGATCGAACCCACAACCTTTGGCGTAAGAGGCAGGGTCACTACCAATTGCGCCATCCGGTCAGTCGATATAAATGCACAGTTTTCCTTCTCTGGGTACTGATGATCATGCCCGCAGCTTTACCTTAGTCGCCTTTTACGACACCTCGGTAAGAGTGAGGGTGGCCTATTCTACTCTGCTGGGACCACACGGCACACGGATCTGGTAAGTAGTTTTTTTTAATACGTTATAAACCGTAAATCGCAATTTTCCTTCCATATATCTTACTTGCTGGTACGAACCCTTCATGGGCGAGCCCGACTTACACATGGCCGGTTTCTTAAACTACATAACTACGATTAGAATGACAGTAAATAGTTACCTATTCCAACAAAATCATAGCTTTCTCTTTCAACTACAAAAGGGTTCACACCTACCCTAAAGTTGTACGTAACTCATTACGTACGTAAATATAACTCAGCAGAATTAGCATGTGCCCTACAACCTTCTCTTTGATCCGTTCTTACTGGACCCGTCTCAAAGGTCCATCACCAAAAAAGTTAGGAGAATGCTCTAAGTTTCGTGTTATAAGATTTCTTTTACTTTGAAGATATAAAATAAGTCTAGGCTTAGATAACTCACCTTCAGATTCAGTCAAGCATCAATTCAATTCAATTCAATTTATTTATTCACTCGAAACACGGTACATAAAATGGTGTTTACAGTAAAATTCTTAAAGATCGTTTCACATGTTTCGCCAAATGTATTGGCATGTAAATATTTTGTAAGTGGGTTGAGGTTACACAATTAACTCTTTAATATCATAAAAACTTTTATCCAGCAGCCATGCATGCAATTTTCTTTCAAATAATGGACTATTTAACATTTTCAAACTTTCAGGTATTTTATTATAGATTTTACAACACATATTTAAGCAATTTTTCATATAAAGTGTAGTTCTTGGAGCAAATTTTAGAACAAGTTTATTAGCGTTCCTTGTATTACGAGGATTAATGTCACTAGCTTTATTAAAGAGACCAATATTATGCTTAACAAATTTACTTGAAATATAAATTATTATAATTATAATATAAATTATTGTCAACATTTTCAAGTATAGTTATACAAATATGAAACTCACGCAAAATTTTGGCCTTGCCATTAAATATTCGATCTTTACATGTTTGTTAAACAAAATCCACATCTCTTTCCGTTACATGACAACGTGCTTGGGAAGAACAGAAGCAGAGATAAGTGCAAATTATATGTACATACGGCGTCACGTCGAGTTACCCTGGATGACCTTTGGACCGTCCTTATGTCTGGAACACAAGTACTATTTTTCCACTGCAGGGGGGTAACTTGATCTGACGCTGACTGTACCTGCACAAAAGTTGGAAATTATATTCCAACAATGTGTAATGTAATGTCATTAGGATTTATAATAATCTTCCTGCAAGAGTTAGAGCACAGCCAATCATCATCATCATCATCATCATTTCAGCCAATAGACGTCCACTGCTGGACATTGGCTTCCCCTAATGTTCTCCACACAGATCGGTCCTGTGCCTCCCGCATCCAATGGATTCCCGCGATCTTCACCAGATCGTCGGTCCACCTTGTAGGAGGCCTGCCACGGCTGCGACTTCCTGTACGTGGCCTCCACTCGAGGACCTTTCCGCCCCAACGGACGTCTGTTCTCCTCGCTATGTGCCCTGCCCATTGCCACTTGAGGCATGCAATCCTTTGGGCACAGCCAATAAATAAGTTTAATTATGTATTAAATGATTCGCTTCTACAAGAGCGCTTCTATTCAATTATGGAATACGTACTTAGATTTAAAATTAAATAAATGCATGTTTAACTAATAAAATATACTAACTAATCTAATATTTTGACATACAATATGGCGCTTTCCACGCAATCATTTGTAAGAACCAAGGCTGTGGGGGAACAACAATGGAATCCTGATGATGTTGGCGGATAGGTTGGACGCGTCTGTTTTGCCCATTTCATCGCTTGAAATTAAAGATTTTTATTTTATTTAATCCGCCGGACCACTTTTTAGGCTTGCCATGGATAAGTCACAATTCAAAGAGCTAATGACCAATTTTCAGTAATGAAGGGACACCCACAAACTAAGAAGAAGATACAGGACAGGAATGTCCCATACAGCTCCACTAGACCACTTTAGGCGAAACCTCAAGAAGAAGAAGTAGGTAGGTTATCAAGATCAACGTAGCAAACATCATTCGAATTAGTGTTGCGGATCATTCGTTTCCCTATCGATAGTATTGTTATTGGTAAAAACTATCTATAGTATCGATAGTCAGCTATCGATACTATTGACACCCAGTAATACTATTGATAGACTATTGATACTATTGATTTTACTTTTACTATCGATAGTGGGCTATCGATAAGCAACAGTCATTCGAATTGAAAACCGCCTTTTTTGAAGTCGATTACAAATTATATACGACGAATTTTGTTCAATCATGTTCCATTAACAAATATAATGAAGATGAAAATTTGTTGGTTAACCTCGGAAACTTGCGAAGCAATTTCAAGTTTAGTTGGCAAGGGACATCGTATTAGTTGGGAGGCCGCGAGCGCATACATTACAAATGTTGCTTTGTGAGCGACTTCCAGCAAGGACACCCGATGTATATAAATACACACACACACACACACACACATCGTCCTAATCGATATTTGGACTATGGCGACCAATCATAACAATCAATGACGTAGCACACAGTGTACAAGTGTGTGTGCAGACACAAGTGCACTTCATCATATTTCGATGGGACGCCAGTGCGTCGCGTCCGAAGAGGGATTAGGCGCAGGAACAACGGGTTAACGTTTTTCCGAGACACGGCGGTAAAAGACCGCCAAATTCCAGACTTAGGGCTGACAATAAACTACGACCGTATCGACTGAGAACCGAACCAAGGACCTCAAGCGTGCGAGGAGTACACCTCGTTAAAGTAATTTGTATAAGCGTTTTTGTAAGCGGTGTTGAGGTGCGTGCACATTAGGATGAGCCGCTGCGTGCGGTATTTTATAATATGGACTTTTTGCACGGCGAAAAACCTTGGCATAGTAAGCTATGGCATGCGGATTTCCTGTTAGAATCAGCGCCACCAAAAGACTACCGAGGCAAAACAGTGAACTAAAATTTTAA
The DNA here is from genome assembly GCA_019059595.1 of Marasmia exigua. Lineage (NCBI taxonomy): Eukaryota > Metazoa > Arthropoda > Insecta > Lepidoptera > Crambidae > Marasmia > Marasmia exigua. Next base: position 18,596,468 of record CM032464.1, on the reverse strand, counting down.
ATTCCTTGTGTCTATACCAATAAAGCGAAGTGGAGACAATCGAGGGACATTTTATTTAAGTAGGTACGCCGTATTCAAAATCAGTCAATGCGCCACGTTCCGGCCCGCCCCGGCCCGCCGCACTGTGCTATGAAACATTTTGGGCTGCGATGCGCCCCGCCGCGGCGCGATCCGGCCCGTCCTAATATGCCCGTACCTTTATTCCAGAATTCCCCTGGAGCTACAAAATAAAAATTTGCGGAGCCTATTACAAAAGTTGTTTACGGGAACAATGAACAGGGAGCGATTCTTTTACGTTAAACATTAAGTCAAATTTTGGAATTTCGTGACCGCAAATATTTGGTACAATTTGGTTTGGTTAGGATGATAATGTTTATATTGAGCTGGATAAGAACGCTCCTTACGGAGAGTCGAGATCCAAAGGTGCATTCTCTGGATTTTCAAATCTATTTCGTATTTTTACCATTAGCTCAGCGGTGAAGGAAGACGTCGCGAGTACCTGTACCTCGGTTAGTTTCTCAAAGTTGTTGATACCAACGTTGTTCAGATAAGTATGATCCAGTTGGTCTGGTTCCCCTGTCTAAGGTTTGTGAAGGTCAGACGGCAGTCGCCTCATTGTAATTACCAGACTTCCCGAATCCTGGATGGTTCAGGCGTACCCCGGCCTCCAAAGCAACAGTTTTGGACGCAATTGTCAATTGCACGCTAAGACGAGGATTATGTTTATATTGAAGCAATGTGGTGGCTATCATAGTCCTTCTTCTCTAGGCTTAAGCCTGAAAAATAATGTGAATAAAATAACTGTGTAATTGGCTACTGCGACACAAGTAGATCTTGCTTAGTGCAGAGCCGCTAGCTTTAAGAACAAAAACTGTAACATGCTTCATGGCAATAAAGCTTATTAATAAAGCTTATTATATTTTCGTTAACGCCATCGTGAATCACAAATTGCGAGCAGAGGCCTTACCATGAGTTTGAAATACTATCCTCGATATCCTAAACTATTGCTCTGTCTCTTTCACATGCACCACAATGCAAGGGACAAAGAGATAGTTTTCGATAGCGAGAACAGTTTTTCAAACTCATGGTAAGGGTACTCTGCTCTCATTCCTTCACAATGTAACAGGTCTCAGTAACAGTCAATACCTCAGCCAGTAAGTCGTAGCGGCTTCTAACAAAGAAATCGATAAAAACAACGTACCTACCCACTCGTAATAAGGTAAGTATTCATAAACTTATTTACTTATTTATTTATTGGATTATCAACATCAGAAACAGCAATACATAATTATTATCACAGTGACATAGAATTAATAATTTTAACTGCACTTACAATTAGAGATAACCACATCTTGCATAAGTTAAAAAAATAATGGGAATATAATAATGTCATATGAATTTTGAATGATAAATTAATTAAACGTCGGTAAAGATAATTTTATTTGCTAAGAAACATGTGTACAGAAAAGATGTTGTTAGATACTTGAAAAGTGCCAACATGTTATACCATTACGGTGTACAAAATTGATTGAATTTACTGATTGAACAATGATAATAAATATTTAATTGAAAATTTACAAAACCCCCGACGGCGGCCATCTTAGATTTGAAATTTGTCACAGTAAATGTATTCTGCTACTCAAACCCTTTAATATGATACCCATATTGTGGGAGTTGTGTTAAAACATACAATCCATATCTTTGTGACGACGGCCATCTTGGATCGAATTTTATCCAAGATAGCTAAGAACACTCCCCCCTTATTCATCTTTCAAACAAAAAAAAAACAAAAACAAAATTGGTTCATTTGTTCCTGAGCTACGATGCCATAGACAGACACACAGATACACACACACAGACACGTCAAACTTATAACACCGCGTCGTTTTTGCCTCGGCGGTTAAGAAATACAACTACAATCATATACTTCGGGGTCTTTTAGGTGGGGCGTGAATCGACATCTCAGCATGCCATCAGGGTGAGGATGGCAGACACAAGGGGTACTTTGTTAGTTCTTTTGTGCCTGTCAACCTCATATTTGGATTTCACGGCCGCTTACCATCAGACGAGTGAGGTCATCCTGATTGGCCTTACTATAAAAAAAATACAATTCGATATGTCACAGATGGTCACTGTAGCGTATTACCTATCTCGACCGCACATGCCGCAAGTTGGCAACACTGGTCCGTAGAGTAATGTCAGTTGACTCGGACGGATTAGCGGGACGCACGTGTCATACGGTGCCCGACGGTTGTGTGTGTTGGCGAGCCAGGTTATGATAACACAATGATATATCGGAACATTAGTCACAGTTAAAAAATTAGTCAATAAATTAGATACATATTTAAGCCTTTGTTTCTTTATAGGGACACAGTATAAACGTAGCTTTTAAGTTTTGTATGTTATGCAATAAAGAGCGTCTATACTCTACATTATTGACTCAACCTGTACCCTTACAATGAGTTTGATAAACTGTTCTCGCCATCGAAAACTATCGTTTTGTCCCTTTCATTGTGGTGCATGTGAAAGAGACAGAGCAATAGTTTGGGATAGCGAGGATATTATTACAAACTCACGGTAAGGTCTCTGAAGGTCAGCAAGAAGAGAGCCCAAGCTAAGTTTTCATTTTTGTATGATTTTCTTTTGGTTTCAAACGTCTATAAGCTGCTCTATAACACCGTTTTAGCTAAGAAAGGTTTATTGAACGTTTATGAATAAGTAAAATTATTTTTTGGGTATGGCAATTCTTTGCAATTTAGTCTTAAGTAAATATGCACTTAAAAATTTTTCGACAATCTTCGGGTGGGAGTCGAACCTACGATCTTTTTCTAACCTGCTTTACCGACTAAGCTACCGGAGACCTTGGTATGTCGACGAATTTTGTAAGTGCTATTTGCTTCGTCGTGAGTTGCTTTACCTTTTTTTTGTAGGTACATACAAATATGTACCTATGTGTATGTGTGTGGTCCCCGGCAGAGTAGAATAGGCCACCCTCACTCTTACCGAGGACACAGTCCCTCCACCAGCCCATGGTCCTTCCTACCGTCTCGGCATACGGACCGAATCTTGGGAGACGCTCACCAGGTACTTGCTAAGGGCTCTTTCCCCGGTGCGATTCTTCACTCCCTACAAAATCTGTGTCTGTGTCCCATCTCAATGTCACTTCTCCCCAAATGGGGCGTGAAACACCACAACACAAGCGACTCGCGCTCGGGCAGTTCCACATCAATCAATCTCCTTCCTAATATTAAGCCTTTTATGTGCAAACGCACGCAACCGTCGAAAACCTTCTGCAGAGTTGACCATCTCTTGATGGTATACTGGTCCTATCTCGTTTCTGTTCCAGTCGTTCAGCATCTGTTGCCGCTCTTCTTCATACAGCTGACATTCCCACAGCACATGGTCCCGAGTTTCATCAGCTTCTCCACAGGGACATACAGGTGACTCACAGAGAGTCATCGCGTGCAGTCTGCTGTTAAAACTCCCATGTCCTGTAAATATTTGTGACACAGCGTAGTCTGGTTCCACCCAACCGGCCGATAATCTCATTTCTACGTCTGGGAAAAACTGCGACAACTCTCTTCCTTTGTCGCTGGTCGACCAGCGCTCCTGCCATTGGGCAACAACATCTCCGAATATTCTACGTTTAAGTGCCGTCTGCTCCTTGTCTGTGGCTTCCTTTGGGCACTCCTGGGCGAATCGTCCCACACTAACGACTTCTAAGTCGGCCGGCAACACCGCAGCTAGCACGGGCAGTGCTGATGTGCTAACAGACCTATAAGCCTTCGTGAGCAGAATCATTGCAGGCCGCTGGGTGCGCAGCAAAGCTCGCTTCACCACGAAGATGTTTGCCCGGTGCCACCAAACTGCCGCAGCGTAAGTAAGACTTGCAACATAGGTCCCTGAATACAGGACCTTAAGTGCTTTGTACCGCACGCCCCAGGTCGATGAAGATATTCTCGACATCTTCCCGAAGCAGTTACTAGCCCGCTGGCCGATAAAGTTCGCATGCTGCAAGAAGGAGCACCCTTGGTCAATCACCACCCCAAGTAACTTTGCCATGCTCACGTGCGCGATCGATTTATTGTCCATACGTATCGTTGGGGGGCGCTTGAATTTGCCTTTCAAGGTAAGCGTCTGCGACTTAGCGGCTGAGAAAGTCAGACGGTTCCGATGCCCCCATTCGGAGACCGCCTGGAGCATATATTGTGCATCTCGCTCTATTTTAGCTCTGGTTGGTGCTTCGATCGCGATCGTGATATCATCCGCATAGGCTGTCATGCTGACGCCCTCGGGCATCGGTAACCTAAGGATGTCATCGAGCAGAAGATTCCATAAAGTAGGCCCTAACACCGAACCTTGGGGGCAGCCCATTGTAGACCTCTTCCACACCACCTGTCGACCCATGAATAAACCCACTCGCCGGTCTGTGAAGTAACTCACTAAGATTTTGTAAATATTTGGTGGACATCCACCTTGTTTCACTTTGAGCAGGACCATGGGCCACCAGGCGTTGTCGAAGGCCCCTGAAATATCCAAGAATATAAGCTGGCAATAGTTTTTGGAGGTATTCGTAACTCGGTCCATAATTGCGTTAATCGCCGTAACCGTCGACTTTCCACACCTAAAACCATGCTGACTTGGTGAGATATTCCGGTGCAGACAAGGAGCGCAGGTGATAATGAGACGTTCCAGTATCTTTCCCAAAATGGGCAACAACGTTACCGGTCTATACGCTTTTGGGTCTGTCAGGGGTTTGTCGTTGCCTTTTGGCAAAACCACTAGTCTTCCGGTCTTCCATATGGCTGGGAACACACCTTCTCTTATGCACGCGGAAAACATATACAGCATTTCCTCTCTACTCGCTCTCCATGCTCGCTTTATGATCCGTGGCGTCATTCCATCCATTCCCGGTGCCGTGTTTGGTAGATCTTTGACTATTCGCGCCAGTGCCTCCCGGTTGGGTGGATCTGAGTCTCGTCCAGTCGGGGCACACGCAGCAGCTATTCGGACCTGCCGGTGGTACGCATCATCCTTCTCCAGGTCGTCATCAGGACACAGCGCGCGCAGGAGCCCAGACATGGTCTCCTCTCCAGTTTCTGCATGTCCTTCCATGAGCTTCATTCCGTGCATCACGTTGGGTGGGGGGCGAACTCTGCCAGAGGCAGCTCGATAAGCCATCCCCCACGGCTCGTTGTTGCCGGATTCGGCCACTTTGCGGTAAAAGGTGATCTCCGCGCTCCTCATTGCCTCTTTGTAGTGATTTCTCACAACATTGAGCTCATTCTTCAAATGAGTTTCCTGCTCACCTCCTCTCTTCCGCGACTTCTGCCAGTTCCTACGCGCGCTGTACACTTCCTTCCTGAGTTTGTCCAGTGCAGGTGTCCACCACTCGTACCCACCGGTGTCCGCTTTTTTGCGATTGCCCAGACATTCGCTTGCCGTTCGTGTCAGTATGTCTGTGTACTCATTACAGATGTCCTCAGCTGGTCTCCTGAGTTGCAGACGTCCCACTCGGTAGTGCAAAGCTGAGCAAAAGTTCGCCCAGTTCACGCCTCGGTCTCTGTAAGATGGCTGCATCTGACCCTGACCAGCAACTTCCACTTCTTACCGAGGAGTCGTAAAAGGCGACTAAGGTAAAGCTGCTGGCATGATCATCAGCACCCAGAGAAGGAAAACTCTGCATTTATATCTAAACCCTCGCCAACCCGTCTGCCAAGCGTGGTGAGTATGGCAATCACCCCTCATGTGATTGAGGGAGGCCCGTGCCCCAGCAGTGGGGACTTAAATGGGCTGATGATGATGATGACATACAAATATTAATAAAACTATCGTCGGCTCACGACGAAGCAAAGAGCACTTTTTTTTTTTATAAAGGCCAATCAGGATGACCTTACTCCGCCTGATGGTAAGCGGCCGGGAAATCCAAATATGAGGCTGACAGGCACAAAAGAACTAACAAAGTACCTTACAAGTAAGTAAATTACAAGATTTGTCGACATACCAAGGTCTCCGGTAGCTTAGTCGGTAAAACAGTTGTGCCTGTTTATGAATGAAATGAAAGCCCATGGTGTTTAATATCGAAGGTGCGTAACTTCTCTGTATCGCTCCGTGCAGGGTGAATGTGCATCAAAGATTCATGCAAACTGCTAACCCCTTTTTTATCCCCTTAAGAGTAGAATTTTTAAAATGCCATTCTTAGTGCTAACTTTCACTATTAGATAGATAGATAGTACGTTTATTCTGCTGCACAAAATTATACAGTTATATAATCAAGTTGTAAACACTAATCATAGTCAAAGAGTCTGATAGGTAGAAGCCATTAATGAAATACAAAATATAAGAATAATAATTAGTGAACAATGTTGCAGCAAGAATGGTCCCGGTCTCAGCCTATGCCACAGCAAAGCCATGACGCTGATTTTCAGACGGCGGCCTAAGAGTTTGTCCACGCCAGGCGAGGTGCTACAAATTTCAATTATATTAAAGGAACCCCCTGCCCAAGTTTTAGTTTTTTATGAATGAATGAATGAAAACTGCATTTATTTCGACACATATATATATAAGACAGGAGAGAAACAGAATATTTATACACAAAATTTTGACATTACAATACATAAAACAAAACAGTAACAATAAGTACATGCAAGAACATGCGTGTGCCGAAACAGGCGCCCGCTCAGCATAATGTGGTGGCGTGCCAATAGATGGCGTGCCAATAGATGTCGCGCCACGACGCTGGTTTTCAGCGGGTTACCCGTGTGTCGTGTGTCTGTTGCGGTATTGTAAACAAGGAGAAAGAAAATAATAATAACTTTAAATTAGCCGGAACACATCACTATGGGCAACTAAATCATATTATTGCTAGGAAAATAATGGGAAAACTAGATGTTAGGAACACAAAGAAGAAAGAGAGAACAAAAATATAAGTAGAACAAGAACAATGAAATTAATTTAATTAATTTTAAGCACTTAGTCACTCAAGTTCTCCTTTAGTATATATAGATTAAATACTAGTGGCCCGCGCTCACGGCGTTCGGGGCATTAGTATCACTTAATACTAATAGATGGCGCTAGGTGTAAATTACATCGCGCAAGCGTTTCGTGTTTTCGGATTACCTATAAAATTTACATCTTTGTAAATTGTTTAGATAAATAAATTCTTATAACATTTGTACATTGACCTGATTCCGTACTAAGCTAAGTAGTTGTGTTGTCTTACAGATGTCAGACAATCGCAACATAGGAATTACAAATATAATACTTATATAGCAATCGCTGAACAGACAAGAGTTTATCACGCGAATGTTTGTCCAGAGTATGATCAAACTCACCTTCGGCGTATGAAGCAGGGTCACTCTACCAAATAAGGCATAATATTGATTTGTTTGTTGTATTGTTTCGCTTTATTGTAATTAACTTCCACTAATGGTCCAAGCGTACCCAGATACCAGATAAGCAAAAGTCACTCTACATAAAACGTAAACAGACACATGCATACACACACACACACACACACACACAGAGACACATAGAGACGCCTATACCCTCTCGGATATAGACACATATAAATTAAGTCTAGCTGTTTTTGTAATACCTAAATATTAATATTGTATTACCTTATAAAATTGTAGTTACACTTAAGCTTTAAATTAAAATCCTTAATAATAAACCTGTGGATGAAGAGCGAGGTATTCCCATCACAAGTATCTTTAATTACTTACCGGGAAGCCTCGTTAACTAATTGTAACGGATTTTTCTGAATAAAGATACCGAACAGATACAACCGGAAATTACACGCAGAGAGGAGATAAGAAAGACCGACAGACTTTCGTATACGCATACTGAAAGTGTTTGTTCTCAAAAAATGAAGCACAGCTTTAAAATAATTAAATTGAAACATCGGAAACCGCACGACATCTCGTAGTGAAATAATTAGAGGAAAAGCGAAACAAAAAGTTATTATTAACACGATGTGGTTTGCTAAGTTATAAATTGTATAATTAATTTCGTTTCGTAACTGAATGATGTCGCGAACTTGGCGCTCTCGGCCGAGCTTACAATACTATGAAAGTTGGTTTCTTCGAAAACGATTTGATTGACATTTCGGATGGTTATTGTTTTAATATAAATTATTTCGGATGGTAATTGTTTTAATATAAATTACGAACTTAAGTTGTTACATGACGAATAACAATGGTTCAAGTTAATTATAACTTCAATATGTACAGAATGTTTTTCATTTTGACAAGCAAACGGATCACTCGACGGTACAGTGCGACCACGATCAGAAGGCACTTCAGTGGCATTGCCAAGGGGGCGTTGTAAAACGTATTTTCTATGCGAAAATGTCAAAAGAGCATTAGTTCCGACTTTTGCTACGTGTCAAATAACCGCGAACGGACTGTAAGCGTTTGCCGTCGCTCATAGACGTCCGTAATACCAGAGTAGTCACAATCTGTCCCAAATAGCGCTCTCTCTTTCTCTTGTCTTCTCTATCTCTCTCTCTCTCTCTCTCGTACCTAAGCAACTTCTATACTAAGTAATAAATTTAAAGTGAATGAATTCCTGGTTCAGAAATGCTAACATGCTGTCATGACTTAACTGACCAGACTCTCACTTAAAAACTTTTTTACAAAATATCACGAACCCGAGAATTGGGCTCCTTGAGTCCAATTCTCGTGCTTGTGATATTTTGAAAACATGGTGGATATCACCTGAAAACCAAACAAAAAAAATGTGTTTTAGTGATAAATGTCGTATGAAAATAAATATCACGATCACGAGAATTGGGGTAATTATTTCATTGTGTAGTTTACACAATGATATTAACTTCACCACACCTGTAATATTGTGTATCCGCCTAATTAGGCGAAACACAGTGAAACTTTTGTATTTCCATCTTAACAATACGGTAATTGTCAATTTTTATTTTATTTTTGTAATCTAAATATAATAAGAGGATTAATTCCTCTCAATGATAGAAACATCGTTGAAAGAATTACTTGATTATCATTGAAACTACCTGAAATATTACAACTTTAAAATCACATTATTTTGGGCAAACAAGTATTTTGTATGCATTTCATTAGAATGTTGTACGGTAGCTATATCAAACGTTTCGTAAATGCCAATGGTTCTATTATAATAGTTGGTGCTAATTGTACGGATTATTTAATGGTATAATAAATTTTTAATACTTTCATACACATTTTTTTTTTGTATTTATTTTATAATTTACGTTTGACATTTAATTTTCTGTGGAAACTTTGCTGATTTGTGTATTATTTAATTGTGTAAATTATATTAAATAACAAAATTGTTTGTTTCCTAAATAAATAAATAAATAAGTACTTTTAAAATGGACTTGCCCATGAATCTTTGAATGAACATAAAACCGGCTAGACGTTATATACTTAATTGAGAATTTTGGCCATTTGCACATATTTACCTATATTTTGATAAAACATTTATATTTTGTAAGCTCGAGAGCGTAGTCAAATACCCTGTTGCATTTCATGTATATTTACAATAAAAAAATGTAAGATTACGATTGAGATGAAATAGAGACAAAGACAGAGGCAAAAGTAAAGATAATACAGAGTTGTATTTACCAGTGACCATAGCATTAAGTTCTGTCTTCAAGCAATCGCGGGTTTTAAGACTCTATTAGGTCCAAGCAAGTTGTCACTCGACACAAAATAGCAGTGTTAAAAACGATACATCCCAACGATTCTTATTATTAGGATCACTTTGCTGCACTTCACTGCACAAATAAATACCAAATTTGTACACTAAAAACCACTAGACACTAATTTAAAACCTTTGAATTGCATCAGTTTTAGCCCTATCCGCCGAATCCGGAATGAAACTTGTGGCTGCCAAAAAAGAGACACTAAAAAGCTTGAAAGAAATTTTCTGCGCAAAAAAACCGCCTTAAAAAAACCGCGAAATACATATAGTATTAGGCGCCGACTTCGGTAAAACCTTTTATCGAGTGTACTCTTATACAATGTTATTTGAAGTGTATAAAGTGTTAAAAATATTAATTTACACTTTTTAGTTCGCAGTTTTTTGAAGGCGGTTTTTTTTCGCAGAAAATTTTGTTGCGCTGCGCTTCAACACGTTTATTTTGTTTCGCTCCGCTTCGCTCCCACCCGCTCGTGATTAAATTCGTCTGTCACTTGTCGAGCTCCCATCTTGATTGTTGTTCATTCATTTTCCTCGCCAAACCCCGATGTTGCGATGTTCTGATTCACTGACCTGAAAAAAAAAGGAAATTTGCATTACGCGAAAGGCCGTTTTTTCTTATTGCATATTTTAGTGTCACAGTCAAGCGGTACAGTTAAATTATATGAACGCAATATAATGGATATTACGTGCACATTTTATATATCTAGTGACTCGGCAGCTTCTCAAGGTCTTCAAAGAGGGTGAATTTGCGAGCAAGCGAACAACTGTAATATTACATATACGAAGCTTTTATACCCCCTCATGACTCAAAAGCTATGTCACTGAAACGCGTCATATTTGGCTCATATATGAAACTTGCAAGAGTATGGTTGAAATTTCATAAAAACGCCAATAATTATGTAGAAGCTTAAGTTTGAAAATCGTCTTTTTTATCACTGACCAAAGGAATAAAAAGCGAGATTTTTTATGTGATAGGTGGCAGACGAGCAGACGGATCACCTGATGACAATGAAATGATGAAATTACCCTACGCGACACCTTTACTCAGTCTTGGATAAAACTGCAAATCTTATTTAATAACAATATATCTGTAGAGCGAAAAACAATCAGCATCGTTGTACTTTGTTCCACAAGTGGCCTTTACAAATAAAATTGAAAAAACATGAGCTCTAAATCCCTAACGTCGAAAAACTCATCTCATAGTGAGGAAGTTCCAGTAAGCTGTTCTAGAATGATACCGAGGAGAACGGCGGAGAAATCCGAAATGTTTGAGTGAATAAGTCGTTGAAATTAATTTGGTTTAAGCCTGCAAAAAAAAACGCAATGTTGGTCTAGTGGTTAACGTACCGGGCCGTGATCTCGGGGTCCTGGGTTCGATTCCCGGGTCGAGCGAAAAGTATGTTTCAAATTTTTCGACAGTAGCTCGGGCTTGTGATCCGCATTAGGCAATCATGGTGATTAAACCTAATCCGATCATAGTAATGTTAACTTGATTTCTATGATGAAGGCCTTTGCCCTGCAGTGGGACAGTACCTATATATACTGATACTACTACTGCTAAAAACACGTTTAGGTATAATTTTGTATTTGTATTTGTATTTGTAATCTGTGCTCGTTGGCTCAACATCAGACCCGCTTAACCCCTAGAGACCCCCGTACTCTCACGAATACATAAACCACAAAGAAAGATAATAATAGGGGTTATAAAGTATGAAAGTGCTGTTTTTTTTTACTAGATAGATAAGAAGACCGGATTAGCAAGCTTAAGTGGCAGTGGGCTGGCCATATTAGCTGCAGAACCGACAACCGATGGGGTAAACGAGTTCTAGAGTGGAGACCGCGTCTTGGCAAACGTAATGTAGGGCGCCCTCTGGCTAGGTGGGGGGACGATCTGCGCAGGATGGCTGGCAAGAGCTGGATGCGAGAAGCCATGGATAGATCACAGTGGCAAACAATTGGAGAGGCCTACGTCCAGCAGTGGACTGCGATAGGCTGATGATGATGATGATGATGAGAATAAGATGTAGAACTAAATTGTTACCATTTTATAATTTTATATTAATTTAAGGCTATATTTGGAAGGTTTAGAGAGAGATCAGATAATTATTGTAATCTTGATGCAAAAAAATAATTGAAAATGGCTCTATTCTTTACTTGCCAGAATTGACGTTTTCATCAATCATAACTTTTTTAACCGACTTCAAAAAAGAAAAAAGGTAATTCAATTCGACATGTAAGTATATATATTTTTTAACAAAAAATATTTTTTATACTATCTTACAAGTTTCTTAACAGTTAATTATGGAGTAGTAGAATTAATAGTTACTTTGCAAAGTAATAATGTTACTATGGAAAACATAACTTCTAAGAAAATCGCCATACAAAACGGCAATATCATAAGTAAATAACACACTTAAAAATTTCAGCTCGTGTTCAGGCAAGACTCGAACCCACACCTTCCACATTCCGGGGGAATGTTCTACCAATTAGACCACTGAACGCGTTAGAAGGCCGACGAAATTTTTAAGTGCTTAATTCGACATGAGCTGTCAAATTGTAGGTATGTTACCGGCAATCTGTATAATCCGGTATTGTATACAATACCTAGGCAATGTATAGAATACCTAAAACATGTAGGTAATGTATGAAATATTATTTATTTTATACTTTTCCTAGGTATTGTATACAATACCGAAGGCGCAGCCGGTAATGTATGTAAAAGACAAGTGCAGGGAAGGATCGTGCGGGCAGGATCGTGTTGCGACTTGTTTAGAGTACCTAGCGAAATATCTTACTTGCTTGTATTTCATTCTGCTGCGTGCGACGCTGGCGGGAGGACGCGCGTAGCATGTAATGAGTTCATTGAGTAATCCTTACGATACTTTTGTTACTTTTCGTTAGTGAATTTATTTCATTATAATATTAAAATGACAGCCGATCAACGAATATCTGAGATGAGAGAAAGGTTTTGTTCACAATTGCGAATTAAAAGACACGCAGCAAGTACTAAAAATCGCACATTTATTGACGATCAACGGTATCAACAATTATTAGAAGAAATAAAAAATGCGAAAACAGCCGAAAAGAAGTCACCCCGGGATTACTGGTTATTGAAGCATTATGATTTTATAACTGTTGGTCAAAAACATAAGTTGATATTTCCTGTGAATACACCGAATACCAATATTATATACTACGTCACTGATAGTGAATTATTCCAAGTACTTCACGACGCACATCAGAGTATCGGCCATGGCGGACGAGACCGAATGCTGAAGGAGCTTTCTACACGATACAAGAATATAACTCGCCACGATGTTGAACTATATCTGCAACTTTGCGAACCGTGCCAGCAAAAACAAAGAGGAATAAAAAAAGGGATCGTCGTCAAGCCCATACTTTCATCTGAATTTAATTCTCATAATCATAATCATAATAATCATAATCATAATCATTTATTCATTCATAAACATGGGTAAGTGTTACAAGATATTAAATAAAATATTGTTAGGTACAGCCATGATTCACCGTAAAGGTATATGAATATAAATATTAATATTTGATACATACATTACATTTCAATTATAATTCAATTTTATTATCATTACATGCATGTCAATCATATTAGATTACAATTTATTATAATAAGACATAATTTTGACACTTATCACACAAATCTAAAGTTATTTTTATAGCTTATCATCAAAGAAAGATCTGACATCATAGTAAGCTTTTTCAGCAAGAAAGCTGTATAGGGTAGTTTTAAACTTTTTATTATCATTGATTGATCTGATATACAATGGGATTTTGTTATAGATCTTTGGAGCCATGCAATTTACGCTCATTCTTTGGAGAAAGGGTTTGCATCTGTGAGTGAACTTCAATGTACCTTCACGACGACTTCCGACACTATTCATTTCAAAATAAATTGGGTTGTTTCGGACAAAGTTTGCTATTTCACTTATATACAAACATGGTTGTGTTAGAAGTTTATATTTTCGAAAGTAAGGTTTACACGAATCCTCTTGTTTTAGACCCAATATAGACCTTACACACCTTTTTTGGGCTTTGAAGACACTTTGTTTATCAGTAGTGTTACCCCAAAACATTATACCATATCTTAAGGTCGATGCGACATAGCCGTGATAGGCTGTTAGGAGCGTTTTAATACTAGCAACCTTTTTAAGTTTATAGAGGGCATAAGAGAACTGATTCAATTTTTTTATTAAATTCTCAATATGAGGTTTCCATGTTAATTTATTGTCTATAGTTAAACCTAGGAATTTGGTAGTGTCTACCTCTTTGATTACATTCCCAGCGTAGGTGATATTAAAATTTAAAGGATTGTTATTTCTTTGTTTAAAGTTAATTAAGTGTGTTTTTGTCAAATTAATTGTGAGGTTATTTAATGTCAACCATTGGATTAAAGATGTCAATGTATTTTTTATGTCAAATTGAATATTTTTCTGATCATTATAAGCAAATAAAACGGTACTGTCGTCCGCAAATATAGTCATATGATGATTGGTTACACAAGGAAGATCATTAATGTAGATTATAAAAAGAAGTGGACCTAGCACACTTCCTTGTGGTACTCCATACTGTACCAGCCTCTCTTTTGATCTATAGATTTTGGATTTCTCGCTGTCAAGTAGATTTGATTGACTATCAGTCTCATCCAGACCGGGAATATAAATTTGTTATGGTATATCAGGATCACCTGACGAAGTTTGTAATTTTAAGAGCACTGAAAACAAAACGCGCGGAGGAAGTAGCGTACAATTTACTGGATATTTTTACACTGATTGGTGCACCAGCAATCCTACAATCAGACAACGGTAGAGAATTTTCAAACCAAATTGTAAGCAGTCTTAAAACATACTGGCCAACCTTAAAAATTGTGCATGGCAAGCCTAGACATTCCCAAAGTCAGGGGAGTGTCGAAAGAGCGAACCAGGACATCGAAAACATGCTAACAACTTGGATGCAAGATAGTGATAGCGAACGTTGGAGTGATGGTCTGCGATTTGTCCAACTCATGAAGAATAGAGCGTTTCATTCAGGTATAAAAAGAACACCTTATGAAGCTCTTTTTGGATCTAAAATAAAAGTCGGTATATCTTTGCCTCTCGTTGATACTTACAACCTGGAAAGTGAAGAGGATTTAGAAAATGTAATTAATTCATCACCAAGTATACCCATTGCTTCAGAATCTTCAGGACCTGTAATAGTAGATCCAGCTGGGGCACAAAATCAACCTCTACAGGCTCAACACCAACAAAGCCCTGCCATCGAAAGTGCTGAGATCCATAATGAAGCTTTAAATGTTCAAAGTGCGCATGATGAACACATGACTATACCAAGTAACGAGATTTCTGATAAGCCTGCGAATGTTGAAGATGTTCCTTCTGAGGTAAATGATCAACCGTTAAATGATCTGAGTTTTAGAGAGTTAAGTACTCCACTCGTGTGCTGCGTTTGTTCCGAAGAGACAACAGGTGCTCATTCGTGTAGAATGTGCAATAGACCTATTCATGCTATTTGTGCTGCTCCGGAAAAAAATATGGCTGAAGGCTGTGGTTCTAAAGTTGTTTGCCCTTTATGTGCAAAAAACGCTTTAGCTGTAGAAAACCGCATCAGTTCCAAAGATAATTTGACAGAGCAAGCTCAGAAAATGCTTAAAACTTCTGAAAAAAAATTCCCCCCAGTAGCGTTGGGTACCACTGTAAGAATCCCTGTTCCGGAAGTCGACAGAGGTCGCGGTGATGCTCGCAATATACTAGCTGTAGTCCTACAGAAAACAGATGACGAACTTTATCAACTAGGCACAAAGCAAGGCGTTGTTAAGACATTGTATTCAAGACAGCAGTTTACAGTTTGTCATCAAGAATTACTTAAAAAAGAAGACGTACCTAATCTAGAAACGACACTCCGTACAGTTGCGACTCAGCAATCTACGGGGACAGGTCAGGGATTTGTCAAATGTAGTTGCAAAAAACACTGCGATACTAAAAAGTGTTCTTGTCTTAAAAGTAAGATTTTATGCACTTCGAAATGTCATAATAGTTCCTCATGTAAGAACAAATAGTTTTTTAACTTAATTTTTATTAGGCAGAAGACCTACTTATTATGTTTACAGAATTGTTTAGATTAAAGATTTTAAAAATAAAGATTTTTTTTATACTTAATTTTGATTAGACATTAGACCTATCTATCCTTGTATAGGGCCTAGTAGGTAAGTTAAGATTAAATAAATCTTTTGTAGTAATTCTTAATTCTTCTGAAGAACAATTATTTTAAGGAGCACTTTAATTGTTAATTTTAATAAAGTTGATTTTAAGTAATGGAACATGTTTTATTTGCACGTCATTTTATAGGTAGGCCTGTCAAAATTGATAAATATAGACCAAAATCGATTTATTTTACACATTGCCGATGCACCATCAGGTAATCTATACAATCCCTAGGAATTATATACATTACCTAGGTAAAGTATCTAATGAACAATAATGTCCATAATATTTCATACATTGCCTGGACGCCCCAGGTATTATATACATTGCCTGGGTATTGTATAGAATACCTGAATTATACAGATTGCCGGTAACAGGTATATTTACAATATCCAATGGAAATATTATTACAAATATTTGACCACTAGTAAAGATATGTTAAATCAATAGTTGACATTTTTATAGCAATCTTTTGCAATTTATACTTAAGTAAATAACACACTTAAAAATTTCATCTCGCGACCAGGCGGGACTCGAACCCACACCTTCCACAATCCGGGTGAATGTTCTACCAATTAGACCACTGAACGCGTTAGTAAGCCGACGAAATTTGTAAGTACTTGATTCGACATGAGGTGTCGATAGTCTCATCAATATTGTAGGTATGTTTACAATATCCAGTGGAAATATTATTACAAATATTTGCCCACTAGTTAAGATCTGTTAAATCAATAGTTGATATTTTTACGAAATGAAATTTTTAAGTGTGTTATTTACTTAAGAATATATTGCAAAAGGTTGCTTTAAAAAATATCAACTATTGGCAATATTATACTTTAACCATTAATAATAGTCTGACATAGAGTCCGCGCCACGAAAGATTGGATGCGGGCGGCATAGGACCGGGCTTTGAGGAGAACATTGGGGGAGGCCTATGTCCAGCAGTGGACGTCTATTGGCTGAAATAAAAATTATGATGAAAGACTTTCCATAATTATTAAGTTGATGAACATTTAGCGTCCAAGAGCGGCAGTAAGGCGGTCGTGATCTTCTCCTGTCTCGGTTTATTCTCTTTGCCGCGACACGAATAACCATAACGTAATGTCTTTACCAAAACGATCGGTCAAAAAATGCCATCAATTGATGTTAGAATGATTGCTGTTTCTACCACAAAGATCGATCGATCGTAGATCGATGGCAGAATAGCCAACTATTAAAAATATTTTTTAATTTATTACTTATTTATTCAAGTATATAACATGTCTCATTATTCGTTAGTTATAAAGACTTATCCTATATTAGTAAATTCTAAGTTCAAGAGAAGAGCGTACTCTTTACGTAAGTTTAAAAATGTTGGCAACACATTAGCGATCTCTTTGATTTTGCGGATGTTCATGGGCGGCGTTCATACTTTCCATCGCTTGCTCGTTTGTCCGCCTCTAGCATAAAAAAAATAGTTAGTGCACGTTTATAAAAAGTGACATTATATAGTTTTGTGCATAACTTCCGCAGACGTTGTACAGCAGTAATTGACGTAGCGGCAGTCCAGCTGCTCGATACCATAGTCAGGATGCTGTTGAGCATAATAACGGGATGACAATTCTCTTGTGGCCAAGATTCACTTCGGCTCTGAGAGAGCGTAGTAAATACGTAATTCTTTTACTTAACCCTAGACCTCATCGTCTCCTTCCATCAGGGGCGATTGTGATCAAATGGAGCGGTCCAAAGAAAACTTAATCAAACTTTGAGGAATAAATCTCAGTTACAAACGAAGTAAAAGTATTTGGCTGGTTTACGAATTGGCAGTCTGAGAATAACTAAGCTATTGCAGGGGAAAATTTGGGAAACACGGATAAGAAACCGAGAAAAATACTACAAATCTGGAGTAAAATTGAACCCCGTAAAAATAAGACATGTCTCACGATAATCTGTGCTTAAATCCCGCTTCACTCTCGATTTCTACAGGGTTGACACACTGCTGAACTAGAAAAAACATTGTCTGTGTGATTTAAATTGTGTGGTTTTATAAAAAAATTAAGTTAATAAAATAAATAAATACATTAACATTAAAATAAAAATAACATTAATCCATTTCACGTTCATAGGCTATGCCCAAAAGGGTAACATGATGTACAGGAATATAATTGTAACACCTTAACTTCATTCATGAATGCAATAAACGTAATTGGCTTTGACTTTAAAGATCTCTCTTTGTTGGACAGTTTTGTCGACTACTGGCTTTGTATTTCAAAGAAATAAATAAATAATTGAAAATGTTGCATATATGAACGGTTAAATTCGAAGACAAATATGACAATATTGGTTTGACACCCGCGAATGCCATTTTTTTGTTGTTTTGTTTCTTTTTTTTGTGTTTTTTTTTTAAATATAATTTTAATGTTTTTAAATCGATTATGTATGTATCTCTGTGTTATTATTTCTTTGTTTTGTATATGTAATTTTTCATTTTCTTTTTACATGTATATATTGCATGTGAATCTTTTATAATATTTTTTTTTTCAATGAAAAGGCGTCACCCAAGGTGTAGCCTGAAAATCAGCGCTGCAGCTGCTGTGTGTGGCAGTTGCAGCATATGCTGAGGCTGAACATTGTTGGCCGCAACTCTTTGTCTCTGTACCTTGTTTTCTCTGTTTTGTTCTATGTGTAATGTGTTGTGGTCAATAAATTGTTTCTTATCTTAAATAAATATGGTAAGATACCGCTATTTTAAGTTTTAGAGGTTCAGTTATACACCGTGATTTTTTACCAATCAGCTGAATACTTTTGTATGGGAAGGTGATTCTTTTTTCTGAGATAAGACCCTATGTTCTTCGGGGGAAAATATTTGTTTTCATCAGTATAATGCCCTCGATAAGGGAGTAGGACGGTTAAAAAAACACGTTGTATTTATTATCCAATATTTGAATGACAGATGTTAAACGTAGCTATGAAAACATTGTTAATAACTGATATACCGCTTGTATAAATTTTTGGAGAGGGGAGTTTAAAGAATGGCACTGTGAGTCCATTGTTGTTGCTTCGCTGGTGAGTCTCCAAGGCATACATGTAAAAACCAATGTATGTAGTTATTAACTTAATTTAATTAAAGAATAAGATCCAACTTCTACAAAGAACCGTATGGTGTTATATAAAAGTTCGGTCTTATTAGGATACTTCAAAACCGAGACAGTAAAAGTAAAATTGTTATGAAACTGAAACTTTGGCCGCATATTACGTAACCGCAAAAGAAATTTCTACAGGAAGACTAAGCTGAAATAAAACGAGTAATGTATCTTTACAGCGTCTTTTATACGCAACCCAAAAATCCTGAAGGTATATTAGCATGAAAGAGTTTGTTTTACAGTTTTCAAATGGTCTGATGTCAACGTCTTCGCTGCGTTAGCCATAAAAAATTCTGGTCTAATTAATTTTTTTTTATCGTGTAACTTTCTACGTTTATTTATTTTATGGTTCTGTCTTCCTATTGGCAGCGTTCGCTCTGTAACTCCCCTGGTGGCGGCACCCCTACCGACCGATTATGCTGTCTGTTGCGTCGGTTATTGTTGACACTTTGTCGCAGCTCTACTTATCTTAATGACATTTGTTTTGCCACTTTTTGTTCACCTTTCTCGCGAAACTGAAGCGGGTCGAAGATTAACCTAGCTTTTTTCGTTTCTACGAAAATGTAAAACAGGTCGCGGTTGGTGAGATTTGTCTCAAATTATGAGGTTAACAAACTCTTTGTTTGTAGACGACGTGGAAATGAATAAATGGCATGTGAGAGGCACGTGAAAATATTTTACTCCGATTATTTGTGTTATTTCCAAACGGTACAAGATGCTGTGAATCTATTTATTTAACCGACTTAACCGAAAAAAGGTAGGAGGTTCTATGTTCGACCCTTAGACAATGTTCACCTAAATGTATGGTTTTTTTTTATGCATGTTAACCGATTTCTGCTGCCGATAAATGAGACACTAAAAATCATGAAAAAAATGTTATTTGAATTGTATAAAGTGTTAAAAATATTATTTTACACTTTTTAGTTACTGGTTTTTGGAGGCGGGTTTTTTTTTCGTAGATTTTTTTTGTGTTTGTACGAGCTACGACACACAGCTCAGCATCGATCTACATCCAGCGCTCCAGACCGATGGACCGTCTTCGTGCACCGTCGGCACTCTACACCAACGGCACACCAGAAAATGTATTTCAATGTATTAATAATGTTTACCATTGTATGAAGTATCAGCCTATAAACTGTCCCACTGCTGGGTGCAAGGCCTCCGTCATAGAAATCATGTCATCACAACTATGATGGGATTAGACTTAATCACCAAGCTTGCTTAATGGGGATTGATGATCACAAACCCGAGCTATGTGCGAAAAATTTGATACATACCTTTTGCTCGACCTGTATCATTGTTAAATACTAATATATAAATAAACAGGTTTCAACCGTCTGGGTTGGGTCTCATCACCTTTTCCCATCACTGTGATCAGTCGAGTGAGATTGCTCGACAGGCAGCGTTTCAACCTACCGATTCTTCCCGCTTGCTACCCCGGGAGCTTACTCGCATCACCTTATCTAAGTATATATGTATTTATACCCATGGTTATCCGCAGGAGAACCAAGGACAAAGACATAGCCCAAAGAATTCTATGCCTCAAGTGGCAATGGGCAGGGCACATTGCGAGGAGATCAGACGGCCGATGGGGCAGAAAGGTCCTCGAATGGAAGTTGCGTATAGGAGATCGAAAGCAGGACGATCACGAATCCCTTGGATGCAGGCGGCATAAGACCGATCTGTGTGGAGATCTTTGGGGGAGGCCTATGTCCAACAGTGGACGTTTATTGGCTGAAATAATGATGATGACCCATGATTAGGCAGGGCGAGGGCTCTAGGGACTTAGCGTCTTAGACAAAGGGGCTTTATGCTCAGTAGAGAGTCAGGTACCTTTCCTTTCTTTAAACTCTGTTCGCGTAGACGCGGTGCCTTATTTTAACTATCGCTTCCCACCCGTACAGTATTTATTATACTAGTTTACTAATAGCTTCGAGTGTGATGAGTAACTTTCTACTCCAACTAAAGTATAACGACTGTCAAAAGTAATCCTTTATCAGGCCCCATCCCCGTAAAGGACTTACCCTTTGCGGCGAATTCAATTTATTCTAGGGGCAATTTTAACCGACAAAGTGGTTATTTATGTCCCTCTCTAATCCACTGATTTAGTTAGAGAGCTAGTTAGGGAAACGAGCGCCGGTTATGAGATTATGACGTCATGTTAATAACGTTTTCATGGACTCCATGTCGCTGATAAAAGTCTACAGGTTATCATTAACATCATCATCAATGCTAAAATAATATGCTTTTTTTTACAGTATGGACTATCGCCCCGTTGCTTGGTCTAGTGGTTTAAGTACCAGGCCGTGACCTCGGGGTCCTGGGTTCGATTCCCGGGTCGAGCAAAAGTATGTTTCGAATTTTTCGAACATAGCTCTGGATTGTGATCACTAATCCGCATTTTTTATGTAATAGTTGACAGAAGAGCAGACGGATCACCTGATGGTAAGCGATTGCCGCCGCCCATGGACAACCGCGACTCCAGCGGGCTGCCAACCTTTAATCACCCCTTTCCGCTGGAGTAGGCCTCCGGTACCCTCACTCACGAAACACTGCACAGTGCTGCTTCTATCTATTTTATAATAACCTTATTTCATTGAACAGTTTTTTATATACAATTTAAACTTATGTGTGTTTAGCAACTTATGTGTCCCTTACATAACCTGTAAGACATGTTCGCTTAATTCCGTTTGATTTTCACAAATATTAGTGATCTGAGTTGCTAAAGGGCTTTTCTTTATAATACATTTTCAAAGAGCTCCGGCTAAAAACTACCACGAGTCAGTTTAAGTAGTGACGAGGGTGTGGCGTGCGCAGGAGATCATCCCGGATCAGTCAGCGCCATCTGTCGTAAAATGCATAATCCCTCCATTACGGAACACGGCGTAACGTTCCATCACTGACATACTAAAAAGACTGCCTCGTTAGCGCAGTGGGTATTGCGTCGCACTTTAAAGCGACAGCTGCACTTGGGGTCACGGGATCGATCCTCGGGTCGGGCCAAAATTTGTTAACTGAGATTTTCTGTAAAGAAATTCTCAATGTCAGGGGTCCCGGAGTCTGGAAGTTGGCGGTCTTGTACCCCGGTGCCTTGGAAAGCACGTTAAGCCGTTTGTCCTGCGCCCGGTCCCTCTCCGTTCGTGTCACACTGGTGTCCCATCAGATTATGAGGGCAAGGCAATAGAGAGTGAATGAATGAATGAATGAATGAATATAACATTTATTTCGACACACGTACATACACAGACAATAATAACACGATTTAAATATAACATAATATAATAAAGAAGCAGGATAAAACACATAGAATCGTGTGCCGAAAGAGGCGCCCGCTCAGCATAATGCCGTGTCGTAACAATAGGTTTGCTACGCCACGACGCTGGTTTTCAGCGCTTGTGTTTGCGCACACACTTGAACAACATATATCCTGCGTAAATGGCTGATCGAGGATATTATTATTGCTTAAATAGTATGAGTTTTATGATCCGATTTCATATTTGATAGTCACTAGGCGTTCGTCTGCTCTTGTTCTTTCAACGGGCCATACAAAGTAGCCTGTAAACTGGACAGCTTAAGGCAACGATTTTGATAAAAATTTCAAACCGTATGATCATAGGCAATAAAGTATAGTGGCGTGGTATTAACTAGCCCGTGTTCAAGGCAAGTAACGCAATAATAATAATATTTTTGGCGGTAGCTTGTCAACCAATCAAAAAATTCAAAATCGGATTATCCGTTTATAGAGAGACGATGGTCACATATACTGAAAAACACAAACAACACAATTATACACGAAATTTATAATATCCCTTTTTTATTATATTATGAACGCCCGTTGTTTGCGAATTTTTCGAACATAGCTCCGTTACTAGCGTTTGTGATCACCAGTCCCCATTTGGCAAGCGTGGTGAATAAGCCTAATCCCATCATAGTAGCGTATAACTAGAATTCTATAATGGAGGCCTTTGGGCCTGGGACAGTTTATAGGCTGATAGTTTATTTATGTTGTTTTGGGACTCATAAAGACCACAAACAAATTGTTCCCTCTGTGGGAAACTAAATATTCGTAGTCGATGTCTCGTAGTCCACCGTAGCACAGACGGCCCTCGTAGCGCACCGTAGCGACTACGGCGCAGAATCGTAGCAAATTGCATTTTAATATTGCTGACGCAATAAGTACTCGCACTGCAAAATTGAATATTTCAATTCAATATTCCTATATTGAGATGAAAACGATCTGTGAAATACGTTATAACCGAATTTCAATTTTTATTTCTGTTGATAATACTAGATGTACCTACGTCCTTTTGCAAAATGTAGGTATAGTATAGTATAAGTTAATATATTCCCAAGAGAATTTACACCAAATTCTATCTTTTAATGCAATCGATGGTTTTAAGGCAATTTTAGTAAACGAATTTGATGTTATGTCAGTGAACAAAAAAAACCGGTCACTGTGTTCTGTGCATTTAAGTACTGAGAAGTAATATCTATCTTATTTTTGTAATTGATAAATATTCATTATTTTTGCCTGGGCACAATACCCTAGGCAGAATACCCCGGGCTCCTCAATTGGGAAATACACGCTCGGATGAGGATATCAGGATGAGTATTATAATAATTGGCCTCTCACAAACAGAAAAGTCGCAGCCATTATAAAAAACAAATAAGATCAATACCCTCTTGGTCTAGTGGTTTAAGTACCGGGCCGTGATCTCGGGGTCCTGGGTTCGATTCCCAGGTCGAGCTAAAAAAGTAGATTTGAATTATTCGAACATAGCTCGGGTTTGTAATCACCAATCTGTATTAGGCAAGCTTGGTGATTAAGCCTAATCCCATTATAGTAGCGATAACTTGATTTCTATGATGGAGGCCTTTGCCCTGCAGTGGGACAATATATGTATAAGCTGATACTTTACTTTACTTCTAAGATCAATACAGCTGATCCTACTTCCTAATTGGGTGGGGTTTAATTGGCAACTAAAGACACCAGGCTTAATGACGTCACAGCTAATGAACTAGTGATGTAACACAGCGCGTGCCCGCTCACATGACGAGCGAATTATGTCGGCAGCCGAAACCGGGCGAATATTTACATAAATTCATAAATTACTACATTTTAGAAGAAAATTCAGCCATACGATGTTAGTCTCATTTAGAATTTGCAGGAATCCCTGGGGGCTAATTTTCGGGGACGATTTAGGAGAGATTATTTTCTGATCCTAATGATAATAAAATGTTAAATTGAATGACCCGGCTCGACCGGAGTGATACTCTCTGAAAACCTGCGTGAAACAGCACTGTGCTGTGATTCGCTGCGTGAGTGAGGGACCGCAGGCCCAATCTGGGGGAAAGGGGGATTAAAGGTTGGCAGCGCACTTGTGACTCCACTGGTGTTGCGGGTGTCCATGGGGGCGGCAATCGCTTACTATCAGGTGATCCGTATGCTCATCTGCCACCTATCACATAAAAATAAAAAAAACTGACTTTTAACAGCATTGTAACCGTATGAGAGCCACGCTTCGGCAAGAATGTAACCTCTAAAATATCATGATGTGCATGTCTGTAACTGATGTAGGTAAACACTAGAATAGTCCCTTGCCTTGTATGTGTAAAATGCTTGTGTTTATATTGTTGATTTTTTTTTTGTTAGAGGCGGACAAGCGAGTCACCTGATGGAAAGTAATCATCGCCGCCCATGAACACTTGCGAAATCGATGTGCCTAATAAGTAAAAAATTAAATAAGAATGAGCCGGCTCGACCAGAGTGATACCACGGCCTTACAGAAAACCGGTGTGTAGCAGCACTGTGCTGTGCTTCGCTGCGTGAGTGAAGGTACCGGTGTCCATGAGCAGCGGCAGTCACTTACCATCAGATGATCTGACTACTCGTCTGCCCTTTATCACATAAAAAAGACTATGATTATAGCTAAGGAACGGCAGCGCCGTACTTCGGAGCGATGGTAGATAGCTCAGTGGGTCGGAACGCGCATCCCATAAAGCGGTTCGTGGTTTGAATCCGAGCGTACACCTCTAGATTTTTCAAATCTTTGTGAGTACATATTACCATTAGCTCGACGGTGAGGGAAAACATTGTAAGGAAACCTGCACTTTTCGGATAGTTTTTGAAACGTGTAACCATGATTCAGTTGGTCCGGTTTTCTCTGGTAAAGAGTTGCGAAGGTCATACCAGGTAATTACCTGACTTGGCCAGCCGGCAACAGGGGCGGGGGTCCTTGTGCCGGCACTGTCATTAGCACTTCCACCGTTCGTTGGGGACGGCTCAGCTCTTCCGGCTGTCCCCAACCCTCCTCCTCCCAGCCTGAGGAGGGGCGTGGCCGCACACCCCGTGTAGGGACCTGTGGGGGAGTGGGGTTGCGGGGAATAGCCTCGTGCAGTTCCCGTGACTCCATTCCATACCCACGGGCGGTTGAGCCCCGGGAGTGTTAGTGAGTATGCCCTCAGGTCGCTTCTTCTTAGAAGAAGCGGCCCGGAGGGTGAGTCCTACAGTACCCTGTCGCCCCCCGGCGGCAGGGTCTGCGTAAAGCATTTCTCCCGGGAAACCAAAAAAAAAAGGTAATTACCACACTCCCTGAATCCTGAATCATGGTGTGCCTTGGATGCAGAAGGCTCAGGCACAGATTCAATCTTCAAAGAGAATCTTTAAGGCAAGAGTGAACAGGCATCTTTTAGGCAAACGCGTATCATCCTGGATATAAATACTGTTTATAAATACTTGGCGCTCGGTTGGAAACGCCTCCGTTCAACGATAGGCAGTGAGAGGCTGATTGATTAATTGGAAAACCTTCGAAGTTTCCAATTTCTCATTATGAAGTTTCAAATATTGTGTTTCAATTTGTGTACATTTAGGGCGGAGTTCACCAAAATCTAGATAACAGACAGTTACGAAAACGGGCAGTAATAGTTAAGTTAAACATTAACCAGCCGTACTGTTCAGCACAAAAATAGTATACCCAGTTAACAAATCGAACTTTAACTGACTGTTGTATGAATATTTAAACTCAACTAAAGTTTTCGGTATCATTCATATTTGGTAGAATAAAATATAATGCTTTTAAATTGAGAAATACGCACACGTATTTCGTGCAGTTCGTTAGACTGTTCTTTTTTACATGGTCAGATAAAAACGTCAGGCGGCTGTCACTGTCAACTCTATGAGAGTCATAGAGTAACTTAGAGATAGAGGCAGTACTAGCGCCATCTAGGTGAAAATAGCCGGCTATGTAGTACGGCCACCTTTGCCGTCTTCCATTTTCAGTTTAAAACAAAAAAATACTACCTTCGTCGATTCGGTTAGCGTAAACGGTCAGTTAAGCAGTAGCAACCGCTGTTTTTTTTTGTGGTAGTATGAGTACCCGTCACTCAGCTGTTACTAAGAAAACTTGGTGAATTCCGCCCTTAAAATTTACTAATAAAATTACCGTTCTACAGCTGTCACAAATTGTTGTGAATATATCAGCTTATTAGAATACAGCAGTAAACTCCAAATATTTCATACCTATTTTGACATTCAACATATTGTTTTATCTGTGGTGGCGCCAAGAGGTACATTTTTGTTTTTGGCGTCAGATTTTTTCTTAGTAAAAAAGTTGTTGAAGGCGCGGAGTAAAAAGAACAAGCAGTAAGTTTTATTTACATTACAACTATTGTCCTATGCGAAATCATATCAGGTTTTATATGTGTTTGTGTTAGCCAAACAATACTTACCCTACATACCGTGAATCAGTCACAAATCTATCAGTCAATCAGTGTTATAGTCAGATCAGTAAGTATTCAGGAAAGGGAGTGGCTGTAGGGGAGGTTGGAGGCCACTTGCAGGGCGTTCAGCCCTATTCAGATACTACTTTACCAATTAGTAATGACCATAAGTAATAATCAGCCAGGCTGATACGTGTGCACCCGGGTGCAGGTACGTATAGCTTCACACAGAGCATTCATGTTATTCGTTACCAGGTTTGCTGTCAGTACTTGGTTTAACGAAAACAGCAGCTTAAAACGTCACGGAAACCTCTGACGTAGTGACGCGTCAATACGGTTTATTCCCGCTGTCCACCCTCTGGTTGTCCGACCCGGGTGGACGGTGAAAAAATTGTGAAAAAAAATTCCCGCTGTCCACCCCCTCTTTCAACCAAGAAGGGTGGACAGCGGGAATAAACCGTCAATACGACACGACGTTGTGACACAGTAGATATTGTTCTAAAGGCTGTGACGTGTAGTGCCTGTGTCACCTTTAATCAGGTTCACGTGCCCAGGTGATATTATAAAAATAAAATAAAATAAAATTCATTTACATATATCATTATGTTATGATTCAATTAAATTCATTTTATTTGCATTAAACACAGTATATATAAGATCTTATAAATTACATAAGTTCACATGTTTAGCCAAAATTTATAATATACAAATATTTAAAATAAGTCACAATTTTCCATCCAAGAAATCTCTTTTGTCATAAAAGTTAAACTTGTATAGAAATATTACCAATGATTTTTTGAATCTGTTTGTATTAAGAACCTTCATCTCGTTTGGGATCTTGTTATAAATCTTAACACACATAGCGAGACAGTTTTTTCTATATTATTCCGACCGATTGATGGATTAGACGACTGACCGGGTGGCGCAATTGGTAATGACCCTGCCTCTTACGCCAAAGGTCGTGGGTTCAATCCCCACCCTGGACAAACATTCGTGCGATGAACACTTGTGTTTGTTCGGTGTCTGGGTGTAATATATGTATTTAAGTATATATTTGTGTTCCTCTGTTGTCTGATATCTGTAACACAAGTGCTTAAGCTACTTAGTACGGAAACAGGTCAACGTATGAGATGTTGTGAGAATTATTATTATTATTTGGTGGCCAGAGCTCAGAATATGTAAGATATCTGCTATCCGTACTATTATATTCACTCACCAGAGTGAATCGGAATGTACGCGGTTTCCCTAAGTCAGCCTACTTTGACAGTAGCGACAGAGTGAATGTTTGGGCCTGTTCAAATCTTATTTAATTCGAACCAAGGAAAGCGCGAAATTCTAAATTTGAATTTGACGCCAACGCCGTGAAATCTGTCGTGAACTATGCTTTTTTTTTTGTTCTTGGGGTTTCTCTCGAAAAGAATCGTGGGCAACAGCTGTGTGCGTCGCTTGTGCGAAATTACCAAAATATACATTGTGTTACGTTGTGTCTGGAGTGTTTGAAGTGTTGTGAACGGCAGACCGCGCCGTCAAGGAACTTTTCTCATCATCAAAACTTAAATTCGTCGGCCGGCGACTGGGTGCACTCAAATGAACGATCGTCTAGCTACATTACTCTGACGAATCCTGATAAGTTCGATTTAAATTAGAATAGGAACAAGAACTTGTCCACGTCTACGGCCCTTTCATAATTTGGTAAACTGTCGTATTGTAAATTGAATGCTATAATTCCTAACCTTACTTCAACACGCAATTATTCCAGCCTCCAGGCACATATTGGGAACCCAACACCCGTAGCGCTAACAGTGAGTGAGAGAGCTTTGACATTAGCCCGCGTCCGCGCCAAACGGCGCGGTATTTTATTGTTTAAGGCACAAAAACTTAGTTAGTTACTATAAAACTTATGTAAAATTGGGGACAAACCTAATACAAGTAATTTTTGTAACTGTTATCCGGACTTTCTACTTTTTAATATATATATGATCTAGGCAGCCGTCTAGCTCGGACGGTAGGATGAGACTGGTGAGTTAATGTATGGAATGGCGTATGAGACATTATGAAAGGGCTTAGCTAGGTTAAAGGGATAGGACTAGTGTGCAATAAGGGGTGCATAGTCTTAACTAAACGACGACGACGAAGACGAAGGTAGTCTAAGGTCGACTTTAAGTTAATTTTAAATGTATTTTTATGTGATAAATAAATAAAAAAAAACTATTACATTACGAACCCTCATGTGGCGATTGCCCACAACCACAATAGACATATTTCTAGTCGCTAACACATTATGTGTGGACGACACCATGCTCACTGCATACCTACCTTTGAGTAGTTTTTAATGTGTCTGTAATTTATGTATCCAAACGAAACGATTTCACCGATACAATCTTTTTCTTTTCTTTGATGCAATTTAAAGGGTTTGAATTAATAAAACTGACTGTTCTAGAGTTATGATTACATTGACTAGTCATCAATCAAGAATTTACAATAGTACCTAATTATGATTGTCTGATAAAGTCTAGGTCCAGGTCTAAGACCAGATTCAAGTCAAGGACTTGGTCCAAAACAAATCCAATTAAGGTCTAATTAAAGATCTACTTCCACTTCTAGGTTCAAGTTTACTTGCAGACTTATAATGTTTTTAAAACCTACGAATTCATTAAATGGTCTCAACTAAATTCTCTCTCTTCTCTCTATCTCTATTCTTTGACTAATATGAATTGAAATTTAAAATTTCAAAATTATTATCAAAAATGTTAACTCTTTATTAATATTGCTCTACACTTCAATTTCAGCATGAATAAGTCTTAAAATGATTGCTTCAAAGCTTTTCTTGTAAAGTGTCGAACTAGCTCGTTTCACCCGGGTGCGCTCGATCTTAGCTTTCCCGAGTCAATCATGTTGAAAACTTCGGGCGAGTATTATATTTTATGAATTTAATCTTTAAAGAGATCGCTTTTATTTTTGCTCATTTGGTTAAAAACCTGTTTATACACGTTTTAATAAGTATTACAATGTTCATTAATTATAACGCGTAAAATAACTTGGTAATCATTTTTATTTTAGCAAAAATTTCAATTGAGTGATTTTCTTTAGGATTACAATAATCCTCGTAGTATCTTAAAAATAATTGAATTTTTATCTTTTCATAAAGATTTTCTTTCTATAATCCACCCGTCGAAAGAATACAGGTTCTTATTTTTAATATAAACTAAATGAAAAATTTCTTTAAAGAAAATGCAAACAAAAATTATTTTCACAACATAACATACATTGATCTGGCTCCAAGATAGGTAGCTCAAGCACCTGTTTTACGGATATCAGAATCAACAGCGGAATTACTAATATATACATATAATACTTTTCTTTTGTAAAGACATACTTATAATACACAGGGAACAACCAGACCAATACTCACAGACATGTTCTTACACACAAATGTTTACTGTGCGGGGATGGAACCCGCAACCCTTGCACCAGAGGCAGCATTCACTACCACTGATCCAAGTGGGTCGTCATAACTGAGACCTATAACTAAGCTAAACGTAAGTAAAAAGGAAAATTAAAATAAAGTAGGTCCCTGCGGCAGTGTACCCAAAATGCTGACGGCATTACACCGCTGGATCGCGATGGAAATTCGCTGGAACAAGTAGCTGCCAGCCTTTGATTCTCCCGTGACTTCGACTAAACGCTTAGCTAAGAAAGTCAAGGAAGAAAGAGAAAGCGTGCGTCGGAGCCCCACGGGCCCAGTGTTTCAACACCGAAAGGTGCAAAGTGAGTACATGATGAGAGTGACAGCCAAAATCCAGTTGATTTAGTTCCCCTGTCCAAAGGTTGCGATGGTCAGTAGTCGTGATGGCATTCGCTTCATTAATACCACGCTCCCCAAATCCTGGATGATAATACAATATCTAAGCGTACCCTGGGTTCTGAAGTAACAACTTTGGACTCAACTGCGAATCACTCGTTTCATTACAATCATCATTTCAGCCAATAGATGTCCACTGATGGACATAGGCTTGCCGCCGCCCATGGAGTTAACTTAACGTGTCGCCAACTGTAATCATAGTATGTGCGCTTGTGTTAGTACCTTCGCTTCTTAAACACACACTCTGCGGAACTGCACATCCTCCTGTTTATCTTATTACAGGGCCTGAATAAGGACGGCATACAATTTTAAATAACTGTAGACAGCATCGGCACGGACTTTTATAGTATTAGATAATGACTGAGTGAAGAAAGCTGAAATACAAAAAGTTGCCCAAACATTTGGTTTGCTTTTTGACTGCATCACTCCAGAACCAGGACACGAAAAAAAAAACGAACTTCAGCGGTTCAATTAAATTTAAAAAATCAATTTGAAATTATATTTAGGGTAATTTATTGACAAAATGATAAATTATTTATTTCCTAAACCGTGTTACAAGTTAGTGGAAAAAAACAATGCATAGTATCAACAGTTACCGTTACAGTCATGCAACTAATTTAAGAAAATAATATAAAGTATTAAGGTATGAATGGCGCATTCATATATATATTTAGCGATAGGTAGCAGACGAGCAGACGGATCACCTGATGGTATGCGGTTACCGCCGCTCGCGGGTGTCCACTAGCAACAGCAGTAGTGTCATAAGTGCGCTGCCGTTGACCTCTCCCCTCGTCACACAAGTGCTTAAGCTACTTAGTACGGAATCAGGTGAATGTAGGAAATGTTGTATTTTTAAATCAGTAAATCGGCTTCTGTAAAGATAGAGATAGATAAAAACATTTATTTATTCAACACGCACGACACAAAACATTACAAATAAAAAATAAACTCGCGAAATATAAGCAAAAGTAAAAACAACACATAATACAAAGAAAAAACATAAGTACCTACAAGTTTAAATAATTCGGCCGAGCAACATAGCTCGGAGCTCACTCAGCTAAAGCCACGACTTAATCTGAATGAGCTCCGAGCTCCTCTACCTTCTTGTAGGCCATGGCGCTGGTATTATGTGAGCCCAGTACTTGTCGTCATTCCTATTAAGGCCCTGCGTCCGGCTCCGGGCATCGCTGAGTATCTTATTTGTTCCAACAACTAGTTGTGATGTTCTTCCGCTCCGGAGAGAACACAAGTCGCTTGTGTTGCACTTGTCCTATATGTGTACACTTATATAGGTATTGTTGGTGCATCGAGTAATAATTTCACCTGAAGTTAAAAAGTTACAAGCACAGAACAGTTCTTGCTAACTAATTACCAGACGAATGTTTTCTATTTGTGTTAAACTATATCTGTTAGTTATACAGATAATACTAGGTCGCACTTTTAAGCGACGGTTGCGCAAGAGGTAGCGGGTTCGATCGCCGGGTTGGGCCAAAAATTTGTACCTAAGTTTTCGTTAAGAAATTCTTAGTGTCAACCCGGAGTCTGGAAGTGGGCGGTCTTGTAACCCCGTGCCTCGCAAAGCACGTTTAGCCGTTGGTCCCGATCCCATTCCGTTCTTGTCACGCTAGTATCAAATTGGAATATATAAGTGCACTTGCGTTTGCGCACACACTTGAGCACCATATTCTGGCTGATAGTTGAGATTGGCTGCCGTAGCCGTAATCGGTTGTAGGTATTATTAAATAATAATGTCAACTAAAAACGAAAGCATTCCAGTATGTGTAACAGAACAAGTCGTGTACCTCCTCTCTGTAATATTTTTACCCTCGTATTTGAGAATTTCTGAATATAATACGTGTAAATAGTTACTTACGGGATTTCTACCATGTACCTTATTTTTGAGCTTCCGGTATTTCGGCACTGTTGCAAGCGCCCTCAAAAACTTGCAACAGTACTGAAATATCGAAAACTGAAAAATGAGGCACATGGTACAAAACAATATATAACTATTTTTTTTTTATAGAAAGTCCAATCGGGATGACCTCACTCCACCTGATGGTAAACGGCCGTGAAATCCAAATATGAGGCTGACATTCTAATGTTAGTGGCTGTGAAAGTTTAAAACAATATAGAATACGTTTTTTGATGAAACAGAAAATTATGTGTTGAGTCTGGGTATTTTGTAGAGCTTTTGTTGTTTCTACTTTCCATATTACAATGGAAAACCTTAGTTTAAGAACAGATTAATAAGTGTGATCTCAGTATAAAATTGAATATTGATGACGACTCGTTTGGATCAGTGGAAGTGAACGCTGCCTCTTGGTGCAAGGGTTGCGGGTTCGATCTCCACGGTACAAACATTTGTGTGCATAGCATGTTATAAGTATTTGTAATTTCGCTGTTTGTTCTGAAATCCGTAACACAGGTGCACGAGCTACCTATCTCGGAGTCAGATCAATGTATCTATTTATTAATTTATTATTCAGACACCCTACAAGCTAACAGAAATCAATCCAAAACGCAGTATAAGGTTAGGATACATTATTACATTACATTCATGTTCATTAGTCACTCACGGATAATTTACAATAAAAAGGCAGAAGAATGTGATGTTGTGAAATATTTATAAAACAAAAAAAAAATGTAGGTATGTTTTTTTTTGCTAGACCTCTAGATTCACCGTTAATAAGTAATCTCCGCCGCCCATGAACATACAACTTCAACATCTTTTACGTTGATTCCGTACTTGTATGGCGGATATCTGACATTAGATTACAAATATATACTTAAATACATATACTACACCCAGACTGACAAAACACAATTGTTCTTCTCACGAATGTTACGAATGGTAGAGAATGCTGTATAGCATTAAGTCCGCCAATTGTATTTTATTTTCTTGTGCAATAAAGAATAAATAAATAAATGTTTGTCCAGGGCGGGGATCAAAACCACGACTTTTCGCGTATGAGGCAGGGTCATTACCAAATGCGCCATCCTATCCGTCATGTTGCCTATCTTTTAGAAAAGAGTACGCTCGTCTCTTGAAGATCCCTAAGTAAGTATATAATGTGGTCTTCTTTTCATAGTCAGCCCATTTAAGTCCCCACTGCTGGGGCACGGGCCTCCCTCAATCACATGAGGGGTAATTGCCATACTCACCACGCTTGGCAGGCGGGTTGGCTAGGGTTTTTATATAAATTCAGAGTTTTCCTTCTCTGGATGCTGATGATCATGCCAGCAGCTTTACCTTAGTCGCCTTTTACGACACCTCGGTAAGAGTGAGGGTGGCCTATTCTACTCTGCCGGGGACCACACGGCCTTCTTTTATTTTTGCATTTTTGGAAAGAAGTTGTTAATAGTGTAAACTAATAGCAGCTTCATATCCACAATAAACCCTGCACATGCAATTTTATGAGCGCTATCCATCAACGTCGGCTGCCGAACCGGTGAAATATGATATTCCTATAAAACTGCACTACAGCCTGCGGAACCACCCACACACGGAACGGAATGAAATACATGAAAGGTTTTTCAATTAACTACGGATTCTTTAATCCATGTTTATAAAAGAAAGTGGTGTTATTTACCCTATTTATAACTCAAGAATAGCTGGACCGATTTGGCTGAAAATTGGTGGAGAGGTAGCTTAGATCCAGGGGAAGGACATAAGATAGGGGGAAGGACATAAAATAGGGGGAAGGACATAGGATTTTTTATCCAGGTTCCTGAAAGAATTCACCAAGGTTTTTTAAGTTTTATATTAAATAGTGATCATATTATACTATTCTTGATGCAAAAAAAATCTTGAAAATGACCCTCTTTTTTAATCTTTTTTTTTGTAAAGCTTCACCCACTTATATCATAAATAAAGTAATATTTCACAACATCACATACATTGATCTGACTCCAAGATAGCTAAAGCAACTGTTTTACGGATATCAGAATCAACAGCGGGATTACAAATAAATACATTTAATACTTTTCCTTTGTAAATACGTACTTATAATACATAGAAAACACCCAGACCAATACAAACAGACATGTTCATGCACACTAATCTTTGTACTGTGCGGGAAACAAACCCGCATCCCTTGGACCAAAGGCAGCGTTCACTACCCCTGATCTAAGCGATTATGTTTATTACTTTTGAGTGCTCCGTATGTTTTTCTGAGATTTTAGCCTTATTTTCTCGCAAGCTGCTTAGAATGTTTTCCTTGTACTTATCAAATGAAAGGGCCAGCCTTTTTGCCCAGCCGGTGCTAATTGGGCATTTCACTTAGCGGCGTTTTTATCGACACCCGGCGAATTAAAACTCCCTCGCGGAATTATTAAGTGGAGACGCGGATTAAATCCCGACTAGCCCCTTTTTAGGGTTCCGTAGCCAAAATGGCAAAAACGGAACCCTTATAGTTTCGTCATGTCCGTCTGTCCGTCTGTCCGTCTGTCCGTCTGTCACAGCCGATTTACTCGGAAACTATAAGTACTACAGTGATGAAATTTGATGGGAATATGTGTTGTATGAACCGCTACAAAAATATGACACTAAATAGTAAAAAAAAGAATTGGGGGTGGGGCCCCCCATACATGTAACTGAGGGATGAAATTTTTTTTTTCGATGTACATACCCGTGTGGGGTATCAATGGAAAGGTCTTTTAAAATGATATAAAGTTTTCTAAAAAACATTTTTCTTAAAGTGAACGGTTTTTGAGATATCAGCTCTCAAAGTCGTAAAAAGTATGTCCCCCCCCCCTCTATTTTTATAACTACGGGGTATAAAATTCTAAAAAAAATAGAGGTGATGCATGCTAATTAACTCTTTCAACGATTTTTGGTTTGATCAAAGTATCTCTTATAGTTTTTGAGATAGGTTGATTTAACTGTAATTTTGGACTTTGCTGCTACGGAACCCTTTGTGCGCGAGCCCGACTCGCACTTGGCCGGTTTTTTGCTAAATAAAATTACCTTCTGAAAATGGCTTCGCTGGTTTGCCCCCAGTGTTAAAAACTCCACCCTCATCATTAGACAATGACAAGTGAAAACTGATAAAGTGGGTAGTTAACAGTCGAAGTTGTTCAAAGTCAATAAAACACTGTTAGTGTTTTCCCGTCGTTCGGCAGTTTAAGTTGAGATCACACTTAACAAAAAAAGTATCAGCCTATAAACTGTCCCACTGCAGGGCAAAGGTCTCCACCACAGAAATCAAGTTATCGCTACTATGATGGGATTAAGCTTAATCACCACGCTTGCCAAATGCGGATTGGTGATCACAAACCCGAGCTATGTTCGAAAAATTCGAAACGTACTTTTCGCTCGACCCGGGAATCGAATCCAGGACCCCGAGATCACGGCTAGGTACTTAACCCACTAGACCATCAGGGCGTTACTTAACAAAATGTCAAGATCAGTGCTGTCAACCTTAAAATCAGAAAAGTGGTGGATGAAGTGCCATCAAATTCAGTCCTATAAAAATATTTGTGTTGTAACGAGCATTTCGAAAAGTAGGTAGTTTTATAGCACTGGTAGGTAGATAGGTAGACTAAAGGCAAAAGTAGGTAGACCTACCCAAAAGCAGGTAGAGTTATCAACACTGGTCAAGATACCACTACACAAGGGATATACACTAATAAACAACGTGCGAGATCGCGGCAGCTCAACTTAAAGACAGATGAGTGGTTTTCAGCTTACCTACCTAACTCCTGACCTGGTGATTATCATCATCATAGGCCTTTTCATCTATAACAGATGTTTTAAGCAGCATGGCACGGTGTGGTGACACTACAGCTGCGCTCGTGGCTGTATAGTCCTGTGGGAGTGAATTTTCCGTCCGCATTTGCGACACGTAAAATAGCTTCAAAGAAACTTGGCGTACTTAATAGAGCGGGGCGGTATTTCACACCAGCTCATCGGCTACAACTCTATAAGGCTCAAGTTCGGCCTCATATGGAATACTGCTCCCATCTCTGGGCTGGTGCACCTCAGCACCAACTTCTTCCGTTTGACCGCGTATAACGTAGGGCTGCTCGAATTGTCGGTGACTTGACTCTCTAGTCGACTTGATCCTCTAACACTGCGGCGGGATATAGCCTCCCTCAGCATTCTATACCACATCTATCATGGGGAGTGCTCTGAGGAACTGTTTGATATACTCTCTGCAGCTGAATTCTTACATCAAACCACACGCAAACGATTGACATTCCATCCCCATCATCTCGATGGATGGCGGATCTAATACTGTTCATTTTCGCGGAATTTTCT
This sequence comes from Marasmia exigua, assembly GCA_019059595.1. Lineage (NCBI taxonomy): Eukaryota > Metazoa > Arthropoda > Insecta > Lepidoptera > Crambidae > Marasmia > Marasmia exigua. The sequence continues at coordinate 18,559,580 of CM032464.1, read as the reverse complement.
ACCTACGTACCTCAGTTCTGTGGAACGGTTTACCTACGGGAGTATTTCCCGGCCACTACGACTTAGGGACTTTCAAGAAAAGGGCGTACTCCTTTTTAAAACGCATTTGCGATCTCTCTGAATTCGGGCGTTAATGGGCGGCTATGATTGCTTTTCATCAGTTGACTCGCTTGCTCGTTTGTCGCCTCTAGCATAAAAAAAAATTAAAATAACGTAAATTGCGCGCAGCTACGATCGGCGTAGCAGGCATGGCGTTTAGCACGTTTTGCCGCAAGATGATTTAACCAGGCCTTATCGTGCTCAACTAGACCCTCCGACACGACGATGACGGTTTTTAGGAACTACATACATTACCTTTGCAAAGAAAACAATAAGATTTATATGAAAGTAGAAAAGTGTTATTATCAAAGAATTTGGCAGCACGTGTTTGGCAATTGTCGCCGCGACAGTTGGCGGCACTTGGCACGCGCCAGCCGGCTATGGCTTGGCACGCGCCAGACTAACATTGCTAACATCGTCTAGTGGAAAATCGTTTGTCTACTTTCATAATATGTTATTTCACAAACAAAGTAAAATAAGAATGACATTTTAAAAGAAAAATTGTCTTAGATAATTAACTAGATTGGCGCAGCGACCCATAGTGAGTCTTGGCCTCCGATAATAAGAGCCTGCATCTCCGCGCAAATCCTTATCGACCTTATCTTTCCAGCGGTATCTTGGACGGACGACTGGCCTCCGCACATCAGGACTTCCCAGGTCTCTTTACTGCACGATTTCTGCCATTCTCTCGAGGTGGCCGAGCCTGCGAAGTCGATACGCTTTAGTCTCGCCAATGATGTTACGCTCGCCAACCTGGTTTTCCAGCTCCCTGTTTTAAGCCTCCTCCAGGAACCATCCGGTGTTTGTATTTCTTAGATAAGTTCTACAAATGAATTTCTCAAATAAATTAAGACTTAGAAACCTTCACGAGAAGAGTGTATTCTTTTTTAAATAGGCCGGCGATCTCTTTAATTTCGCAGATGTTCATGGGAGGCGTTGATTACTTTTCATCAGGTGACACACTTGCTCGTTTAACGCCTCTAGCGTATCAAAAACAAAAGTTTTAAAAATCCATTGCATCCACCAAAAATAAATTGAAACTGTTAGAATAGTTATTAACGGGATTTCTACCATGTACCTTATTTTTGAGTTACAAAAAAGGTACCTACATGGTAGAAATCCCGTAAATAACACTTACAATTCTACTGTAAGTGGCCATGAAAGTTTGAAACTGTTGTTGACTGTCCTACATATGAATTTTTTTGGTTAAATATTGTCACGTGGGACATAACATAAGCATAACATTTTATCAAAGCACACATTTTGTAGGTCGGTAAGGAGTTACAAAGCAGTTTTCATTCATTTTTAGAAACTGTATGACTTTTTTGTTTCACACGTCAAAACTCAAAATAAAAAATGTCTTTATTCAATTTAAGTCCATACAGAACATTTATGAATGTCAAATATTATGTAATCTATCGCTGATTCGGAATGTCAATTTCTACCGAGAAGAATCAGCAAGAAACTCAGTAGTTACTCTTTTCAAATAATATGGTAATTACAATATTCATTCATATACAAATTATGATTACAGTGACAGTATGATATACAATACTTATAATCAATATCGTTTAGATAAATCGTCAAAGAAAAATTATGAAATGAATTATACATTAGACATCTAGACAATTATACATTGCCTAGATCATATAATTATAAATATTAACCCTGTTTATTATAAAGCATCTATCGCGGTTTTGGGAACAACTATTACAGATCATAAAATGGCCACTATTTTCATCTACAAAAATTCTCAATCCTACAAAGTACCAAAAACTAAAACACATATAAATTACATAACAGCTCTCAAAACCTTGGAAGAAAAAATCCCTGAGGACATCCTGGCCATCACTGATCCAAATACACTTTGTAATAAAATTATATCTATCATCAATGAATCTCTAATACTCAATACAAAAATAATAAAAATTTCATGCAATCAGCGGCTATTAAAGCCCTGGATCACGCCAGGGGTTCTGAAATGTATCAAAAATAGAAATAATTTACAAAAAAAGGTTAAGTTTGATCCTAACAACGAGGTCTTAAAAATAACTTACCGACGTTATAGAAATTACTGTACAAATCTCATCAGGAATCTTAAAATAAAGTATGAACGAGACCTAATTAACAAATCTAAATCTAACAACAAACTTCTTTGGAACTCAATAAAAACCATTACTAATTTGAAGAAACGAAATACGCCAAATACTGAACTGATAAATATCAAATCCCTCCCTATAGAATCAGCAAACCATGTAAATAACTATTTTAATAACGTAGGCATGACACTAACACAACATATTCAAGTAAATGAACAACAGATAAATAATTATATTGAAAATCTTCCATCACAAATAAATTCGATAGGACTAATTGAAGCAGATAATTATGAAATTGCAGTTATAATTAAAAATCTTAAGCCCCAGTCTGCTTCTGGCTGGGATAATATCCCTACAAAATTTATTCAAATGGCCTCTAAAATAATAGTACCTATAATTACCCATCTCTCTAATATATGTTTTAGGAGTGGCCGATTTCCAGAACCCCTAAAACGCGCCCTAATTCTCCCAATTTTTAAGAATGGAAACAGAGACGAAGTCAGCAATTACAGGCCCATATCAATTTTATGTGTTTTCTCTAAAATTTTGGAAAAATTAATCAACAACCGCCTTCTCGACTTCATTAAATCACAAAACCTTCTCTCGAATACTCAGTATGGCTTTCGTAAGGGTATTAGTACTGAAGATGCTATACTAGATTTAACTACTAAAATCACTAAACAAATAGATCAGAAACAAAAAACATTATGTGTATTCCTTGATATAAAAAAGGCTTTTGACACCGTCTCTGTTTCTATCTTATTACGCAAACTTGAGAGAATGGGTATACGAGGTATTTTTCTAGATAGATTATTTATTTAACAGAACACAAAGAGTCACACTTAGTAATTCTATACATAGCACAGATATCGCAGTAAATAATTATGGAGTCCCACAGGGAAGCGTACTCGGGCCTACCCTATTTTTATTATACATTGATGACCTTAACCAGATTAAAACAATAAACAGCCACATAATCTCCTATGCTGACGACACTGCGTTACTTTTTCACAGTACTAATTGGAATGACGTATTTAAAATTCTCAAGATGGCCTAGACACAGTAATTAAATGGTTACAAACTAACTCTTTAACATTAAATGCCGAAAAAAACAAATTACATAACTTTTACAATTAATAAATCTACACAACCAGTCCAAAACCGAAATATAATTGCCCACACATGTGCCCTTAACAATTCAAACACTTGTAGTTGCACAAACATCAAAAAAGTAAGTTTTACAAAATACTTAGGCATAATTATGAATTCATACCTGAATGAAAATTAAAACAGGAATTATCTCTGACTCCCCGGTGTTAAATTAAATTTAATCTTTTGAGAATAAAAATCTAAATAGTCTTAAAATAATATATATATCTCTTTCTATTTCACTCGTATACAATGTATTAAGAATATAATTTATATTATTTATTCCATTTCTTGTTGATTGATTAACCATCGTAATTGTAATGAATGAATTTATTTTTACTTATATTGGTATGCCCGACAGGGCCCATTATGTTAATTGTGCCTATTATTGTAAAAACTTGAACTACATATGGTATGCAATAAAGAAATGAATATGAATATGAAATGAGAATTGAGAGATGCATGCTCGAATTGTAACCTACGACCTCTTAAGCTTAGACTAGTGGCTGTATTGTTAAGTTAGCAAGAAACCAGTATATTAATGTAAGTAAAAGTAATTTTAGTGCGCGGAGAACCATAACTATAAGCAAGCAAGCAAACTCTGTAACTGCTCTCAAACAAAGGCACGGACCTAGAGTCTGTGGTTAATTAACCAATAAATAAAAACCTACATATGGAATGTGCGTTCTTATCCGCTGAGCTACCATAGCTCCGCTCGGCACCGTAGAAGCACTGAAATAAACCATACTAATATTATAATCTAGTGGCCCGCCCTCCCTTCGTTTCGGGACATTAGTTCTACTTTTTACCAATAGATGGCGCTAGGTGTCATTTACATCGCGCAAGCGTTTCGTGTTTTCGGATAACTCATATGCATTGCCGCTGTAAAAATAGTTTACATAGATGTAAAAATGTGTGTGGCTATCGATCTGTTAATCCATCTTTTACGGCAAAACGGTACGGACTGCTCAACCTAGCAAAAGATTATAACACACACTCGTTTACAAGCACAAAACATACCTACACATAAGCACACTCAAACATAAAACTTATACACATTTCTTTTATTTTTTTTTATTCATTTTCTCTTCCTCTCCTTTTTACACACGGCCGAGGCGCGCCGTAAGGGCTAGTCTGAAAACCAGCGCTTGGCCATTTAGCCGAGCAAATGCTGAGACTAGTACCTTTTGTCAATAATAAAATTGTACTACAGCCATACATAGTTTATAGTTTTTGTTTATATTATTTTGTAGCCTTAGAATAATTGTAAGTTTGTTTCTACTTTTTATTGACAAAAAATATCTTTTTATTTTACTTAACTTTACAAAACGGGGCGATTGATTGATTTTTATTGGAGATAGTTGAAGGAATAGAGGGTAACTTATCTACTATTTGTCTCTTTCTAACAAAAGCTAGTTAAGTACAAAAAACATGACATGTGTATTTTCACATTCCGTAGCGCGAACTTCAACAATAACACTCTCGCCTTATAATCCCACAGTCGTAACAAGTTGTTACAGTGTGCGACACTTCCGGCAATACTTCCGACTCACAAATAGTCGTCTGCTGAATAAGCCCGTTGTCACAAGTCGTTAGTGATGTACTTGATAAATGACGAAACTACATTGCAGTCACTCGAGTCATTTTACTACTTCACTCAAATACTCTACCGTAAAATGAAATAGTAAAATAGTAAACGCTGGCACGCCCTGTTGGTCTAGTGGTTTAAGTACCAGGCCGTGATCAGGGTTCGATTCCCGGGTGGAGCGAAAATTATATTTCGAATTGTTCGTAGAAGGCACAGGTTTGGGATCACCAATCCGCATTAGGCAAGCGTGGGAATTAAGCCCCACCCCATCATAGTAGCGATAACTTGATTTCACACTTACACTTAGTTTGCAAATAAATACTTGAACTTGAAATACTTTCTATGATGGAAACCTTTGCCCTGCAGCGATAACTATACTATGCTGCGGTGGATGTGTAAAAAACCTATTTCTTCCTTCCTATATGGATTCTTTCAAACGAAGCGTGAAGAAGCATCTCGCGGGCCAGTATGGCAGTCCCAACGCAGGTCACGCCTTGACATCGCGTCCGTTGTAACATCACCAACCTAATGGTTGGAGCCTAATGGCTGAGAAGAGCCAATAAACTGTGTCACTATAAAAAGTAAGTAAGGTGAGTCGTCTAAACTTTAGGCCAAATTTTTCTTTTAAGTTCTTTCGGTGACCCGAATTCGATCGTTATGCTCTGTGCTCTGCCATGTGTCCACCACCAATTCGGTCGTTGTATATGACTGAAAATCTTCTCTATTGCCCTCAGTTGTATTTTCAAACCAGTATAACATTTATTATTTAAGGAACGAGCCTACACCTACTTAAAGGGCCGGAAAAAAACTGAAGAACAAAGCCCTGACTGATATGCATGGGCGGCGGTGATCACTTATCAAGTGACCTGCTTACTTCCTTATTTATAAAAAAACAGTGATGCCGGAGTTTTCCGGAGGGCGTTCTCGTAAATTCACTCAAGTATTTTTTTTCTGCCTACACTTTAGTAAAAGTAAAAAAAGACACTTAAGTAACTCTTGTGAATGTGGTCGCGGGACGTCACTACCAACGGTCCTAATTAATGTTTTAAATTCATTACGCGGAATAACGGGTTTTATGATACCGCCCGCGACGTGTTGTGTCGCCGCGGATTTAATAATCCGCTGTTTTACATAACTGCTAGCTGTTTTGCGAAGCTGCTCGTTTGCTGAAGAATTTTAACTGCTTTTTTTACTTTTAACATGAAGTATAGTATAATATTTTACAGTTATATTTCTAGCAATTTAGGCATTCGGACGGTTATACAAACAAGCTCATTTACCTGCTCCTGCATGCACAATGTGACGGTGTGTGTTCGGGTCATTGATATATTTATTAACTTCAAAATTTTTGAAAACAAATTGAACTTAGATTATGGCTGGATGGTTTGAATGAGAAATATTAAAAAAATACATTCTATAATATAATAATATTTTTTATTTCCATAAAAGCACTTTACAATGTTTGTTTATGGTGGTCATTGCACTAATGTGCTTAACTATTTTAGTTTTACTGCTCCGGTTCGGTTAAACAAAAAAAAATTAAGAAAGGAATTATTTAGGGTATTAGGGCGTATTTCTGCGTGCGTGCGTGCGTGCGTGCGTGCGTGCGTGCGTGCGTGCGTGCGTGCGTGCGTGCGCGCGTGCGTGCGTGAGTGTATGTGTGTGTGTGTGTGTGTATGTGTGTGTGTGAGTGTGTTTACGTGTATGACAATAGCACAGGTTTCAGTCACTAGTTGGAAGAAGCTGTTCTGTTTCAACATAAGTAAGGTCCATTAACCAGGTTTTAACTACCTGCTTAACTTGACGAGTTGATAAGTTTATCATGTGACATTTTTTGTTTGCTTTAATATAGATGTATGGATAAGAGTAGAGAGGTAAACGCTTTGCAAATGTTAAACGGACTGAGGGTATTTTGACTTTGTAAGTGCGTTCACTGAGCAGGGCTTTCTAGTTAAGAGAGGCAGTGGTTTTACTGTGTTGATGGTTTTAGTAAGTTAATGGTATTTCAAGAAAGCTAGAATAAGGCTTTTTTTTCTACAGCCCATGTTTTCCTTGAACTACTAGGCAATTTATGGTTACTTACACCTAAATTATTACATCAAGTTAGAATACCAAAAAACAAGGCGTTGTTTCTTGCAGGGTTTTATTGGGTGCCATTTGTATCCCCTCGCAACACAATTATATAACAAACTGTGACATAACTTTTTTTTATATCACATCCCGCTATAAAAGTGCGAGTAAATCTTAGTTACGAAACGTACGAAACAGTGGAACGTAGACGTAAAAATGAGCGGATACGGATATGGAAATGTCTTATCGGTTTCGTTTGCGTATTCAAAACTTTTTCGTTCTTACTTATGAAGATAAAGATAAAGATGAAGATGAGATAAAGATGATTTATTTGTCAAACATAGGTAAAAATACAATTGTTCTTAAATAATAATGTGTCCTCTATGTTTTGCCAGTTATGGCATACAAATATTAATATTACATAAATTGAATAACAATTAAATTAAAAGAATTGTTTAAATTTATTAGCATGCACATTCATTAATAATTTAAAATGGGTAATAAGTATTAATTCAATAAAAAATAAATTCAATGTTACAGGTTATCCGATAAGAAGTCATTTATACAATAATAGCAATTGTGAAGCAGTAATATTTTTAAATTATTTTTAAATAAATTCAATCTACATTCCTTTCATGTTAGTTGGTAATTTATTATATATTTTGACTGCCATCCCCATGATGCTTTTTTATATAAGGCAGTTTTACAGTTAACTATACAGAGATTGTGCACATGCTGTGATCGTGACATGTTGCGTCGTGTTTCGCGTAATTTCGTAAACAGGTCAGGATTCCTTTTTACAAATAAAGCCGTTTCAAAAACTCTGCCTTCCATATATAGGCAGAGTGAGTAACCTCAACGATCTAAAAACCGGCACGCAGCTATCATCATTTTGTAATCCACACATGGATCTTACGCATCTTTTTTGGGCCTTGAAAACAGTGTTCCTGTCTGTGGAGTTTCCCCAAAATATGATGCCGTACCTTAGCAGAGATACCACCAGACCGTGGTAAGCTATTACAACAGTTTCTAATTTAGCTACTTTTTGTAAATTGTAAAGGGCATACGAGCTTTTACTTAATCTTTTACATGAGAGGAGGAGATGATGCTTCCAGATGAGGCTTCCATGTGAGCTGACTATCTATTATTAATCCTAAGAATTAGTTTCTTTGACTTCCTCAATTTCTTCTTCGTTATAATTAATGTCAATGCTCTGTATGCGAAGTCGTTGATAAAAATGCATCATATTCGTTTTTTTAAGATTAATCATGATCTGAGTATGGTCTGTATGGTATGGTCTGAGTGATACAAGTTTTTATGTGAGATTGCAGACGACCGGAGCGTTACCACGGCCTCACAGAAAACCGGCGTGAAGTAGCACTATCTTGTGTTTCGCTGCGTGAGTGAGGGTACCGGAGGCCCAATCCAGGGGATAGATAGATAGATAGATATTTTTATTGCACAAAAATAAAATACAAGCATGATACAACAACAGCAACAGACAGTACAATATGGCGGTCTTATCTTAGGGGAAAGGGGGCTTAAAGGTTGGCAGCGCACTATTGATTCCACTGGTGTTGCGGATGCCCATGGGCGGCGGCAATCGCTTACCATCAGGTGATAAAGTCTGCTCATCAGCCACGTATGACATAAAAAAAAGGCAAACAGACGGATCACCTAATGGGAAGCGGCCGCTCTCCATGGATTGCGATTCACTACACTAGTGAATCACAAAATCAACCTTTTCCCCTTCCCCCAAATTAGGCCTACGGTAACCTCAATTACTCGGCGAAACACATCGAAGGCGCTGCTCACGGTTTTTTGAGAGGCCGTTGTATCACTCCGTTCGTCGTTGTCGGTCGTTCGACCCGGCCCATTCATGCCAATGCGTGGCTCTCCCACGGTGAAATCGGCTACTTTGATAGATTTTCGGCTAGTTGGATTCTGCTCCTGCCAATAAAAAATATGTCTGACTCTACCTCCTGTTCACCTTAGCGTGTAATTTCCAGTCACGTACGAAGTCATCGTTTCGGAGCCCGGGGTATGTTTGGCACATCTACCTCGTCTACGACTACCTTTTGCTAGTTAGGTAGTATTGGTTACTGATGTTCGATAGTCATAGTCTTAACACCAGAAATAAACATAGGCTTGCCGTCCCGGTCCTCAGACTTCATAAAATCGGTAATTCATTTGTTGGCTTAAGTATTAAGATATTTAATAAGATACCACAAAATGTCATTAACCTATCACTGGATAAGTTTAAGTCTCTTATTAAAACCTGCCTAATGAAGAAAGGTTACTATAGTGTACAAGACTATTTAAATGATAAGGATTCTTGGTCATGTTAATTGATTAATCTTTTGAGTTGTTATTCATAGTAGTCTATTAACTTTCATAATTGTATTTTTTTTTTCTCTCTTCTCAATGTTTGAGCTATAGGCCAATGCTTGACCACACTCTCACTTGATGGAAAATGACGATGAGGTCTAGGATGTAATGCGTTTGCCTAGAAGATGCCTGTTCACTCTTGTCTTAAAGATGTCCAGATTGTAGTGGTAAGGAAAAACAGACCTTGACAAGGTGCGCATTATGAACGTGGAAGCGAATCTCTTTGTGCGGATCGCGGGGATAAATAGGCACTAAATTAAAAAGGAAAATTAAAAAACACGGCTCGGGTAGAATAAAAAACGGGCACCAACGACTTAAAATGAAATAATAATAAATAAATCATATTCCGTTATAAGTAGTTTATGGTACTCTAGACATCTCTTAAAACATTCTCCCTCAAAGAACGCCGAAAAGTAAATTCAACTATAGATCCAACGCAAAATTGATGAACAGAACTCTCAAGCATGAAAAAGTAAAATTAAGTGAAGTAAAAATGCTTACCTAGATCTAAAGAATGGCTGAATGGAATGTTTAAAGCCAAAGGTAAGGCGTACTAGCGACGGCATTTAATTTAAATTGTTACTGACTACTACAGTTATTACTTAACCAGATTAATTTATCACAATGGCGGACCATCAGACTCTCGGCATAGTCTTTATTTTATTTAATAGTTGAGCACTATTGAAAAGCTAGAATTTCCGACGGTCTGCATTCATTAAAAATAGGTCAGATTAAGTCATAATCATCATCATCATCATTTCAGCCAATAAACGTCCACTGCTGGACATAGGCCTCCCCCAATGTTCTCCACACAGATCGCCGCCCGCATCCAATGGATTCCCGCGATCTTCACCAGATCGACGGTCCACCTTGTGGGGGGCCTGCCACGGCTGCGACTTCCTGTACGTGGCCTCCACTCGAGGACCTTTCTGCCCCAACGGCCGTCTGTTCTCCTCGCTATGTGCCCTGCCCATTGCCACTTGAGGCATGCAATCCTTTGAGTTATGTCTGTGACTTTAGTTCTCCTGCGGATCTCATCATTTCTGATACAATCACGCAGGGAGACTCCGAGCACAGCCCTCTCCATTGCTCTCTGGGTGACTTTAAGCCCCCTTAATCGGCACATTGTAAGCGGCCACATTTCAATAAGTAATTAAGATTTAATAATTAAGGGATTAAGTAAGTAAGTAGTCCTAAACAAGAAGCGGATGGCAGTTGGAGGATCCTGAAGAACGCTGAAATCGAAGAACTGATGAGGGACCCTAACATAAGACCAAGGCTCACGGACTCCGATGGCTCGGCCACGTCGAAGGATGATATCAGAACGGGCTGCCAAGGCATTTTTTTTATGTGATAGGTGGCAAACAAGCAGACGGATCGCCTGATGGTAAGCGATTGCCGCCGCCTATAGACACCCGCGGCACCAGTGGAGTCACAAGTGCACTGCCAAGTTTTAATCCCGTTATTGCCCTGGATTGGGTACCCTCACACACGTAGCGAAACAAAGCACACTGCTGCTTTACAATTTCTGTGAGGCCGTGGAATCAGTTCGTCATGTCATTCATGTCGAAGTGTGACAACCTATCGGCCAGTTGGGCGTCCACGCTACCGCTGGCGGGATGTAGTGAACTCGGACCCGCAGAAATTGGAGTCAGGAGATCGGCGTCAGGCTGAACAAGACCTAGACAAATGGTGTATTGTTGTATCGGAGACCAGACTCAATTTGGGTTGCTGAGCCATTGGAGTGAGAAAGTAAGGTCAAATTAAAAAAAAAGTAAAGTATCAGCCTATAAACTGTCCCACTGCAGGGCAAAGGCCTCCATCATTGAAATCAAGTCATCGCTACTATGATGGGATTAGGCTTAATCACCACGCTTGCCAAATGCGGATTGGTGATCAGACTTTCTTTTTTTTTAATAGTTTTCAGATAAGTAGCTAAAATATTAAAACAATAAAATCGCCGTCGTTAGTTCGTATTATCCTCCGCGTTAATTTAAATAGGTTCTTATCTTCCTGGACTTCACGGCCATCGAGATCCGGGTCGTAAAAAAAGATATATTACTCCTAGATCATGGCTACCGTTATTATGAGGATCTTTCTCCCATTGGCAAAATGGTCATTAAAATACATTATTTGAAGAGTAAAAAAGATCTTGTGGTGGTTGTTGTATCACACTTGTATTATAATTTCTGTGCAATAAAGAATATCTATCTATCTATCAACGCCCTATTGGTCTAGTGGTTTAAGTACCGAGCCGTGATCTCAGGGTTCTCAGGGGAGCGAAAAGTATGTTTCGAATTTTTCGGACATAGCTCGGGTTTGTGATCACCAATCCGCATTTGCCAAGCGTGGTGATTAAGCCTAATCCCATCATAGTAGCGATAACTTGATTTCTATAATGGAGGCCCTTGCCCTGCAGTGGGACAGGCATATATAGGCTGATATAAAAAATATCTATCTATCATCTTTATCCGAGAATAAATAGTAACTCAGTATATCATTCAACTTGTACCGTTACACCATAGATTTATTCTGAAATAAAGATTAGCCAAAACGGGTCAATAAAACTACGAGATAAGTGTTGGGGCCAGTGCCCTTTTCTGTATAGATGATGGGAGAAAAGGGATATCTGTCCTTTATGGATTGAAACTTCAATGGACTGTAAAATTTGGTGTACTCGACCAGAATTAGAAGAGTCGTACAAATCGCGCCCGACAGTGATTCCGTAAGATGGATGTGTGATGTGCGCGAAAGCAAGCTGCGTAGTTAGACCCGGCGGCGCCCGCCGTGAGTCCTATGCTGTCGTTCGGCTGTCGCTTGGCTGTCGTCGTTGTTCTTCGGCGATGGTGCACTGGTGAGAAAAGGACGGAGCGCCGCGGCAACGGCGTCGTCTTGACCAAAAAGTCTCGCGCAGCTTCGTAAGCGTGGAATTCGGTTTGCCACATAGTAGCCTTCATTCTCCAACCCTTCAACTGTCTCCACTTTAAAATCACATCAACTTCAAGAAAAGGGCTTATTCCTTCCTTAATAGCTGGCAACGCATATTGTGTGATACCTCGGCGGTGATCACTTACCATCAGGTGTGCCGTCTGCTCGTTTGTCCGCAATAATGTAAAAAAAAAAGTAAATTCTCCGTTGCGATTTGCTGTGAAAAGTAGACACACACACATACACTTTCCTGTTAATAATATTAGAATGGATTTTGACTATGATTAACGCAGTGTTAATCTCCGTTTTCTAATATTATTACAAGGTAAGTCTATTAAAAGCGTAATTAACAATAATTCTGGCAGATTAATAGCACGGAGTTTAAAACACGTAAAATATTTTAACGTCTTACAAAGGTAAGCCTATTAATTTATGAGAGAGCTCATCTGGACGATCAAAGGTGCACACCTGCGAACGATTCAATCGCGGGATTTTCCATTTCACCATATTAAATTATGTTCAATGAAGGCGAAAATAATCGAGGGATGCGCCCTCAAAAGGCTGTTTGGTGAGTAAGTAAATACGGTAAAAATATTTGGATTTAGGGAGTTCGTACTTGTGTGGATAACTCGTGAGAGTTGTACAGACAGATACATGAACATAGGAAAACCTCCTCGTAGCCACGACATCTAATTAAAAACTTTTTCGTTTTGCTTTCTTCAAGTAGTAATAATAATTAAATAAAATATGTACATGTAATAATAAATAATTAAATAAACAACATCTATATTCAGATCGACGAAGGTACCAGAATCACCCAGATCCAAAATCTGTTTCATTTCATCAACAAACCTTAGGTAGGTTACCTATTGTGTTAGCACTGGAATTAGAACAGATACCAAAAAAAAACAATATATAAAAACAGAGACTCTAAACAATGCACTCATTTGCGGCCAGCCGTCAACGTCCGATCGTCCTGGAGCTGATGTGCGGCACGTCACATAGCGCCCTACCGTTAATGCGTTCTAGGCCTTAGTATCAATAGTGTCTGCTATGTTAGTATTTTACCAAGCGATTTCATATAAACATTCATGTGCGGCCTGCCGCAACGGCACGCCGTATCGCGGTCTACCGCTAGAGCGTTCTAGGCCTAACAGTTAGAAGAAAAATAACATTTGAAAGTAAGAAAATTCAAGCCAAATTTATGAGTACCTAAAAATGTGAGCATCTTATAGGTAGTTAAAAGTCTAGGTAAAATCGAGAAAGCAGTTTTAAATTAAAGTCGAGTTCGAATATTTTTATTATTTAATGTTATAGACTGAAAGCTACAAAGTATAGGCATCTATCTGGTGCCTACCACTTTGTAGCTTTCGGTGTTGAAACACGGGGCCCGTGGGGTTCCGACGCTCTCTCTTTCTTCCGTGACTTAGCTAAGCGTCTTGTCGAAGTCATGGGAGAGCCAAAAGCTGGCAGCTACCTCGCCCAGCGAATTTCCATCGCGATCCAGCGGGGTTATGCTGCCAGCATTTTGGGGACACTGCCACGGGGACCTACTTTGTTTTAACTTTCCTTTTTATTTACTTTTAGTTTAATTTTATTTCTTAGTTATTGTCTTAATTTTCTTGTGTTTTTGTTCAATAAAATTCTACATTCCATGTTATAAAAAATAGAATAGATTAGAATAGAAAAAGCGATTTCATTGTTAATTTAGAATTGTATGTGTCTGTAAAATTTAAATATTGTAATTGTTAATAATATTCTATAATTTACGTAGGACGCAGGAACTTAGTGGGCCCTTTGTTATGTTGCTATGCCCTTACAGGGCGTCACATTGTATCTATCCATATTTGTAACAACCTATTTTCATGTGACATGCAATAAATGATTTTGTATACTGTTTTGACCCGTAAACCTCTAGATCGTTCTATCAGGATTCGTTGTGCCGATTAATGAGACTTGACAGTGAAGCTATTCGTCTGTTCAAACAGTAGGAAAAGTCCCGTCTGTTTCCGCGGATGAGGTTCAGCACTAGTGTTGACCAATTAGCACTATCAGTGCTAATCTTTTTATTCATTTGATTGATCGCAGACTAGCAGACGAATCATAATCACATCATCACTTACCATCAGGTGAGATTGCGGCCAAACGTCTGGGTACTCAAAAAAAAACACCGAATGTTAACCGATTACTGCCACATATGGACACCCGTAAGACCAGAGGAGTCACTCGTGAGCTGCCGACCATACGAGTATACTCCTCTTCCCAGGTAACCTCACTCACTCAAAGAAACACAGCGCAGACGCTGCTTCAAGCTGGCACTATTTTCCAAAATGTACTTTTGCCAAAAAAGTGCTAAAAAAGTTATTTTAGCACTTTTTTGGCTTCGTGGATTTTGATATCAAAACAAGTAGACACTATGTTATAAGTTATGAATGTAATTTTAACTAAGACATCAAAATCCAACTAAAGGTTTTAGCATTTTCAAATTAAACTCTACTGTCTTCTATCCAGAAAACTTGTTTACCTCAAAAGGCTTATTATTGACTAATATCACTATTTTTAATTCTAAAATTCTCGCCTATACTAATATGAGGCAAGTTTACTACCATATTAGCGATCTCTCTGATTTCGCTGATGTTTATGGGCGGCGAAGATTACTTTCCATCAGGTGACTCGCTTGCTGGTTTGTCGCCTCTAGCTAAAAAACCGACCTGTCCAAGTCATAATGTAAAATGCGAACTTTGGTCACAAATTAAACTCTACATAATTTCTTTCAAGACCTAGCTCTTCAAGGCGAATAGCACTATCTTGCCAATCTAGCACTATTTCATTTGGCACCCAGCACCAATTCGTGATTGTTGGCAACACTGTGCAGCACTTTCCTGATTAAACTACTATGCAGACACTCGGCTTAGTACATGAAGACACATTAATTTAGTTAGCTAATTGGGTATATCTTTCAACGTAGGGTGAATACACTAGACTCTTAGGTACTGCCTTGTACGTTTATTTCAATAACAAAAGTTACAGATTTATATTTATTTAGGAGAAATGTTTTACGGGTTCTATTCCCGCACCGACGCAAAATGGTTCTTGATGCATCAGACTTTTGTATTGGGCCTAGGGTTTTGTAGCGGCTTCTTTGGTTCTCATCTTTGAATATTCTCAAAGGTTCCCAAAGATATGAAGAATGAATGCAAATTCGTTATTTGACACTTGACATGCATTAAACAAAAACGAATATTTTTGAAAATATTTTTTTCTTAGGCCTTATTTTATTTATTTCGCTGACTCTATAACTAGTATTTTAAAGCAAAACTTTATGCACATGACTTTTTATTTCCAATTACTTCTTTCAAGCAGCCAGTTCTCATTTAAAAAATCAAGAATTCAAGAGGTTCTGGCGGAAGGACTAAAACACTCCGTGTGGGCTGATGCAATTCAAAGGTTTTAAATTATTGTCTAGTGGTTTTAGTGAACAATTTTAGTGTTTACTTGTGCAGCAAAGTGATCCTAATAATAAGAATCGTTGAATTGTATCGTTTTTAACACTGCTATTATGTGTCGAATGAGTGGTCACGTGACAATTTGCTTAGACCTAATAGAATTTTAAAACCCACGATTTTGTTTAGAATGGTATCGGCAGAATCCGTAGGTCCATAAAACGCAAAAAACTGCCGTTTTATGAAGTGACTATGTCTTTGACAGACTTAGACTTTTGACTACCCACTTATTCTCAATAATTTACTTGACATTGGTAAGACGGTAAGACCACGTGGCCAGAGGGGAGATGTCTTCGGGTAGAGACATATTATAAAAAAAATACAAATTCAAGATAATTTAAAGAGAATTATTTTCAAACTTTAATCTAAAACATTAGGTTAGCTTTACAATTCCTAACCTAATTATTTATTAGGTTAGGAGGTAACGTTTAATACGCTTTATCGATTACAACTCTCACTATGCCTACTGGTTTTTAGGGGATATTAATTCCGTCTCCTTTGATTGATTATATTCGTGGAATAAACATTCATGTAGCTTTTATTTAATTCCACGATTTTTCCCTGGGTATTCAGAATTCAGATTTTATGATACTCGTATTCTGTGACAGGATTTGTACCTGAATCGGCCAATCTGATAGTAACTTTCTTTGAAGCGAACGTAAAGGCCTCCTTTACGTTTTGATTTACAAGTCGTATTTCTAGCGTTAATTTTCGTTAACGATACTATTTAAATTTACTCAGCTCGATCTAATCGGTTTACGCATGTTTCTAATTAGATTATTTAATTAATATTAGAAACTACAAACGCTTTTAATACTGTGACGTCAACATTGTATTAACAATTTAATGTTTTCTATGTATTTTAAGTATGTATTTACAAAAGTAATTCCGTATATTTATTATTATTTATTTATTTATATTTATTTTCATCTATTTATTCGCCACTAACTAGAAAAAGTACTTTAATATACTTGAAATATGACACCCACTGCCACGAGTATTTGCCTCGAGTATAATAGTTTACTTCCCTGCAAACGTACTGACTATAATGAACATCTTAACTGTCATATATAATTCGTTATTAATGAATGAAATATTATCGTCACGAGTTTACTCCGCTTCATTTTAGCGAGTAATTCCCAGTTGCGTCCAAAGCTGTCGCTTCGAAGTCCGGGGTACGCTTGGACCATGGTCCAGGATTCGGGAAGTCTGATAGATTGTCTGTACAAAGAAGCGACTGCCGTCTGAAATCCTAAGGGCTGCACTCAGATACGTCATTTAATCTAACGTTCATTAACTTTAGTATAGGTAGTCTTTAGGCGTATCAAAATAAGTATCAATAATAATAATAATTCTCACAACATCTCATACGTTGACCTGATTCCGTACTAAGCACTTGTGTTAGAGATATCAGGCAACAGAGGTACACAAATATATACTTAAATACATATATTACACCCAGACACTGAACAAACACAAGTGTTCATCGCATGAATGTTTGTCCAGGGCGGGGATCGAACCCTTTGGCGTCAGAGGCAGGGTCACTACCAATTGCGCCATCCAGTCAGTCATATCAATATTTTTTTCTTAAGTAGCCAACTGAGTTAATCAACGACTCTGAGTGTGGCAGTTAGACAGGGGAACTCAGTGGATCACATTCACACCTTCAGAATCGTTATCTCAAATATTGAATGAATGAATGAATATACTTTTATTGCACTCAAAGTATAGTAAGAAAACTTAATACTAGGTATTACAGGATATGTACAACGAAGGCGGCCTTATTACTATGAGCAATCTCTTCCAGGCAACCTTTGGGTAAAGGACACTTGATGGAGGTGTAGGTATATTATATATTGTAGGTATTCACAATTTTAAGAAACTAGATATCCGAGACGTGCAGATTTACTCACGGTGTTTTCCGTCAGCGCTGAGCTAATGGTATGCACACAATTTAAAAAATCCAGAGGTGCATGATCGGATTCGAACCACGACCCCCGTATGGAGGGCGCGTTCTTATCCACTAAACTACCATGCCTCCATCAAGTCATATCGTTTATTTACGATACCTATTATGAGGTTTTCGGGAAGCAAACGGTGTAGATAGTTCGTGGTCACATAATTGAAACCAGTTGTATGTTATCAGACGGAAGCAGAATGAATTCACAGCGTAATAGAGTTATTGAAACTCACCAATTTGAGGCTTCAGTGTTCCACAATAGGCTCCTATTATGTCAGGGAAATAATATTAACGCGGCGCGAAGTGCCCAGTAAGCCGAGCCTGAACCGCTAAACATAAGCGGAAGCGGGTGCGCGAAGCAGCAACAGAACGGTAGCGGAAATGGTGTTTCATTTATGCTACAAGTGGCAAACGAGCGAGTGGGTTAGTAATAACGGTCGCCCATTAACTTCTGCGTGATCATCACAATGCGTTGCCATCCTTGTAGGAAGGAATAAGCTCGTATCTAGTAGGTCCATATGGTATAAAGGTCAGCAAATACCACTGAAACCCATAATTTTTGGCAGGACCAAATGTGCCATCAGGCTATTCAATACTCATCTACAATTGATACATTCTGTATTGTATCTGTGACAGGCAGAATTTCTATCAATACAGCGTAGTACAAATGAAATAGAATCCAGAAGGAATCCATTTAAATTGTATTTATTCACTGAACAAAAGAAGAGGCTTTAGATCTCAGTTACCTAAAGCTAAACTAAAAGAGGGTAAAAAAAATAAACAAAGTAGCTCCCTGTGGCAGTGTCTCCAAAATGCTGGCAGCATTACACCGCTGGATCACGATGAAAATTCGCTGGGCAAAATAGCTGCCAGTCTTTGCACTGTGCTTTGGATCTCCCGTGACACCACAAAAACTAAAAGACAAGCGTCCGTGGCACTCATTCAGCTGGTCTCACTGAAAACCAGCATCATGGCCGTTGTCTGGGCTGTGACATAAGTTGAGTGAGGGCCATTTATACTAGACGTCATAACACATCATAATATTCATTTGGCACTGTCTGTACATGATTGAATATAGTTTTGTTTTTTGTTTTTTTTTTCCTTTTGTTTTATTTTGATGTATTTTTAATTGTTTTGTTTTCTGTTTGTGCCAAATTGTGTTCTGTTTATAATTGCTATATGTTATGTGTTGTGATGTCTATAATAATAAATATTTTCTTTCTTTCTTTCTAAATGCTTAACTAAGTCACGGAAGAAAGAGAGAGCATCGGAACCCCGCGGTCCTATTGTTTCAACACCGAAAGCTAGAAAGTGGTCGGTACCGGATAGACTTAGTAGCTTTTAGTGATCCATTCAAACGTGTGATCATTCCTATAAATTGACCAAACAAGTAAAACACAAAAGTTATTAGGATTAAGAACCAACCAAACACTCGTAGTCGGTCGTGATTGTAATTTAGCCAATTTCATCGTCACCAATATTAAACAAATTCGATTTTGTACGAATTTAGAATTTAGCGATTACACAAAATTCAATAATAGATTTACCCGATTAAGCCCTTTTACGGTCCAACGGCGCCGGCAACAGATTGTAATGAAATTAAGACAATAAATGAAAATATGTTCAAGACATTAAAAAAAGGATTTGTGATTTTTCATTCAAGATTATTTAGCACACCTCATTCCATATTAGTATTGCTTGCAGTTTGGCAACGTCAGCTGTGCTTGGTTGCATGTTAGAAGTCAGCTTATATGATCTTGCGTCGATATGTGGTGAACATGTACACGCTACGAAATCCCACGGTATCTGCTGCAGACAATACAAAGTCAGCAAGTAGAAGACAAGACTTTTGTAGGACATAGCTACGAGGACATCTCGTTAGTTTTAGTACGGTCAACATCAAAAGCAGCTAAACACTTTAGTACCATGTCAAAGTAACTGTTCTCCTTATTATAGACAGTTTCTAAGGGGCACGTAAAAAAATTTACGTCGACATGGTACTAATGTACCGACCGTACCTACTATAAAAAGTGTAACTGACGTGAAGACATCGTGTTTGGCGCAGACAAAACTTATTCTTTGGTAAGCGTCAGAGCAAGCACACAGTTCTTGTGTAGAAACGACACGAATTCTTTCGTTGGCCCGACTTTTCTTATCTTGTACAACCGGCTTAGTTCTTAATGCCAAAAAGAATAAAATTGTACCAAAAATTTCAAGTAATATTCCAAACGCGTCATCATAAATAAAAACATACGTTTTTGACCCTAAATTCAGTCAGCAATCAAATCAACATGGAAAGTATAACAAGAAAGTTTGTATTGCTCTTGTATTGAAGTGTTGAACTTTCTAAGGTATCAAAGTTGCTTTTCCCAATTGAATTTTATTTGAATGCTTCTCCATAACTTTGGCCCTTTAAGATAACCCTTGAGTCAACGAAAAAACTTGGGCGAAATATTGGGGTGGAACAGAAATATGATTTTAGTACTCCGCAATATTTTGTATCGGTTCGTCAGCTCAAGATCTGTATTCAGCAATAAAAGAACATTTGTTTGTGTCAGCTCGGATGCGTAAACACCATTTATATTTTATGAACCACCGGCTTTAGGGCCATAAACGAGGGCGGTATTATAATCCGCGTTGGGCGGCGCGAGCTGATGGATTCCCGCGTCCATCTCAGCCAGTGTCTCCAAACTTTCAAATTAATTACCATTAATTACCAAGTATATAAGCAGTCTCGGGCAAAAAAGCAGCTTTACTGTTTAATGAATTGAAGCATTAATGTCTGGATTTACGCCATAGATGGGTTAGGATATCGGACTACTTTGGACATGACTTGAGGTTGACGGGAACAGACCGGGGCATGGAGACTGATCCCATGAGCAGCTATTAAGGTGACGGGTAGGGCACATTAGCGACGCCAATCGATTTTAATTTTTAACTACTAAACCAGATATATTTTGTAGTGCATCTGCGATGTTTGCACACGCGCACACTGACGGCTTCCACACCGTGGTGCGGCGCCGCATCGCGTCGCTGATGCTCCGCACGCGCGGGAGCCCCAACACCATCCTGAGCGTGCTCAGCCAGAAGCCGGACAGCCCCGCGCTGTGGCACTGGGTCCAAGTGCATGTGCGCTTGCCCGGGGTCGCAGCGCGCGGCAGATGCCTAAATTTATTGGTTGTGGTTATACTAACATAGTTTTTAAGTATTTTATTTTATTTTATTTGGAACAACAAACAGTTACACATTACAGAAAAAACAAAAAAAATATAATTACATACATATAAGTTAAATGCATAACCAACAGCGTTATCCACAGATTAACATAACAAGATCAGTGTAGTTTACAAGAAAGTTAAACATTAAAATATTTTTATAAAAAAATTGGAAGTCAATAAGACATATTTTATTAGGTTAGGTACTTAAAGATAAGTAAATCATAATTTTTGCTGCAAAAAATAATAATTTTTGTATACTAATATTATTATGGGCGAAGTCTGAAATAATTGAATTTATTTTATTTTATTTTAAACAATGTCGCGGTTACAATCTCTCGGCAAACACTTAAACTATTTATTAAATAACCATGCACAAATCCCGTTTTTGTACGCGAAAAATTGATTCACGCTAAAAGTGGCCGCTTTCGGCGGTAATCAATTTTTCGCGTACAAAAATCCCGATCTAGGACTCTTTTGCTCATGTTTTGGTATAAAAGGCACCGCAATAAATTATCGCATAACACGGATGTGGGATTAGATTATGATTTTTTGTATCTCCCACTATGAAATTTCAGTGCACAAAGGCTGGCACTCTTGCAAGGCGTAGGGTAAAGTTGCCTATATTGTACCTGTTAACAAACTTCACAAGATGTCTCAAAAACTATTTGACTTTTGAGTATGTTTTCAGTAGAAATAAAAGGTTTGGTCTATTGGCATTATTTTTTTATTACTATAAAATGAGTATATATAAAAATATAACGACAATAAGAATTTTAAAAAAAGTCGGAAAAAGTACAATTTAGGAAACCGGTTTCCTTAATTGTACCATAGGTATCCTAAATTGTACCCTTAGATCTTAATTTAATTCAAATGCCTTTTATAAATATAAATTCGTTTTGGCGTTATAAATGTTTATAAAAATAGTATCTATAAATTTCGAAACGTTAAAAATGTACCTAAGTACTCCAAATAAACTTCCAATAACCAAAAAGAACACCGCTATAAAATAATAATTTTAAGTATACAAAGCTACTCAAGTTTTCTTTTAATCTACTTAAATCTTAATCAGTCGAAAATATTTTTAATATTTATGAACTAATCAGTCTTGCGATTTCAATATAGGAACTTTTAAATATTATAAATTAAAATAAGAAAAATCAACACTCATTTGAAAAGAGGAGTCATTAAAAAGAAAAGGTTTAATTAACTGCGTGAACACTGATTCATTCCCATAGATTTATTTTTTAAACAATCTAAGACTTTTGTAAGTCACCTTGCGTCCATTTATATTACTTTTGACTGTCGCCAGACATCTGGAAAGATTTTAATCTAGTTAAAAATCGAGTTGAAGAACCATCATACACCTAAATTGTACCGGTACAATTTAGGGGTTCCCTTCCTGGTACAAATTAGGCAACACTAAGTTTTATTTTTATGCGAGCCTGCATCATAACCTCGAAATGCCAATCGTGAAAATATATTTTATAAAAAGCACACTAATAAGCGTTCTTTCCAAAAACGTATATCACAGCTGTAGTGTACTTATCATTGCAACAGGAAATCCTTAGCCAAACATCCGAAAAACAAGATAAAAACGCCGTAATAATTATTTTTGTTCACCACAATTTAACCTGTTGTGTCACCGAATTCAAAATGGCAGCGATGCGATTGCGTCATATTGGTAGCACTTCTTTTTAGTGTTGCCAATTCAAATCTAAATATTAAGGTTTGGTAGATTTTGAGGTGGTACAAATTACGAACCGGTCCAACTTAGGCAACTTGACCCTACGTTATACAGATTAACACGAAAAGGCACCTTTAACATTCCTTAGTGAAAGTAAGGATGTTTACGCCGAGCGAACACTGTTTCTCGGCACTATTGAGGAGATTCTACCAAAGACTGCTACCGCCAGGTGCAAAAGCAGCATTGCAGATAAGATGGGAATTAAACGGGGTCTATAAAGGGTTTATTCGTAGCAGCATAATAAGCTGGGTTTCTTTGAAATGTCTACGTCAAAATATATTAATATAATCTTTGGATGGAATTTTCGCTCGAAAAAATACAACTCAAATAGCCATTATAGTTTGCTCTATATTTAGTTCGAATATTAGTTCCAATAATAGAAAATTAATATCTGCTCCTAAATTCCGAGAAGACGCAGGAAATTTCAATAAAATTACCGAATATTCACTAACGCGAAAATGTATTTCGTCTTCAAAATCGTTCGCCATTTTTACTCGCACCTTCTTCGCGGTTAATTTGTTTGGGACGGGTAAGAAGCATATTACAAAAAGGTTGGCAAAACCTGAAAACTTGATTTGACAATGACATAAGTGACGTTGATAGATTTGACAGTGACGTATCTGTCGTAGTTTTTTTGGTCTTGAATTCCAGTTTCGAGTATAGTTATGTTTGTCCGCGCACAAAAATTACTTTTCTTACATTAATATTTTACATTGACTAATCTGTTTTCTTGCTAACTTAACAATACTGCCACTAGTCTAAGCTTAAGTGCTAGTTTTGTTTGTTTGAGGAGAGGCGTAAACGACCTCCCTCTTTGTATATATATTTTTTAAAATATTTAGGTAAGTAATAGTACTAACTTATGTGTTTATACAATATTTATGTGCTACTTCATTAGATTGCTTAATACTAAATTATGTGTTGTGTCTGCCTCTCCAATCTAGGAGAGGGAGGCATTGTTGTGTTAGCAGTACCTACCTAAGTGCTAGGTACATAATTTAGTGCTTGTTACTCGTACATTATTTAGTGCTAGTTATAATATTTTAGTGCTACCTGCATTATTTAGTGTTTCTTACAAATCTAGTGTGTCTTAGTTGAGTAATGATAGTTTTATTTTATGTTAGTACTATTACTACTTATGCGCTGATCCGATCAAATCAGCTCAACCCTAAACACCACAGTCTGTGATGGCTTGTGGAAAGGTCTTTTTACTCGCTGACTGAATATTTTGATTTTGATTTTAAAAATAACTGACATTAATTTAACAATCCCATTATTTGAATGTATTATTATTAGGCAATAGAGTAGAAATTAATTATTTATTACTGACATAGTTTTTACATACATTGTTATTTTATTTTTAAGTGACATTGAATTGTTTGAAACTTACACTATTTGCACGCCTGCTTGCAGGCTGAATACATAAACTCGATACCATTTTGTATAAGATCTGATCTGTATCACACGTATTTATTTGCAAATAAATGATTGATTGATTGTTTGATTGATTGATTATTTTAAATCTATGTATACCGTTATTAAATATTTGCACGCTTCTTAACTTAAGCAAACTTCAGTGTATGTATGTTATCATTGTACAAATATTCGACGGGCCTTTGTTTTTATCTCATGCGTACTGTCATCCTTTGTTATTTTTAATTTCTTTGTTTGGTAATAAACTAAGACTCCGGCCTATTTACATCTCTAGGAAATTATGCTGTTGAATTGATGCTGAATTGAACACGACTTCTGATTTAAGGTGATGATAGTTTCAGTCTAGTGCGGCTCACTGGTCCTGTGAATCCTGGATCCTTGGCCGCGCAGCGTGACGCACTTCTATCCTGGTGCGTCGAACCATAACAGCACATGGTTGGATGGAATGATACCATGTTATGATGATGAAAAATATTTTTTGAGATTTAATAACGCGCAGCGGCGTGTTGGTGAGTGCGACGCGCACGGCGCGCGCGCCGCTACTTAATAATTTCCGTTTGTACTATTTGGTCTTTACCTATGAAATTGCTGTTTAGTAGGGCGATTTTTTTAGAAGTTGTATTTTCAATAAAAACTATTTCTTTTTATTTGTAAAGTAACTATTAATTTTACTACGCCATAATTAATTGTGCTTTAGTGGACAACGTTTAGGAACGTGTAGGATAAATAGTGATTTTCGCGTTGCATTATAACTATAATGTATCAATACGGGGATTAACACAATATTTGTTATGTGAAACAACATTGTGTACTCACATATTTGGCTCGACGTTCGACGACAGTCCGCTCGTGGCCACGGCTGCTGTACGTGTAGGATAGTTTTTCAGAAAAAACTTTTTTTTTAATTGTAAACTTATTATTGATAAAAACGCACTAGTGTCGGGGACTCCACTGGTGTCGGGGATGTCTGTGGGCAGCAGCAATCGCTTACAATCAGGCGATCCGTCTGCTCGTCTACCACCCATCACATAAAAAAAGTTAAAATACCTAGCATTTAGCATTCCTATCCAGTATGCGATTAATGAAATGTCTCTATTCTAATTTAATTTCAAGTCGACATTAGCATCAACTTGAAATAAGATTAGGATTCGAGCATGAAGAGGCTGAGCCCTAGCGGCTTAGTTCATCAGCTAAGCCGCGCGTCACCACACTGCTCAAATTAGGAGGAGGGGAGAGGAGATTACGTCATATCCAAAGTCAGTGTCAATGCATCCAGTGCTCGATACGTGACCGTGGGAGAGCCACGCTTCGGCTTGAATGGGCCGGCTCGACCGGAGTGAGAGCACGGCCTCAAAGAAAAGTAGCTTTTTTGTGTTATAGGTATCAGACGAGCAGACGGAACACCTGATGGTAAGCAATTGCCACCGCCCATGGACACCCGCGACACCAGTGGAGTCACAAGTGCGCTGCAAACCTTTAGGGGAAAGGGGGGTTCCTTTCCCCCTCAGAAAACCGGCGTGAAGCAGCACTGTGCTGTATTTCGCTGCGTCAGTGCGGGTACCGGAAGCCCAATCCGGGGGAAAGGGGGGTTGGCACCAAACATCCGTCGGCTCGTCTGCCACCTATCATATTTAAAACAAAACCTTTTCCCCGGATCGGGCCTTCTGTACACAAACTTCTTTAGCCCTAACGTTGACTTTACTAGCTAAATCAATATTGGTGCTAAATAAATATTAGAGTGTACACAAATTGCCAGCTGGGTCCTGGGTATCAGCGTCGGGTTCACTCGGCCTGTACAATTTATTTGGGGCACGTACACGTTTTCCTGTACGATTGCGCTAATCTCAGTGCGGAGATTAAAACCTTCGCTGGAACCATGTGCAGCCGAATTTATCTATTTGGCGAAAAGTGGCCAAAAGTTAGTGGCTACTTTTTCTTTTTTATATGAAAGGTAGAAGACGAGCAGACCTGATGGTAAGGTAGATAGATAGATATATATATACATACTTTATTGCACAACTTAAGTACTAGGCATTACAGAAATTTTGGTGTACAATTTCGGCGGTCTTAACGCTGAAAGTGATTTCTACCAGACAACTTTCGGGCAAAGGACATTTTAATAGTAGAGGAGGGGTAGGTGGGGGTAAATATTGAATAAGGAAAAGTGGTGCAATATTGACTTATGTGTGGAGTGAAGTGTAGTGTAGTCACAAGTACACTACCAACCTTTTATTCCCCATTCCCTGGATTGGGCCGCCAATACTCTCACTCACTCGCCGAAACAGCGTAGGTGCTGCTTCACGACGATTATCTGAAAGGCCGTGGTATCACTCCCAGCCTACCCATACATACTTTATAGGGTTCTGGTAAACTTATGTCAAAATATACAAATGTCTGGTAAACTAGCATGATTTAAAAAAAGTAGCCACTAAAAACTAAAATGATTGTGACATATACCGCAAGTGAAAAATAATCTTGAAAAAACACTTATTGACCCTACAAGAGAAGAGCGTATTTTTTTTAAAAAGGCCTGCAATAGATAAGTGATCTCTATAATTTCGCGGATGTTCATGGACGGCGCTGATTATTTTCCAACAGATAACCCGCTTGCTCGTTTGTCACCTCTAAAATAAAAATAAAAAACACTCATCATTTCATTTGTCCTAATTTCATATAGTAAAGTAAAGTATCAGCCTATATACTGTCCCACTGCAGGGCAAAGGCCTCCAACATGGAAATCAAGTCATCGCTACTATAATGGGATTTGGCTTAATCACCACGCTTGCCAAATGCGGATTGGTGATCACAAACCCGAACTATGTTTGAAAAACTCGAAACACACTTTTTGCTTGACCCAGGAATCGAACCCAGGACCCCCAGACCACGGCCCGGTACTTAAACCAATAGACCAACAGGGCGTCCAATTTCATATAGTCCATAAAAATCTGTTGGCGGCTAAACTGGGCCGTAAAAGCCCTCTTAAGAGGCGCATGTTTACTCCTTTGTCTATATTTTAATAAAAACTTGCAACTATTGAGACACGTGGATGAAAATTAGTTTTGCGATGAGTAGATTATACTATGGTAGAGTCAGGGTGTTCCGACGCTATGACATCCCTCAAAGTTCTAACAAGACGCTAGGGTTAGCACAAACACAAGTCGAGGCACTCGCTTTAATATTGAAAAATACCAACATAGTCCGCTAAAACGATAAACCTACCTTTGAATTTGCCGCTGTTCAGTCATCGAAAGAATTCAGAACGGGGTGTAAAAAGGGGTATAAGTATTAATAAAATACATAATGGGACAAATAGTATACTATTATGTAAGAAGAGATCGCTGTACGAAATTCATTTGAAAGCTGATGATGATGTCTCATCATCTTTTCAGCCAATAAAAGTCCATTGCTGGATACAGGCCTCCCCCAATAATCTCCTCCCGCGACCTTCACCAGATGGTCGATCCACCTTGTGGGGGGACTGCCGCGGCTTCGCTATACGCGACCTTTACTCGAGGACCTTTCTGTCCCACCGGCTATCTTATCTCCTCGCAATGTGCCCTGCCCATTGCCACTTGAGGCATGAAAGCTGACCACTATTTTATTAAACAGTTAATGCCATTATAAAATATGCGTGAATAAAACACAAACATTCTAGACTGCGTCTGCGATATTTTGACTAGTCTAAATAACCTGTTGCGAGCCAACAATATCTTCCTTAAGGTGACGGGTAGGGCACACTAGCGACGCCAATCGATTTTAACTGTAGCTACTAAACCGGATCTATTTTAAACAGTTTCGGGGTTACAACCTCTCGGTAAACAGTTATACTATTTATTAAATAACCATGCACAAATGCGGACACAATATTTGTACGCGAAAAATTGATTCACGCTAAAAGTGGCCGCTTTTGGCGGTAATCAATTTTTCGCGTACAAAAACGGACCCAACATTTGGGAATGGTTATTTAATAAATAGTAAAAGTGTTTGACGAGAGGTTGTAACCCTGAAATTGTTTAAAATAGATCCGGTTTAGTAGCTAACAATTAAAAAAGATTGGTGTCGCTAGTTAGGGCTACCCGTCGCCTTAATACGGCTAAGGAATAGAATTGACTGACTGTACGAGTTAACGTTCTGTAAATATTTTATCTCGTATGAAGCAGCCCTATAACCATTCTGCTACGTAGCATTTGTAATAAAATCATACAATTTATGAGTTGCCTGCTCACGAAGAGGCCATTTAAGATTTTATTTTCGCTTTTGACATTTCAGTCTGTAGGTCCAAATTTATCTAAAATAAACGGAACAATGAATATACCTATTTGTTTTTGTATTGTTTAACTATGTTCTCATGTAAGTGACTGTAATAATCTGCCTTTTATGAGAATAAATTTCCTTAATAAATAAATTATATATATTGGACAGAATATACTGGAGGACTTCGTCGTTGAGATAGTCAGGGGGAGTGGAGTTGGGCTGAAAACATAGCGCGAATGAGCAGGGACCGTTGGACGAGTCGGGTCGTTGAATAGAGGCCGTGAGATCACACCAGACCGCGAGGCTGCCCAATCAAGCGAGCGATGGACTGACGACAAGAAACTCGCGAGCGTAAAATGGATGGGCAATGTGTGCGTTACGTTACTCTCTTCATCGCATTTTGTGCGGTTCGGGCTTTGGGGTAAACCCTTCACCCGGGCGTCTTCTCATGCCCGTCTCGGCATGGTGCTCGTTCCTCCTGGATGGGAGGCCTCCCGACATGGCGTGGCTAGGGCGGTCTTCGACCATAGTAAGGCGACTGTCTGCGCGCGACAGCGCCGACAGCTACGTCATAGCTTAAGTTTTTTTTTATATAGATTGCTGTTAGTAGGTGCTTAGCTAGAGATCCATAGTTTAGTTATGTTGTAAAATCACCTCATACATCGTACGATATGTTTGACCAATCGTAGCATTCGTAGCTATCCTTTCACTTTACCTGTTAACCTTGAAGCCCAGCAGTGGGACACTCTGCACAATTGTATTTACGTCTTATGTTTATTAAGCTAAGGTCTAAAATTGTAAATGGTTTGTTGCCTCTGTCCAGTAGTTGCAAATGTCTGCTCTATGGGTCACTTCACATTTATTCTCTGTCGCCTAAGCACTGTCCCTTGTAAATTAAAATAATTTATACAATATTATAACGGAGTATTTAAAGTTTAAATAAGCTTTTATTTCTCCCTTTGTTCGAGTAGCGAACAAAATTGGCGACCGTGACAGGACAGTGCCTTGTTTTGAAGCGATTTTGGAGTTTTTGCAGAACCTAGTGTCTCCTGTCGAGGCCAGAAAGAGGTCATCACCGCGTCATCATCGCCACATCGAGTGTCACCGAGGGCTGGGAGAGTATCCGGCCTTATCCTGCGCTCTGGTTGCTGACGTTTGCGTGTGCGTGACCCGGTTCTACCTACGTGCTCAACGTGAAAATATCCCGAGAATACGTGGAGTCACCAATTGGGAAGGCGAATCAAGGTCTCATCGACGCAGAGAGGGACTACCTGGGCGCATCATCTGGACTGCGCTGCCACTATTCCTGTCTGATTGTCAAGTGAGCCCGTTCCTTATTATCCTTCCAATAATTGATCCCCCTTGATTTGTGTATTCAGGGGCCACTTTCATTTACCGATTTAGTGATAGGTATCGCATTTATCTATTGCAATACCTATTTGTGCTTTTTACTTCTTGTGTAGCCCTTTTCGCCTTCATGTGGCGCTTTCTTTGGTTACAAGCCTAATTAAAGCACGCCTACGCATCATCGGCTTAACATTAAAATAATTTATTGTTTTGAAATTTACAATAGATATTTGTGCCATTTATCACTTGTATAGCCTACTGTTGCATTCATTATTTAAGCTGAGTAGCGCATTTTATTAGCTTACAATTCTATCGCTTTCTTGTTAATTACCTAAGGATTAAATTGCTCAAGACTTACATAGTTCATAAAACCAATCCATTTTGTACCTTGCACCATTACTTGCTCACTTATATTCACTATATTGCCCATTTTTAAACGCACTAAATCACCGCAAATACTGACCATTCATACGTGTCATCTCATAGCTGTTCTCACCGGGACTGGTTATAATTGATTTACTTCAAGGCGCATTCCAATCCCTTTGCTATTCAATAGGTACGCATCATCTTGTTCCTTATCTGTGTGCCCCGTGCATTCCAGCGAATCAGCGCTGCATTCAACCGCCCCGCCCGCATTGCTGCCGGCCGGCTACATCGCTGCAGCGCTTACTGGTGGCGTGCATCGCCGCGGCCAGCTGTTTACCCCGGCTTCTCAGCGTGTACCTTATAGCGGCACTTCGCATCGAAACAAAACGAGGAGCGTATCGTATGCAGTTTTATTATTTTAGTGTTTTGATTTCGTGTCTTTTGTAAACAATGCCTGATACTGATGCTTCAAAGTCTGAAATGAGTCTTAAGGATTTGTTAGCTAAACGTAGCTCAATCAAGGGGCGCGTAACAAAATTTAAAAACTATTTAGATACCGTGATTAACTCTGACAGCCTTCCGTCGTTAGAGTTATTTAAACTTAAGAGTAAATTGTCTAAATTCGAGGCATTATTTACAGAATTTGATTTGGTGCAGGAACAGATAGAAGTAATTAATGTTTCCACTCAGGATGTCGAATTAAGCACGAGAGACTCAATCGAGCAGGATTTTTATAACTATTTAGCTGAGGCGCAGCAGATTGTTAACGCGAACAGTGATGAGTTTAAGTCTAACTCGTCGCGCCGGTCTAGCGGTCAATGTTTGGGCCATCATGACAATGATAACGATGTCCTAGGGTTCAAGTTACCTGTCATTAAGATACCTACCTTCGATGGGACCTATTTTAAATGGCTGGAGTTTCGGGATATGTTCGTCTCACTCGTTCATGAACGTAAAATTAAAGAGGTTCATAAATTTCATTATTTAAATTCTTATCTCGAAGGGGAGGCGGCGCGAGTAATTAGTAACTTAGAGGTAACCGATGAGAACTACGCAGAGGCCTGGAAGCTTTTATGCGATAGGTATAATAATAAGCGCCAGCTGATTAACAATCATTTAAAATCTTTGTTTAGTCTCGAGTCCGTGCGTGAAACAGATAGGTCATTAAGGTTTATTATAGATCACGTTACAAAGAATTTGCGCGCCTTGCACACTTTAGGTTTACCTACTGAGAAGTGGGACGTGTTAATTATTTATATTGTTGCGCAAAGGTTAGATTCAAGGACATGTTTTAAATGGGAAGAGCACCGTAATTCGTTGAATGAGATACCCAGTCTTGATGATTTTTTTAGCTTCTTGAGAAGCCGTGCTGATGTTTTAGAAACGGTTCATTATAATTCTCAGCCGGCTAGACAAACTTCGTCGTCGAGCAGCACGGGTAGGCAGAGACCACAGACTAGGATTATGCTAGGTACTTCTGCAAATAACTCATCCATGCCGTCGTCGTTGAAATCTTGCAATGTGTGCCAGGGTTCGCACCGCGTTTTTGAGTGTCCTGTTTTTAAGGCTAAGTCCATTGAGGACAGAATGTCTATTGTCGAGGCTTCGAAATTGTGTCACGTTTGTCTGAGGCCGGGTCACAAGACACAGCGGTGCAAGCTGTCCGGTAATTGTAAAACATGCAAGCAGCGCCATAATACGTTACTTCATGATCATTTGTTTAAAGAGTGTGGTCCATCCGCGTCTCAACCGGTGGTAACTATGTGCGCGTTGTCGTCCTCCGAGGCGCTTCTTTGTACGGCTCAAGTAGATTTGATCAACCCTATTACTAATGTAGTTGTTACAGCGCGGGCTGTTTTGGACAGCGGTAGCCAGTCTTGTCTAATAACATCCCGCTTGAGGGATGCCTTGCAGCTGACTTCTCAGATTTCGGATAGGGATCTAGTCGGTGTAGCCGCCATTCCTGTTGCGAACAAAATTGAGCGCTGCTCGGTGCGCGTTCAGTATAGGTGCAGCGCCTTTAGCGCTTTGCTATCCTGTATTGTGTTGCCGATTATTTCTGATAAATTACCTACGCGCTCCTTTAACAGTGACCATTTAGATTTAGCGGGTGTTCAGTTGGCTGATCCTCAATTTAACAAGGCGCTGGACGTCGATCTGCTTCTTGGCGCGGAATTATTTTGGAGTTTATTAGGATCAGAGCAGCGTTCATTAGGTGACAGCTGTCCAGTTCTGCGCAGCTCGAAACTTGGTTGGCTTGTCACTACTCCTGTAGTCGCTGATAATTCTAATAGTAATAGCGTTCGTTGTGGTCTGTTGCGTAATAATGATACGAGTATTGCTGATCTAAACAATAATTTATCTAAATTTTGGGAGTTAGAGAAGGTTCCTCAGATCAAGTCAGTTTTAACCGAGGAAGAATCATTGTGCGAGCAGCATTTTCTTGCTAATACTTCTCGTGATACTGACGGTCGATTTATTGTTAAACTTCCACTCCGTGCTGAGAGAGATGTTTTGGGAAACTCTTTTCAACTAGCTAAGAAGCGGTTTATTAATTTGGAATCACGTTTTAGGAGACAGCCCTTGCTAAAGGAACTTTATTTTGATTTTATACGTGAATACGCTGACTTAGGTCATTTGTCTGACTGGGGTGATGTACAGCGGTCTTCTGGAGCAGAATTCTTTTTGCCTCATCATCCAGTTCTGAAAAATAACAGCGAATCAACGAAACTTAGGGTTGTTTTTGATGCTTCGGCTCGTACTACGTCTGGGTTTTCAATCAATGATATCCAGATGACCGGGCCTACTATTCAAGACTCTTTGTTTAATATTTTAGCTCGTTTTCGTATGTATAAATATGTTATTTCCGGTGACATTGAGAAGATGTACCGGCAAATAAAGGTTCACCCTGACGATCGTAGTCTTCAGCTTGTTTTATGGCGTGATAGTGAGTCTCAGCCTTTGCGCACTTTAATGCTTAATACTGTGACGTATGGATTCTCTAGTGCTAGCTTTCTGAGTACTCGCTGTCTCTGGCAGTTGGGTGAAGAGACTATT
Source organism: Marasmia exigua (assembly GCA_019059595.1). Classification (NCBI taxonomy): domain Eukaryota; kingdom Metazoa; phylum Arthropoda; class Insecta; order Lepidoptera; family Crambidae; genus Marasmia; species Marasmia exigua. Next base: position 18,526,376 of record CM032464.1, on the reverse strand, counting down.
GATCCTCTCATAAAGGATATTATTCAGAGTGATTTTTACGTAGACGATCTTTTGACAGGGGCTCAATCAGAGAGCCAGTTGCGTTATATTCAGCAATCCGTCGCTGAAGCTCTAGCTAAGGGAGGGTTTCATCTCAGAAAGTATAGGTCAAACTTGCCTTCAGTGCTTGAACATAGTTCCACGGAATCGTCCAACGATCTGATGATCAGTAATGCAACAAGCACTCTAGGTATTGGTTGGATGCCTGAATTGGATGAGCTCCATTTCCCCATTGAGCCACCCTTGGTCGACGTCGTCACTAAGAGATCAATTTTATCTTCTACTTTTAAGGTTTTCGATCCCCTAGGTCTGCTATCAGTGTGCACTATTAAACCAAAGATGCTACTCCAAGAGCTTTGGGCGGAGCATAAACTAGGATGGGACGATCCTGTTCCAGAAAAAATTAAGTGTTCCTGGCTTACGTTCGTTGACGGTTTCAGTAGCATCGCGGAGTTAAGGGTGCCTAGGTATATTTTAATTGATGATCCAGTTCATGTAGAATTACATTGTTTCTGTGATGCTTCACAGAAGGCGTATGGAGCATGTATTTATTTGAAGTCTGTGAATAAGCAGGGCAAGATTAAAATTAATTTGCTTTGTTCCAAATCACGTGTCGCTCCAGTCGCTCCAACTACGACTCCTCGTTTGGAGCTATGTTCCGCCTTGCTTGGAGCTGAACTTGCGGCGGTAGTAGTACAAGCTCTGCGACTTAAAATTGATCGTTGCATTTATTGGTCTGATTCGAAGGTCGTTTTGAGTTGGTTACGCACAACTAAAAGGATGAAAACTTTCGTAGCCAATAGAGTAGGTACAATCAAGGAACTTACTGATCCGTGTTCTTGGCGCTATGTTCCAACCTCACAAAACCCAGCTGATCTTGTGTCTCGTGGCATTGAGCCCAGGGAAATTATTGGTTCTGTCATGTGGTGGCACGGCCCTTCCTTCCTGCAGCTTGAAGAGATATCTTGGCCTCCCTCTCATATTGGGGAAATGCTAGCGTTGCCGGAGGTGAAGGTCTTCTCAGCTTTGGTGGGGGATGCTCCTCTCGATCTCTCTAGGATCTCTAGGCTGTCAATTTTGCAACGAGCTTACGCACGTATCTTGAGATGGATTCGCAATTCAAAAAAGATAAATAAAAATAATATATTAATAGGTCCTTTTCAAACGTCAGAGATTGATAATGCTATGAAGACTTTAGTTCGAATCTCTCAAAAGAACTCCTTTGACAATGAGATACGATTGCTCTCTTTAAACAAGGGTTTGAAAGCTAAGTCTGATATCGCCTCACTTAATCCTTTTCTAGATTCCGATGGAATTATTCGTGTTGGTGGACGTATCGCTGCATCGTCATATGATTATGACAAAAAATTCCCTATCTTATTACACGCTCATAGTCACCTTACTAAGCTTCTTTTTCGGCAAGAGCACACACGACTCTTACACGCTGGTCCTCAGCTTCTCCTCGCGTCTATTAGGGATAGATACTGGCCTGTGGGTGGACGGAATCTAGCTCGCAGTGTCGCTAAAAATTGTGTAGTGTGTCATCGATTTAAAGGGCAGCACCTGACCAATATAATGGGCAATTTACCGTCCGAGCGACTTAATCCAGATGTCCCGTTTTCATGCGTAGGTACTGATTTCGCCGGCCCGTTTTTAATAACGGATCGTAAGGGCAGGGGTTGTAAAATAACCAAGTGTTATTTGTGCATTTTTATTTGCCTGAATTATAAATGCATCCACTTGGAAGCTGTTAGTGAGCTTTCCAAGGATGCTTTCATGTTGTCGCTTAAACGATTTATAGCCCGTAGAGGACTGCCGAAAAAGATATTTTGCGACAACGGTACAAATTTCGTTGCCGCCGCACGCGAAATTAATGATTTTTTAAAATTAAAGGACAACACAGATTTTATTTTGGACTTAGCAGCTCAGCAGGGTATTGAATTTAAATTTTCGCCTGCATACGCTCCTCATTTTGGGGGATACTTTGAAGCTGGGGTAAAGTCAGCAAAACATCATTTGCGTAGAGTAATGGGGGAAGCGCATCTAACTTTCGAAAAGCTGTGTTCCTTGTTTACACAAATTGAGGCTATCCTCAACAGCCGCCCTCTTTGTCCTCTCAGTCCTTCACCCACAGACCTACAACCTCTAACCCCGGGTCACTTTTTAATCGGCAGGCCATTGACAGCGCTTCCAGCTCCAGCCCTGATGGATTGCAACGCCAACCGCCTCGACCGCTTCCACCGATTGGAGCAAATGCGCCAGCACTTTTGGAGACGCTGGTCTAGCGAGTACGTGTCCGAGCTCCAGCAGCGTACAAAATGGAAAACCCGATGCAAAGATTTGCAAGTGGATGACCTCGTGTTGCTGAAGGATGACGCCGCTCCACCCCTCTGTTGGCGCCTTGGCCGGGTCAATAAGATGTTCCCTGGCTCCGACGGTGTGCCTCGCGTCGCTGACGTCGCTACATCTCGTGGCATTGTGCGCCGTGCTCTTAACCGACTCTGCCTCCTGCCAATCACGGACGATGGGAAGAGTTGAAGATCATGCCATGCCTTCAACGCCCCGGAGGATGTCTGCGCGCGACAGCGCCGACAGCTAAGTCATAGCTTAAGTTTTTTTTTATATAGATTGCTGTTAGTAGGTGCTTAGCTAGAGATCCATAGTTTAGTTTTGTTGTAAAATCACCTCATACATCGTACGATATGTTTGACCAATCGTAGCATTCGTAGCTATCCTTTCACTTTACCTGTTAACCTTGAAGCCCAGCAGTGGGACACTCTGCACAATTGTATTTACGTCTTATGTTTATTAAGCTAAGGTCTAAAATTGTAAATGGTTTGTTGCCTCTGTCCAGTAGTTGCAAATGTCTGCTCTATGGGTCACTTCACATTTATTCTCTGTCGCCTAAGCACTGTCCCTTGTAAATTAAAATAATTTATACAATATTATAACGGAGTATTTAAAGTTTAAATAAGCTTTTATTTCTCCCTTTGTTCGAGTAGCGAACAGCGACCTGCGGCTCTTATGTGCATCTCTGTCTGGGAGGGGGGGATAGGGCTAGTCACAGTGATCAGTCAGAGGGAGATGCATGTCAGTATGCTCTTTTTCTGACTGATAATGGCAGATTTTTTTTTATCATTGCTTATGTGTTTTATACATCTCCCTCAGTCGGTCTCTCAGCCCGTCGAGCCATTGCTTGCCGTCGTCTTCCGTTTCCTGCTAGGCGGGCAGAATTCAAAGCGCGAGTGAATATGTATCTTCTAAGTAATCGTACTACATCTTAGACCATATTGTCACTTACCATCAGGTGAAATATGGTCAAACGCTTACCTATCTACAGTAAAAAAAAAAATCGGAGTCGTGGTCGGGGGCACGGGCGAGGTCGGTGGTGGGGTTGTCCGGAGGGGGATGCGGAGGTGTACGGGCCTGCGTTGGTGTGGGGGGGCCTGTGGTGTGCCGTGATATGCCTTGTATGGTGTGGTGTGGCAGGCAATGCGTGCATTACCGCTACGCATGGAATAAGATGTGAGAGGCCTATATCAAAAAGTGGATGAATAATGGCTGAAAATGATGAACATATTCTAGATTAAATAATGGATAGTAGTAGGGGTTAAAGTATGAAATTGCCGTTTTGCTTCTAGACACAATAAGATGTACATAACTTATTTATTAAGCAAAAAGTCACAATACCATAATTTTATTTTGATTTCAGATTATGTTTTTTAATGTTTATATTATAATAGAGAGCAGACATAATTGTATTTTTGATGCAACGAGTCTTGAAAATGACTTTTCTACTAGGAAGAATTTACGTTTTCAAAAAAATCTCAAAAACCGCACTCCAACACGTTTCTAATCCAAAGCATTAATAGTTACTTTGCAAAAATGTTACTATGGAAAAGACAACTTCTAAGGAAATCGCAATACAAAACGGCTATTTATAGCCAGATATAAAAAACTAATTTCTGATCTTCTTACTGACAAGGGGCCCTCATCCTCTTGTTATTAGCGACCTGATCGTTGTAATAATATTTAGTCCTTTCAAATATATATTTGTTTTATATTTTATAATTTAATTTCCAATGATATGTAAACGTTAATCATGCTGTGTACACTTGTTTAGGATTAAGGTCTAGATAAGCTATTTTAAATGTACTATTTCAATAATTACTGTGACGTTAATCTGTATGTGTACCTTAAATAAATAAAAAAAATATATTTCATACTTACATACCCTTTGAATATTAGTTAAGTGATTTAATCTACCTCAAGCAAGCAAGTAGCAACCCTGCAAAGGATTCCGCGGCTCGCTAAAAATATTCCAACAATCCTTTTGGCTCCGACCTTTTGTTTTCTCTTTTCTCTATTAACTTCCGCGGCCAGTTTTGACAAGAAGCTTTTATATCCGTTTCTCTTTTACGAAAATATTTCCATCAACAAAATTGTTTGAAAGGTGCCCTTGGACATTTTTCCTAGAGATTTCATCGACAGGTCTCGTCAATCTGCGATTTTGTTTTATCAGGCAGTGAAGCTCCATCTTCTTATCGATGGCAATAGTGAAACCGACATAACAACCGATTTCCTCCATACTTTTTTTAAGTACATACTTATAACAGAAAGAAAGAAAAAACATTTATTGACCGTCACAACATTCACAGCACAGAGAGCAACAAAAGTTTACAGTATTAGAAGTACGATACAATAGGCGTATATAAATGAGGTGATCCGGCAGAGAACCAAAGTTATCGACATTGCTCACCGGATTAGCAAGCTTAAGTGGCAGTGGGCTGGCCATATTAGCCGCAGAACCGACAACCGATGGGGTAAACGAGTTCTGGAGTGGAGACCGCGTCTTGGCAAACGTAATGTAGGGCGCCCTCTGGCTAGGTGGGAGGACGATCTGCGCGGGATGGCTGGCAAGAGCTGGATGCGAGAAGCCATGGATAGATCACAGTGGCGAACAATTGGAGAGGCCTACGTCCAGCAGTGGACTGCGATAGGCTGATGATGATACAATAGGCACACATGACACGACATGGATACAAGATAACTAGCAGTAATAATATATTACATAGAAAACACTCAGACCAATTCAAACAGACATGTTAATGCACACAAATGTTTGTACTCCCGTGTCTTTTCGCGTTAACTTTAAGGAGTATTTATTAAATCTGCAAAATGAATAAAATAAAAATAAAATACTGTTCATTCATTTCAAAAACTGGTTACAAAATATGACAGTTGTTGGTTATCTTTAGTAGGTGCATAAATCACCTGTGTCAGAGATAGCCACTCTTCGATAACAATTTGTTTACTAACTTAAACATCTTACATCTTAGTAATGACAAAGTAGGAACTAACATTATTATCAATGAATCTTATTATCAATGAATTTAGGCTAACATTCTAGTTAAACATTATTTATTTATTACAATAATTATATTTTAAAATGTGTGTGCATGCCTAAGTGTGTGTGTGTATGTACATACTACCTAACTAAGCTGTAAAAACATAACAAACCACTGCCACACATATTCTACATACAACGTACCTATTTGCTTCGCCACGAGGCTTGCGCGGAAGACCAGCATCGAAGCGTCCCGTCGGCATATGCTGAGTGCAAACCTTTTTGGTGACACATTTTTTTATTGCCTTTATCTCTTTTACTGTACCTAACCTTAATATTTTTATAGATGTAAGAATGTTTTATAATTTTGTTATTTTATTTGTAAATAAATATTTTTTCTTTTCTTTCTTTCTTCTCTTACTGTAAGAGGATCGAACCCTAAACCCTTGGACCAAAGGTAATATACTACCACTGTTCCGAACAGGTCGTCCCTGATAATGTAAGTGATGAATGCTCGAATCCTCGCGGAGCCATTAGGATCACTCGTCATTCATATTATAATCCTCGGCGCCGAGTATGCGTTGGCCCAGCGGGGCTATTTATTATAACGCGAAACACTAAGTTAATCACGAAACACGCCATGAGACTGGAAGACAGTCGTTACTATACTCTATACTTAATTCTTTATTGTTTTCATAGTGTACATATCATTTGGAGCGAACGGAAATGCATACTCTAGATTTAGACTCTTGATTCCTTGAGACTATAAACTTTTTCACTGCTTTTTGAATCAGGGCGATAGTCATAGAGTAACTTGTTTATTACTGAAATAGAGGCATCAGTTGCCTAGCCAGTGCTAGCGCCATCTAGAGGATAACGTCCAATACTCAACTGCTATGTAGTACGCCCACCTTCGAAAATCAGTCAGGGAGACGATGAAAATAAAATATCAGAAATAATTTTGTTTCCTATACAACAAAAAATTCCAATGCCTTCTAGATCTCTGGTTAATTTCTTATACTTTTTAAAATTGCTATTGTGGGCTTCAGGTCATTGTTTCGGAAATTTTACATTTACCGAAAAAACGCCGAACCATATGCTTGATTGCTTTTTACAAGCTCCATCTAACGTAACCTACTGAACTTTTTTTCCCATACTAAGGAAAAAAGTACTAAGTGACCCTGGCGATAGTGTCACGGGAATGTAGAGGTTATCATGCATCGCCTTTTTTGGCCTTACACGTGTATTTTCACGTCGTGTAATACAAATTTGTATGATGTCACCGCGTGCCTTTTTCGTCAAATGTTGCCGGAATTCATCTGTGATGAGGTGATAGGGAGAACAAATAAGACGACTGAATGTTGAGTAATAACTGCGTATATTAATCATAAAACATGCGTTATATAGGTTTCCATACAAATAGTATACATAGGTAGGTGCCACATCTCACCTCCATTGCAAAAAAAAAAATAAAATAAATGTACATAACATTTGTTTTATTACAAAATACATACGTTATCTACGTACTCTAAATAATATCTTGACACACTGGTACATTCTTGTATACCTATATGTTATATAGTTTAAATACATTATGCAAGTACCTATATATTGTACATTATGCAAAACATTTATTATGCACGACTATAGTACGACACATTTTTATTTAAGTATATATAAAGTATAGTTACTAGCAATACCAATTCATATTTTATTGATTGCATTATTCACAATATCTTATTAGTAAGTATTAAAGTTAAGTTACATTAGAAAAATATTTCTTCGTCCTATTTTTATGTACTAAGTAATTTTTATTGTCTTTTAAAATTTCCACATTGGGTGGAACCTCTTTAATTACCTTATATGGGCCTGAATAAATGCTTTGGAACTTATTACCAGTTTCATTTTTGAGCAAAATTAAGTCATTGGGCTTATAAGAAATAGAATTTACATTCCTATCATACCTACTTTTCCTTTTCAATTTACTTTCCAACAAATTATTATATGCTTCTTTTTGTGACGTCTGAATTCTATACTTCAATTCCAATGGGTAGCTATCAAAGTTATACAAGGCATCTATCTTTCCCGATGTCAGGTTGGATGGTAGTACACATTTCTTGCCAAAAACTAGCTCAAAAGGGGTAAATTTAGTTTGACTGTGAACAGAAGTGTTATAAGAAAAACACCAAAACGGTAGCCATGTACTCCACGCGTCTGAGTGATTTTCTGTTTGTATACGTAAATAATTACCCATATGCTTGTGCGAGTTCTCCAGTGCACCGATGCTCTGGTGGTGGTAAGCGGTTGATTGTAGCTGATTAATATTTAAAAGTTTACAAACCTCTTTTACCGTACTTGACAAAAACTCCGTACCCCTGTCCGTCGCTATTTCTTTTGGAACTCCATACCTGAGAACAAAATTATTAACAAAAGCCCTAGCTATCTCACTCGACTGTTTTGAAAATAGTGGATAAGCTTCAATATATTTACTCAGTTCGCATTGTATTGTCAATATGTATACGTAATTATTGTAATCTCTATCCAATGGACCTACTATGTCTAGAAAAATCTTTTCAAACGCCGACTTAGCTGTAGACGTAATACTCATTGGCTCTTTAACATGATGAGATGAATGTTTCTGCTTCTGACATTTGTCACACCTCTTAACAAATTCCGTAACATCTATTTCGAGCCCTGTCCAAAAATAATATTTCTTAATATTATTTATCATCCGCCTTATGCCCGCGTGGCCACTAGTGGGCAAAAGGTGGAAGTCATTTATGATTACGCGTTGTTCATTTTTATCACTTATTCTCTTAACATCTCTTAAAATACAAATTCGTGGTCCGGACCATTTCTCTATTTTATTCACTTCTTTTATCAACTTTTCTATAAAAACATTATTATTCTCATTTTTAATAAAATATACCTCATTTATTTTTACCTTCGTACACAACAAATTTAGTTTTCTCACAAAGTCGCTTGGCGTAAATTGTGATCGAAAAGCTAAATTAATAAAAATTGTATTTACTGACGGTACATAACATAAACATTCATTTTCATATTGTATCTCATTTAATCTACGATATTTATTTAACTCACTATCATTTATAAAACGTAATTCCGTCAAATGCTTTGGTTTACTATGTATTTCTACAACTTTTGGGTGATCAAGCCAATCGTTATTAGAAATACTAGCATCCCGAGCTTCTCTAGCTTTTTGACCTCGTGTCATTACATTTACTACAGTTTGATTCATTTCCTTTAATTCATCTGACGTAATTTCTATACGGGAAAGCGCGTCGGCCGCCGCGTTCTGTTTCCCTTTAAGATATTCCAATACAAAGTCATATTCCTCTATAATCAACCTAAACTTCATTAGTCTACTCGATGGATCACGCATCCCAAATAAATAAATCAGTGGTTTGTGATCCGTTTGTATCTTAAATTTACGGCCATATAAATATGGTCGAAAATGCTTTACCGCCCAGACAATCGCAAGTAGCTCCTTTTCAATCGTTGGGTAATTTTTCTCTGCCTTGTTTAAGCTACGACTTGCATACGCTACAGGTCTTCCATCACCGTTACATAGTACTGCACCTATTGCGTATCCCGACGCATCAGTCTGCAAGATAAACTGGTTTTGCTCCGAAAAGTCAGGGTACTGCAAGACAGGATGAGATATAATACTTTCTTTTAATAATTCAAAAGCTTTTTGACACTTCTGATCCCAATTAAAAATAACATCTTTTCTACACAGATTATTAAGTGGATAGGCTTTAGCAGCAAAATTTTGAATAAATTTTCTATAATAATTAACAAATGCTACGAATCGCTTAACTTCTTCAGTTTTTGTGGGAATGGGATAATTTTTAACGACATTGATTTTACTCGGATCCGGAATTATGCCATCCGATGATACAACATGGCCTAAGTAAAGTAATTCTTTCCGTAAGAAATCACATTTTTGGGGATTTAGTTTTAAATTTACTTTTCGTAATCTCTCAAAAATATCCTGTAAATTTTTAATATTACCTTGCAAATCACGACTAAAACATACAAGATCGTCTTGATATACTAGACACTTTTCGTAATTTAGACCTGTCATAGCCATAGTCATCATTCGAGAGAAGGAGCTGGGGCTTGTTTTCAACCCCATGGGCATCCGCGTCATCTGATACTGACCTGACGAAAAAGCAGTGTACTTGCGACTGTCTGGATCTAAGGTCACGTTATAATACCCTTGATGCAAATCTAAATGTGAAAAATACATGCAACCGGATAAAGAGTCCAATATGTCTGAAATATTTGGAAGAGGAAATTTGTCATTTTCTATACAATTGTTAAGTTTTCTATAATCAATGACCAAACGCCATTTTTTATTTCCGTTACTGTCACATTTCTTTGGTACTATCAAAATTGGGCTGGACCACTCACTCCGGCAAGGTTCAATGATTCCTTCCTTTAACATATTATCTATTTGTTTATTTATTTCCTTTTTTAAGGAATGTGGTAGCCTATATGGTTTTGAATAAATTGGTTGAGTGCCCGGTTTTACTTGAATTGAATGCTGGTATATATCAGTAGTAGATAATTTGTCTCCCTCCAAGTAGAAAACATCAGAATATTTAGCACATAATCTTTCTATGTTAATTTTCTCTTCCCTGTTCAAATGACTCAAATTTAAATTAGCAAATAACTGTTTAACTCGAGATGCATTTTTCACATTTTTATCAAAATTGCAAATGTTATATCCAGTTGCATCCTGTACCTCCAGATTTATTTCTGACAAACTCACGTCTCTAGATGTCGTGTTCAATATACGTATAGGTATTTTTCCGTCCTTTGGCTTTACTAATGCACTAGCAACAAAAATACCTTCGCAAATTTCCTTCGTAAAAATAACAGACTCCTGTGTCAAGCTTGTGTCAATGTAATGAATGGATTCTGACCTAGCAGATACTGTCAATAAATAATTTGTAGAATTAATTAAGTTTAAAACTATTTGTTCCGATTCGTTATGCCAAAGTGATAAAGTTTTGTTACTAAAATCGATAACTGACTTATACTTTCCTAAAAAGTCCTGTCCGAGAATTCCATGCGCCTTACAAGGGAGCGTATCAAATACATAAAACTTGTGATCAAAGGTGTAACCATCTATTGATAATTGCAGATAAACATATCCTATTGCTTGGACTTTGCCTCCGATACCATTTATAGTGACGCTCTCTTTGTAGATTGGAATGCTGAAATCGAGAACATGTTTATATTTTATAGCCGATATCGAGGCGCCTGTGTCGATCAGCCAACTAAATGAATTTATGTTGTCAAAAAATAACTCTACAAAATAACTACTGTCACTCGCTAAGATGTTGTAAATTTTAGACTCGAAAAAACTCATTTTCCGACTCCACTTGTACAGCTGAACTGGTACTTGGTCCTGGTTGGTCATCCGCTAGTACCCTAATCTGTCCTCTGTAGGGTCGATTACCCCTTGTACTATTATGAAACACAGTACCTCGGTTATGGGACCTCGCTTGAGGTACATAGCCTCCTCGTGGCTGCGCCTGCTGGGACCACTGGCGCGCACCTCGCGAAGGCCAAGACCTCCGACCTGCACCTCGTCCCCGACCGCGACCAGCGCTATATATATTCCGCTGCTGTCCTTGGTACTGGGGCTGCCTGGAATTGTTATTATAGTAACGATTAGTACGTCTCATTGTCATTATTTCAGCCATAGAATTTGACGATAAACCGTCTTCATCCACAGCTGCTTGAATTGCATCTTTTAGGTTCTCAAATTTTTGGGCAGAAATAATCGTCCCGATTCTACGGTTACGCAACCCTTCGCTAAATTGCCTTATGGCCTGCCTTTCATTAATACCCTTTAAAATATTATATTTTTCGGCATCACCTTCTGACTGCGATAAAGTTAGATCGACAAACATTTCTGACAAAGTTTTCCCAAAGTCATCTACTGACAAATCATTTTGCTTTACGTTTAATAATTGTTTTTGTAAAGCACTGGCAGATTTTTTCGGCATTAATCTTTCTCGCATATCTGTTAATAGTGCAGAAACATTTTTATAATCTGTCCCTAATTTCAATTTGGCTGCCTGCGAAAGCCTACTCTTTAGCACAAAAGAAATCAGCTGCGCCTGTGAGTCATTATCAATGATTGTACTATAATAATCTATCGCATCAATCAATTGTCGCGTATTATGAATTTCGTCACTCATAACTGGTAATAAGCTCAAAGCCACTTTAAGATTAAACTTTTCCATGGTTGTACTTTTTGATGTCTCCGAATATTCACACAATGTAGAAATTTCCTTATACAAGTTAGTGAAATCTTTACAATATTTATCTATTAGATCATTTTCCGATGTATCTAACCGTTCTACTCTACTTATATTTTCTATAAAAGTATTATATTGCTGAGCAATTAATCTAGCTTCACTAAGTTTCTTTTGCAAAATATTTCCCTGTCTTCGAGAGGGACCAATTTTAATTAAATACGTCCGTATTTCTAGCAAATTATTGTACAATTCTTTTAAAAATGTGGCCATCAAGTTAAATAGTATTAATATGCACACGCTAAACAGAAATACGTAAAATTAAGTACGTAATAAAATTAAAAAAATATACATACCTGGGTAAAACGGCTAATCTGGTACAAGTTGTAAATATACAAATAGGAATTTTAATTTAACATAATTATTATTTTATTATTATGATATACCCTTAACGTCCATAATGTCCGTCTTGGAATGTATTCATGATGTCGCACTATACACGCACAATAATAACGCACTTTTAGCTTTCCGTCACCCGCACTACACTAGTTTGCTTACACGTTGCTGATGTTAGAGTCCTTGATTTTCATATCCGGGTAGATCTGCTGAGGTCGCCGAAATGCTGCCGTAAATGACCTTCTATAATTTCCCTCATTAAACTGCATCTCCCGACGAATCCATCCTAGATGGCATTTTCTATATATCTTGAATGCTAGGAACAAAACTCCAAGGCCCAAGAATAGCACGATGATTGTCATCAGTATGTTGGTTGTCGACATCTGAACTCGAACTTCTTCGACATGGGCATTATTGGTGCCCCCGATAGCATTCTGGCTTATCTCCACCTTCTCGTCTTTAGAATGAGGTTTTCCCATTTTTCGTGGCAAAAGTCCTTCTTGCGTCGACGAAAGTATTAATCACAATGAAATAAAACATTGTTACAAATATGAGTGCCGCGTGACGAGGAATTTACAGCGCCGCCTTATACGGTGGTGGCGGTGTCGTTTTCGCGTTCGCGGTATGGCAGAGTCGCCATGTGATGAGGTGATAGGGAGAACAAATAAGACGACTGAATGTTGAGTAATAACTGCGTATATTAATCATAAAACATGCGTTATATAGGTTTCCATACAAATAGTATACATAGGTAGGTGCCACATCTCACATCAAATATTGCTTTATAATTTCCTGGCGCATCCCCGCGTGAAATTACTCTGCTACCCGGCTTTATCGCTTCCTTGGGGATAGCATTATAAGATACTATGACGTGCTTTAATATTGCTTCGACACAATTTTGCAACAAAATATAACTTATGTTTATGTTACATACTACATAGTTTCAATATTTACCTCATTGTGATTGTCAATTATAAATGGAGGAGTAGGCAGGAAAGCGGACCCCGGGCTCTGGAGCGACGGCTTGGGACGCAACCGGGACTAAACGCTAAGATCATGATGATGTGACTGTCAAGTATATGCAATTTTTTTATGTAATAGTTGCAAATGAGTAGACGGATCAGTCATGGAATAACACCAATAGAGTCATAAGTGTGCCGATTAAGGAGGCTCAAAGTCATCCAGAGAGCAATGGAGAGGGCTATGCTCGGAGTCTCCCTGCGTGATCGTATCAGAAATTATGAGATCCGCAGGAGAACTAAGGTCACAGACATAGCTCAAAGGATTGCATGCCTCAAGTGGCAATTGGCAGAGCACATAGCGAGGAGAATAGGCGGCCGTTGGGACGGAAAGGTCCTCGAATGGAGACGGCGGGCCCCCCACAAGGTGGACCGACGAACTGGTGAAGGTCGCGGGAATCCATTGGATGCGGGCGGCACAGGACCGATATGTGTGGAGAACATTGGGGGAGGCCTATGTCCAGCAGTGGACGTCTATTGGCTGAAATGATGATGATGATGATGAGTCATAAGTGCGCTGCCAACCTTTCCCTTTCCTCCCGAATAAAGCCTCCAATACAATAGGGGAAAAGGTGTATATAATTCTCTCAACATATCACAGCCCACAACTCTACTCGTTAAGCGTCAAAGCGCCGGTCACTCGCCAGTTACTCACCGGTCACTCGGCGTCATTGGGGTTTTTTATTGTCCCCAATAAATAATATTTCGGGCATTCATATCGAAAAATAGTACCGTACAAGGGTAACCGAATCCTTGTGGATATTTTGTATTCATCCCCTGTCAAGCCCCTGTCTAGGCTGCTGAGTGCGCAAGAACCCGGGGCATTTAACATGTTGCTGTCCAGGGAGGAATGAAACGTATCGGTTGATTAAATTCATAGGATTTTTTTTTATTAGGTTGTTTGTAAAATTTGATAATTGCGTTTTTGTTTTTACTACTTGTTGTTATAGCGGCAACGGAAATATACAATTTGGGAATATAAAGATTGCACCGCCCCACACCTTTTGTTGAGTTGTCCTTTACCCAAAGGTTGCCTGGAAGAGATCGCTCATGGTGATAAGGCCGCCTTCATTGTACACGTCATAGAATGCATTTTTTTTTAATTTCATACTTTATTTTGAGTGCAATAAAAGTATATTCATTCAAATGTTAACAGTTTAACTATTGCAGTTCTTGACCTGCATTCTTTTAACAACGACTAAAAACATTTTTTTTATGGGATTGGCATTTAAATATTAATTTTGTTTTCTTTTTAGTATTTTTCTAGTGGCAACAGAAATGCGATTTTTATAAACTGTCTATTTATTTATTTAATATTCGTTTGATCTTTTAATGTGTAATTAATTATATTTATGTTTGTGTAAATATTATATAATTATACTTGTTGAAGGGACACCCCTTCTTATCTGTAAAATGTGGTGTGTCGTATTTTCATTGAATAAATGTTTTTGACGACCCGTTTGGAACAGTGGTAGTGAACGCTGCCTTTGGTCCAAGGGTTGCGAGTTCGATCCCCGCACAGTGCAAACATGTCTGTTTGTATTAGTCTGGGTGTTTTCTATATATTATAAGTATGTATTTACAAAAGAAAAGTATTATATGTATATATTATATATTATAATCCCACTGTTGATTCTGATATCCGTAACACAGGTGCTTGAGCTACCTATCTCGGAGTCAGATCAATGTTTGTGATGTTGTGAAATATTTATTTATTACAGCATTCTATCTGCTACCTACCGCGGTTCTTGAGATACAGCTTGGTGATAGACAGACGGACGGACGGGTAGACAGCTAAGTCTTAGTAATAGGATCCCGTTTTTACCCTTTGGGTACGGAATCCTAAAAAAAAGTAACTACAATCTTTCGAAATTGATCCCAACTTATTTTTAAAGGAAAACACGTATTATTTTGTCGCAAAAGCTATCTAAAGTATTTTAGTATCTTGTCACAATAACTATCTCTGGCTTTTACGTCCTTACACGGAAGTAGGTATATAGTATTGTGACAAAGTAATAAAGTGTATTTTTGCAGAAGAATGAGCGGGCACAGGCGGATGAGGAAACCACATGAGCCCGGCACAAGTTAATCATAAATCAAATATATAAGCCATGGTCCCCATGGCGCTGGCATCTGCCGAGATGTATTAAATGCCAAACAGAAACGGAAAGATGCTTTTTTGGGAGTAAACAAAAATAGTCGTTACCTTGGCCGTGAAGGGTTTGTATACGAAATGGTGAAGTTTAAACTTTTGTGTGATTGGCGCATACGTCATAGTCGTACATATGCTTACTTTATTAAATCATTGATAATTTTATGAAATGTTACACTGACTTTTGCCCACATTATAATGTGGTTCAGGCAGACAAGAAATCGTTTGGGCAACAAGTTTGGGTAATGATCAAGATTATTTGATCATACCGTAAAATAGTTACGTTAATTACCGAGAGAGGCGCTGCAAGCGCGTTGTTCATTTAAATTGTTAGCTAATAAACCGAATCTATTTTAAACAATTTCGAGCGGGAGCCTACATTTATACCCATTAGGTAACTTTTTGATCTGTATTTGCAATCTTAATTTGGATTAACGCCATAAGTGGCCGTTTTAGCGGTAATTCAAATTTCGAGTACAAAAGCAGACCCCAAAAGTTAAGTATAAGTATTAAATAAATAGTATAAAGTGTAAATTAGAGCCAAAGGCTGGCAGCTACCTCACCTACAAATTTGGTGTTTATTTGTGCAGTGAAGTGCCGCAAAGTGATCCTAATAATAAGAATCGTTGGATTGTACCTATCGTTTTTAACACGGATATTGTGTGTCAAGTGCAGTTGTCTCGTGACAACTTGCTTGGACCTAATAGTATTAAAACCTGCGATTGCTTTTAGAGTGATATCCGCTGAATCCGTAGGTCGATAAAACATAAAACACCGGCGTTTTTATTGAGTGACTGTGACTTTGACTGACTTCGACTGTTGACTACCTACTTATTCTCAATAAGTTACTTGACATTGGCAAATTATCTTCGGGTCTCCCATATTAAAAAAAACTTAAACTACAGACCGACCAAGATCCGATATTGAAGCTTTGGGTGGCAATGTATTCAAAATAACTAAAAAAAGATAATTAGAGAATATATTCTACACCTTAAATATTAAATTTTACGGGAAAAAAATTTAAGATTTAGTTATTTTATTTTATTTTCTTAAATATGTCATCATCATCATCATCATCATCAGCCCATTTAAGTCCCCACTGCTGGGGCACGGGCCTCCATCAATCACATGAGGGGTAATTGCCATACTCACCACGCTTGGCAGACGGGTTGGCGAGGGTTTAGATATAAATGCAGAAGTTTTCCTTCTCTGGGTGCTGATGATCATGCCAGCAGCTTTACTTTAGTCGCCTTTTACGACACCTCGGTAAGAGTGAGGGTACTTAAATATGTATTATTATATATTTTTAATATGTTGCATGCCTATTAAGGTAATTTGTTGTTACTATACATTTTTTTTTCACCAACTTGTAACACAGTTTATGCAATAAATGATTATGATAGATTTAGTGATACACCCATGTATAGCACCTGAGCAAGCATTGACATATTGACAATAACGAGTATACCCGAATGGGCTGTATATTAACATAGGTATTAACTCTGATAGAACCTATTTACTACATAAACAAACATTCTGATTGAAAGCAATACCTCGTTAATTGGTATACTCCCAAATAACATTACAGATAGAAGATTAAATTTAATTCTGTTGAATTTAAGAGCAAGCTTAAACTCACTGGAAACCGCACTTAGTACAGGAACAAACATAAAAGATTTAGACACAATATCGATTGCTAGAAAAAAAAACCTAGGTCGATACGACCTGGTGATCTTCAAGAAAAGAGCCACGCCTTAGAAGCGGCAACGCATCTGCGATATCTCATGTGTTGCAGATGCCCAGTTACCATCCGGTGTGCCGTCTGCTCGTTTATCCACCATAATGTAAAAAACCTGAGGTGAGTCTGAATGCTACGCTACAAGTTTACATACCGCGCATTCCCCGTGCAATTAACCTACCAGTTATAGTCCTAAGGTCAACAGACTAAAACACTCCTTAAAAAAGAAGTGTCTTAGAGTAGAACGCCCAGTAGGGCGTTCCATCAAAGTCACTTCTTTTATTCCTAGGGGAAACAATCATGGCCGTCAACTTGTCCGTCAACTTCCCTACATGCGGGAACAAGATGGTGTGTGGGACTCTATCCCTAACAAAAACCCCTGAGGTGTCCATCTCAGCGCAATCCCGATCGGAACTGTCAGGACTGATGGCTTGATTTAAAGCCCTCCCGTAACGAACGAGAATATACCTAAGTAAATAACAAACTTAAAAATTTCATCACGTGATCAGGCGGGACTCGAACCCACACCTTTCACAATCCGGAGAATATACCTGCCGCATCCAAACAAAGGAGGCACACAGCGCGTGTGAAAGAGAGGGCAACTCCGATTCGGTCGTAACGTCTGCTTTAAATTAGGCCATCTGGACCGACCCGCTAATCGCGCTCCTAGCCCCTCTCTGGTTATAATGATTATGACCTACCAGGACACCCAGTCCCCGGATGGTTACCGGCAGAGTAGAATAGGCCACCCTCACTCTTACCGAGGTGTCGTAAAAGGCGATTAAGGTAAAGCTGCTGGCATGATCATCAGCACCCAGAGAAGGAAAACTCTGCATTTATATCAAAACCCTCGCCAACCCGTCTGCCAAGCGTGGTGAGTATGGCAATTACCTCTCATGTGATTGAGGGAGGCCCGTGCCCCAGCAGTGGGGACTTAAATGGGCTGATGATGATGAGGACACCCAGGGACGTCGTCCTCCGCGGAGTCGTAACCCACGCCCCAGTAGTATTCCGTAGACCACCTCCTGTACTAGCTATAGTTCAAATGGTCGGTGTAATGGCGCTTTGCAGTTAGTCTATTGATTGAAAATCAATTCGCCAAACAGGTGAACGCTTTCGCTGCACAAAGCAATCAATTGAACTAGTGATTACTGACGCAGTATATTTATTTATTCATTTATTGATTTTCAAGCTTAAATACTATCATTACAGGCTTAACCTAATGCGATAGTATCGCAATCCTTATAATTAGTACCTTATTCTATGTATAATCTACCTCTCTATAATTTAAAATTTAAAGTGTTGTATTATTTACAATTTGTATATCTATGCACTGATGTTAAAATAATAATGTATGAAATTATTTTTAACCTAATTGGTAGCTAATTACATATATAGTAGCCCTGGCGAATTTAATTACATTGAATACATAGTCGTTTTCGCTGTCTGTCAGTCCCTATATAACTCTGAGTATTTAAAACTGCTTTTAATAGATACCTAGAGTAGTTCAAGAGGAAGTCTTTTAAGTATAATAAATAAAAATAAACCGTAATCGTGATACGTCTCCAGGGCATTATACAACAAACATTTTTGCCCAAGAAACATAAGGACTAATCTCAAAAATAAATTCACCTTCCCATATCCCACATCAGAATTTGACCACGGTAGAGCCACGCTACAGCATGAATGGGCCGGCTCGACTGGAGTGATACCACGGCCTCACAGAAAACCGGCGTGAAGCAGAACTGTGCTGTGTTTCGCTGCGTGAGTGAGGGTACCGGAGGCCTAATCCGGGCGAAAGGGGGGTTATAAAGTTGGCAGCGCACTTGTGACTCCAGTGGTATCGCAAGTGTCCATGGGCGGCGGCAATTACTTGCCATCAGGTGATCCGTCTGCTCGTCTGCCACCTATAACACGACACGCTTGATCCTTTGTCATTGCGTAGAGATGTAGCATCGCTATGTGTCTTCTATCTCATCTACAATGTCCATGAGTAACTATTATTGAAATACGCTCTTCTGGAGATATATTGATGCAGTGATGTCGTGGAGCACCTGGTTTTGTACTCTTGTGTACTCTTCAACGGCCAAGTCACACAACATTAACTATAAGCAATAAAGAAATCATAGTAGATTTCATTACTTATTAGAGATAAACATTCAGCTCCATCTAGACTTGGCTAGTTTTTTACAGAATGTTTTGTAGGGATTTTTTTTTTTTTTTTTACATTATAGCGGACAAACGAGCAGACGGCACACCTGATGGAAAGTGATCACCGCCGCCCATGGACATCTGCAACACCTGAGGTATCACATATGCGTTGCCGGCTCTTAAGAAAGGAGTACACCCTTTTCTTGAAGGTCACCAAGTCGTATCTGTTCGGAAACACCACGGATGACAGCTGGTTCCACAGTTTTACTGTGCGTGGTAGGAAATGACGTGAGAAACGCACTGTAGTCGATATAAATCCATCCAGGTGATGTGGATGGTATTTCGCGTTCTGACGTGATGTGCGGTGGTGAAAAATTGCAGCTGGAATAAGGCCGAACAGCTCCTCGGAACATTCCCCATTGTAAATGCGATAGAAGATGCACAGTGATGCTACATCTCTACGCAATGACAGAGGATCAAGTGTGTCGGAAATTGCCTGGTCGTCGACAGTTCTGACCGCCCTTCGCTGGATACGATCCAGAGGAAGAAGCTGATATTTGGGAGCTCCAGCCCAGAGGTGAGAGCAGTATTCCATGTGAGGCCGCACCTGCGCCTTATAGAGCTGCAAGAGATGCCCCGGCATGAAATACCTCCTCGACCTATTGAGCACGCCGAGCTTCTTGGAAGCCAATTTAACTTTTTCCTCTAGATGGCCGCGGAACTCAACTCTGTCAGATATTTCGACTCCGAGAATTCCAACTCTGTCAGAAAGAGTTAGGGGTGTTGTGTCGAAGTGAGGTGATACGACAAAGGGTGACTTTTTTGCGGTAAACGCGCAAGCTTGAGTCTTTGTGGGGTTAAAGTTAACTAGGTTAAGTCTGCCCCAGTCTGAGACTTTCCCTAATATGGTCTCAATTTCTGACACAAGCTGGTTCCGGTACTCATTGACATTTTCTCGAGAAACATTTGCACAGCCGCTGTATAAGGCATCGCCCGTGCTGTCATCCGCATAGCAATGAATGCCCTTATCGTGGAGCATATCATTGATGTACAGAAGAAACAGCGTAGGCGATAGAACGCAGCCCTGGGGAACACCAGCATTAACAGCTTTAGTATCAGAGCATGCTCCGTCGACTACGACTTTAATGCTACGTTCTGTCAAAAAGCTGGTGACCCATCTGCACAGTTTTTCCGAGAGCCCGTAGGATGGAAGTTTAGTCAAGAGCCCTTTGTGCCACACCCGATCAAAGGCCTTCGCTATGTCTAAGCTGACCGCCAACGCCTCGCCCTTGCTCTCAATAGCACTTGCCCATCTGTGAGTTAAGTACACTAGAAGATCACCAGCCGAGCGACCCCGACGAAAGCCGTATTGGCGATCGCTGATGAGCTCGTGGTCTTCCAGATACTTTAACAGCTGGCAATTTATAATGGACTCCATTACTTTTGAGAGCAAGGAGGTAATGGCTATCGGCCTATAGTTAGACGGATTAGAGCGGTCTCCTTTTTTTGGGATCGGGTGTACTAAAGCAATCTTCCATTTATTTAGTACAATGCCTTCGGCGTAGGAGTACCGGAACAGACGCGTAAGTATTGGTGCCAACTCCGGAGCACACACCTTCAGGACAATGGGCGGTATACTGTCCGGCCCACTCGACTTGTGGATTTCTAGGCAGGAAAGTGCTTTCCGCACAGACTTCTGTGTGAATAAGACGTCTGGCATTTCACCTTCGAACCGCGGAGTGATAGGCGGTTCACAACCTTTGTCATCCAAAGTCGAGTTGGACGCAAAAAGAGAACCTAAAAGATCGGCCTTATCTTTTGCGTCATGGGCTAGCGAATCATCCCCCTTGTTGAGCGATGGTAGGGAAGGCTGGCTGAAATTTCCCTGGACAACCTTGGCAAGAGACCAGAATGCACGTGATCCTGATGGAAGGCGTATAAGCCTCTCGCCAATCCTGGTAATGTAGCCCAATTTGGCCCTGGCAAAAGCCATTTTGCATGATCTGGAGGAAGCGTTGTATTCCTTTTTCTTGGCGCTAGTGCTTGCATCTTGAGATCTTGCTGCATCTGCATCTTGGTAGGCCATCTGCTTTTGACGTCTCGCCAATTTGCAGTCGCGACCAAACCAAGGTTCTGCCCCCAATGGGAATATTTGAAGAGGGAATGAAAAGTTCCATTCCCTGCAGAACAACATCAGAGACAGAGTCAGCAGCGGTACTAGGATCGTTTGATGCAAAGCAGACTTGCGCCCATGGGAAAGACGAAAAAAAGGAACGCATTCCGTCCCAATCTGCTGGCCTAAAGTGCCACACGCAACGGGTGCCAGACAAAGGAGGTCGCAATGGGAATGCAAGGGGCACCGTACTCTTTATCAAGCAATGGTCTGATGACCCCAGAGGGGCATCTACAGTTACTTGATAGTTTTCCGGGTGAGAGGTCAGCAGAAGATCAAGCAGGCTTGGCAATTGGTCGTCGATATCTGGGATACGTGTAGGCCCAGCAACCAATTGAGATAAACCGTTTGCCAAGGCAAAACCGTGAGCGGATCTACCCGCATGGTCGGTGGTTCGTGAACTGAGCCATTCGGCATGGTGAGCGTTAAAATCGCCCAGTACCACGACTTCTGCGAGAGGGATCCGCTCTAAAACTACGTCTACAGAGACTTGGAGTAGCTCGAAAAGTTGGTCCGTTACAGTATTACCGCTGTGGGACCTGTATAGGCATGCATAGACGCGAGGATGGTCGTTGCAATCAACACGCAGCCATAAAGTAGACAGGTCCCCGTCTTCAAGATCGCCGAGGCGACGAAAGCTGATATCCTCTCGGACGTACACACACACTCCAGCCCGGGGTACAAAAGAGTGTTCTATTTTTTACCCGGGATAAGAGAGGTAGGAGGTGTCTGCCGGACAGGATATCTGCGTCTCTGTTAAAAAGAGCAAGGCCGGTTTTGCTGTTTGAAGGTGGTGATGGACAGCATGCAGGTTTGAGTGCAACCCCCTTATGTTGCAAAAGTCTACAACAAGCGTAGAAGGAGAACCCGACCTTATGTTCTTTTGACCTCGAGCAGTTACCACCTTAGCGCAATTTGTGCCCTCCCCAGAATACGAGGGGCAGCCTGAACACCTCCCTCCGGCTGGTGACGGACGAAGCTGTTCAGCGGGGGATTGCCCAGCGCTAACGCATCTGGTACCCCCCTGGGGTAGACTAATTTTAAATTGCTCTATCATGGTTTCGGTGGGGGGGGATTGAGCCTCCGAGCACCTCACTCACGCAGTGAAACGCAGTAAAAACTACTTCACACTGGTTTTCTGTGAGGTTGTGGTATTTCATCGGTCGAGCCGGCCCATTCATGCAACGACAAGAAACCGCTGCGTGGCTCTACCACAGTAAAAACTGTTGTTTTGTTACTGATTCTGTTTTTATTCCCTCACATGGCATTGTTACAACCATAAATAGTTGCAGCTAATGAACCAACCACAAGTCTCTACTTGTCTCTACAAAGCTTAATAATTAATATGATTATGTCAATTAATCTTATAATCCTGCTCGTCTGCCACCTATCACAAAAAAGTATTGTATTTTATCTGTTAGCTTTGGTTGTTATTCATAAATGTTCGTTAAACCTTTGTTAGCTAAAACGGTGTTATAGAGCAGTTTTAAATCTTTGTTTCAAAAATGTTGTATAGACATTTTTTGTTTCAAACGTCACAACTGCTCTTAACACCGTTTTAGCTAACAAAGGTTTATTGAACGGTTACGACTTAGAGACTTATTAATTACTAATAAATAAAAAGCCCGTCCTAACCTTAGCATGTAGTTCCCGGTTGCATCCAAGGCTCTCGCTTTAGAGCCCAGACTACGCTTAGACCAAGATGTCTAAATGCAAACCGTCTCTGGCCCCGACTTTTACCTGACATATTTTTGAGCCTGTGGTTACTCTTCACTTTCTTTTATGTATTCTGTCTGTAGAAATAGTTAAACAAAGTCCCCCGGGCTTGAGAACAAAAACTTTGGGAGGCACCTCGATATTATGCATGAAATGTTAATCAGATTGGGGCTCATAACCATTTTCTGAACGCTAAGGGGAGTGGGGTGGAAAATAAAAAATATTTTGGCATGGCAATGAGCTTAGATGCAAGATAAATACACAGTATCAAACTTGTACCTACTGTTTATACTAGTTTCGAGCGGTGGTAGCTCAATGGATGAACACACCTTCCACGTGGGGACGTGGTTCGAATCCGAGCATACACCCTACTACTACTACTACGCTGGCTCAGCGACCCGAAGTGGATCAAGACCCACTCCGAAATCTCGTGTTTCGCCATTCTGTTCTGTTTTCGGCCACCTGTCGCCAGTTCGGCCGTTGTCTTTGTCGACCTGGTCTATCCAGTGATACATTGGTACCTACTCCACTAGATTTTTCAAATCTTAATGCTTATTTCGCTCTTACCGAGGTGTCGTAAAAGGCGACTAAGATAAAGCTGCTGGCATGATCATCAGCACCCAGAGAAGGAAAACTCTGCAATTATATCAAAACCCTCGCCAACCCGTCTGCCAAGCGTGGTGAGTATGGCAATTACCCCTCATTTGATTGAGGGAGGCCCGTGCCCCAGCAGTGGGGACTTAAATGGGCCGACGATGATGATGATGATGATGAATGCTTATTTCTAGCATTATCTCGGCGGTGAAGGACAACATCGTGAGTAAACCTGTACGTTTTGGATAGTTTCTGAAACGAGTAACCATGATTCAGTTAGTTTGGTCTAAGCGTACTCCAGGCTCCAGAGCGACAGCTTAGGAGGCAACCAGGACACAACGCTGTTTTTTATGAACTATAGGCCAAAGTTTGACCACAATCTCACCTGATGGAATGTGACGATTAGGTCTAGGATGTAACGCGTTCACCTAGAAGATCCCTGTTCACTCTTGCCTTAAAGATGTCCAGATTGTAGTGGTCCGGAAAAACAGACCTTGGCAAAGAGTATAATCCCTTAGCTGTCCGTATTATGAATGTGGAAGCAAATCGCTTCGTGCTTATAAGGGGTAAGCCAACAACGTATGTATGAAACCCTTCGCCATTCGCCAGTAAGCTACCATTGCTCTAATTTATTCCTTTGCATTTTATTGTTAGATAATTCATTTGCATTTAAACTATCTTCGTTTGAACATATTAAAATACTTCGAGTTACTTACGTCTTAAGCAGCTCAGTAAGTTGGAGCATTCACCTCATTATTGAAAGAACTTTGGTTCAGATCTAATCCAAAGGCAAGGATTTTTTAAGTGCACTCTTTAATTGAAAATTTCCACTTTACACCAAAAGATGGCGCTAGGTGTCGATTACGTCGCGCAAACGTTTCGTGTATTCGGATTACCTATCAGCGTTGCCACTGTTTGTTTTGCTTTATAAATACATATTATAGATAAAGACAGCGCAGCATAATTCATACATCTTACACTTATACACTAACCCTTGCTTGACCCAATACGCGATAGGGCATTATTTAGTACCAACATGGGTTGTATGGGTAGATAACACAACCTGGACCTTTACAGACGAATCCATTGGGATGTATTGTATAAACTTTAAGGCGACGGGTAGCCCTAACTAGCGACGCCTATCGATTTAAATTGATAGCAAATAAACCAGATATCTTTTTAACAATTTCAAAGTTCGATTCTCTCAGAAAGAATATATATTATTTATTTAATACTTTTAATTATGTTTTTGATCTGTTTTGCACTCGAAATTTGAATTAACGCCATAAGTAGCCGTTTTGACGGTAATTCATATTTCGAATAGGAAGCACACCAAAAAGTTAATTGTAAGTATTGAATAAATAGTTTTTTTTTACATAATGGCAGACAAACGAGCAGACAGCTCACCTGGTGGTAAGTGAATTACCGCCGCCCATGGACATCTGCGACACACGGGGCATCACAGATGCGTTGCCGACTCTTAAGGGAGGAATAAGCTCTTCTCTCTTTTCTTGAAGATCACCAGGTCGTATCTGTTCGGAAACACCATCGTTGGTAGCTGATTCCATAGTTTTACTACGCGCGGTAGGAAGTGGCGTGAAAAGCGCACTGTGGTGGAGTAAAATCCATCCAAGTGATGTGGGTGAAATTTGGAATTCTGGCGTGATGTACGATGGTGAAAATTTGCAGCTGGAATAAGGCCGAACAGCTCCTCGGAACACTCCCCATTGTAGATGCGATAGAAGACACATATCGATGCTACATCTCTACGCAATGACAAAGGATCAAGCGTGTTGGAAAGAGCCTGGTCGTCGATAATTCTAACTGCTCTTCGCTGGATACAGTCCAGAGGAAGAAGCTGATACTTGAAATATACTACCATACTATATACTGAGTATAAATTCTTTTCGAGATGCTCGAACTTCGAAATTGTTAAAAAGATATCAGGCTTACATGCTGACAATTTAAATCAAATGGCGTCGCTAGTGTGCCCTACCCGTCACCTTAATGACGAACTCGTGACGACGCGTATCATTGAAAATATATCTGCGATAGCTTTCATCGCTCGCTTGATTAGGATCTCCGAGGATACTTCGTGGAGATGGGCGATTGTACCAAAAATTAATAGTCGAATTATTCGAATGATCCTGTCAGGAGTATTCGAAAAATTCGAATTTTGACCAAAATAATTCATTCCAATAAAAGTCGAATTAATGATTCGGATGGCTTTTTGTTTACTTAAAATTTGATCCTTGGTTTTTGTTTTGTACCTAATAAGGGGATCGTAACTTTTTTAAATGTTTTTCGTTGTTGAAGTTAGTTGCTTGTCAACCAAACAATAATTTAGAAAGTGAACATTTTGTAAAAACCACGTACACATCCAGTCGAATAATAAGAAACTATTATGTATTTTCTTCATTCGAATATTTCGAATACCGTTCTCCTCAGTCGAATAATTCGAATAGGCTTATCCATTCGAATGAATCATTCGCATTCACCCATCTCTGGCCTCGTCCATCCAATCGATGCGAGTGAGTTTAGGGTATACCAGTCCTGATTGCGTTGAATTAAGCGAATAATCAAAGAGCACTTTTATTTTACTGTCTAAAATAGTAGAACGCGATTCTTTCAACGCACTCAACCAGCCACGTTCGTCTGCTTAAGGTGACGGGTAGGGCGCACTAGCGACGCCAATCGATTTTAATGTTTAGCTACTAAACCGGATCTATTTTAAACAATTTCGGGGTTACAATTTCTCGGCAAACACTTATACTATTAATTATAAAATAACCATGCACAAATGCGGACCCAACATTTGTACGCAAAAAATTGATTCACGCTAAAAGTGGCCGCTTTTGGCGGTAATCAATTTTTCGCGTACAAAAATGGACCCAACATTTGTGCATGGTGTTCGCCGAGAGGTTGTAACCGAAATTGTTTAAAATAGATCCGGTTTAGTAGCTATCAATTAAAAACGAATGGTGTCGCTATTTAGCCGTCTAGCTACCCGTAGCCTTAAGCTTTTCGAGATTAAGTATATGCCTTAAGAGCTTTGCCTCCGTCTTATGCTTGCGTTTTTATCCCTTTGTGAGACAAATAATAAAATTGGATGAGCTATGGTAGCTCAGTGGTTTCGAACGCGCCTTCCATATAGAGGGTCGTGGTTCCGAGCATGCACCTGTGGATTTTGCTAATCTATGTGCGTATTTCTACCATTCGTTCGGCGGTGAGGGATAACATCTTGTAGAAACCAGCACGTTTCGGATAGTTTCTGAAACGTTACCACTATTCAGATGCTTTTGTTTCCCTGTTAAAATGTTGCAGTCGCTTAATTGGAATTACTAGACTCCCCAAATCCTGATTCATGGTCCAATCGTACTCCGGGCTCCAGAGCGCCATCTTTAGACGCAACTGGGAATTTAGTTAAGTCGGAATATCTACCGGAGTTACAATAGTGACTGCGGAAACGGTTAACAATATTTTATTATTAATTTTTTTTTTTTAAATAAAAAAAAAAAAATACGTTTATTGCTTTCTCATAAAACAAAACGGGTACATAGGTATTTCCGTAACACTAGAACTTATCTACCTTACAATGAAATATTTTCAAATGAAAATGTTTGCTTCCACCTCTGCTAATTAGGTTTGTTGCCGAAACGCGGTAAAGTCAAGACTGCCTTTGAAAGTTGCTGTGACATTTGTCGGAAGACCGGTAGTTTGTGAGAGACTAATGAAGGTGTATAATATTATAAATTTTGCCATATAAACGTTATTCTATTCTATTGTGATTGTTGAGGATCGACGCCTGGACCAGCCTCTTTTATATTGTTTATGTTTGTACGGGCGGGAAGCGACGCTTGTAAGGCACCGCAACCCGGCGAACAGAATATAAGGAAAGGAAGAGAACCTAACTCTAGTGAGCCTAGAGCCCCTTTGTCTAAGATACTAAGTCCCTAGAGCCCTAGCACTGCCTATCCATGGGAATAAATACAAAAATAGATAAGGTGATGGGAGCTTGATCCCGGGTCTCCCAGGGTAGCAAGAGGGAAGAATCAGGAAGGTAGGTAGGAGGGAAACCGCTGCCAGTCGAGCAGGCTCACTCGACTGATCATAGTGACGGCTAAAGGTGTCTTGGCCGCAGCGGGAGAAATGAGACCCAACACAGACGGTTGAAATCTGTTCATTGTAAGAAAGTAAATAGTTTATAAACATTGTTTATGTTATTATCACATTAAAAAGTGTTTGCTAGTGTGCCGTCGGTGTAGAGTGTCGACGGTGCAAGAAGACGGTCCTCCGGTCAGCCGCGCTGCATGTAGGTCGTACAATGTTTTTATATTTTACTGATTATTGTTTTGTTCATTGTGGTTGTCTGGTCTAATGTCTGATGATCTAGAAAAAATTGTTTTGCTAATATCAGTAGTTTTTGTTAGCATCTCACCAGCAGATTGATATACAGTCCATTCGCAAGAAGTTTTTTTAACATAATAGTGACAGACGACAGACGGATAACCTGGTGGTATGCGATTGTCGCCGCCCAGGGCCACCAGAAGCAAGCGGGCGTGCACGGAACAAGGGCGCATGCCGCCCTCCTGGGGGCGGTAAATAGAGCGACGTCTTAAGTAACTACTTTTCTTTGGCACGAAGGGAAAATGTTTTGCGCAC
Source organism: Marasmia exigua (assembly GCA_019059595.1). Taxonomy (NCBI): domain Eukaryota; kingdom Metazoa; phylum Arthropoda; class Insecta; order Lepidoptera; family Crambidae; genus Marasmia; species Marasmia exigua. The sequence continues at coordinate 18,498,093 of CM032464.1, read as the reverse complement.
CGTCCCGTCAGGTCAGTGGACCTAAAGGGGTGTTTGAGACTCCTTCAAAGAATGTGACCTAGTCGCAGACAATCTAAGACAGCATGGGGGACATCCACTTTTTTAGGGTCCCGGGGGGTACGATGAACTTTTCAATTTTCTTCACATGTCCATAGGCGTCTGGTGCATGTGCAAAAATAACCTCGTCGTCCCTACAGTTCTGTCCTCCGAATAACGCCGGTTCCATTCACCAATTGAATCCTTGTGTAGGATTTGCTTGATATAATCCGATTCGGTTCCTTTAAGCCGCTAAGGGCGATTTCCTTGGCGAGTTCATCCGCCGTTTCATTTTCTTTCATTTCAGCTTAGGGCTTTTAACCAAAGTAGAGAGAATTCGCCACCATTGTGGCTATTCTTTCCACATTGGAGCGCACGCAGACTGCAAGGGGATGCACAGAGAAGCTGCGCGTAACGGCTTGAAGAGCTGACCTCGAATCGGTACACACTTCTGTGGGCATTTTAGGGCGAGCATCTCCGCCTGATATACCGTACAAAACCTGTCCATTCTTCACCAAGAGCTTTTTGGTTCTAGTTTTCACTGCACCATCCCATAGTGATAGCCAACATTTTCCTACATTTTCGAACCGTTTGTAACTGTTTGGCTCTTGCTGGAGATAGCTGTGCACGGATTTCAATCAGGTCGAAGGAGAGTAAGTATGTAAGTAAATATTTTAGAGTTCGGTCACCCTCGCAGGATGAAGCTTGCCCAAGAAGTGTCTGAGCTACTGAGCCTCCCGGCCCCCCACTATTTACCCACTTTACGGTAATACTGGACTTTATGGATTCACCGTTGTACTTTTTAAAAAAATGTCTTAAAATCGCCGCAATTAATAAATATCTATGGCCGGCACTAGTTTCATCGATGGGTCACCTTAAATTGTATAATTTGTTAAGTTATGTGTGAGGGATTCCTTCCCTTCAAATTTTTAAAAACTCAATTAAAAGTTAGAGTATGAATGAATCAACTGGAAAAGACACGATAGGATGAGAAAGACATAACAGGTATCGTGAATGAAGTCCATTTAGCATGGTAGATCAACAAAATAAGAGAAAAATGGCGGCCTGAAGCCATGACCGAAGCTGAGTGAGCAAATTTTCACTGACTATTCACACAAACCTGTACGCAAATACTTTTTGCCCGGCTTGAGAAGCCGTATTACCTATTACTTTATTTTTTCCTTTTTTTGTCTCTTTTTATTCTTGTGATTTTTTCGTTTATTGTTTTAGTTTGTATTTGTTTCTCTTTCTGTTTGTTTAAATATTATATAATTATACTTGTTGTGTCTGTTCTTATCTGTAGGTGGTGTGACGTATTTTCAGTGGTGAAATGTTTCTATCTATCTATCTAAAAAATCAGCTATTCCATACCTTTCTTTTTTGAGTCTTTCGATTTGTACGTTCTATTATATTATAGTTAATTTTGTAAAAACCGTTAGTTTCATTACTAGGCTTAGTACGCGGTTCTGAAAAGATTAATGGATTATTAAATTTTCTAACCACATTTACCACCCAGGGTGATTAATCGATTGCATTTCTAAGTAGCGGTTCAATTATTCTCAGAAAGGTAATTAAACTAATCTATTCACTTAAAGATTTATATATCTAATATCGATGCATGCACCTTTTATTTATTTTTTTGATTTCGCAGGGGGAATGCCGCCGGCTCAAGGGATGAGCCGACTACCCTATGCATACCGGGTTATGTGAGGCTCCCCTTTGGCGGAAGCTTCTCCAAAAAAAAAAGGCCAGGCAAAGACGTACCCACTAAAACCCCTGCGGTTCTCCCTCATCGACCATATTGGGGAATATCATGGTGATAAAGCGCAAGCCTCCACGATATTCCCCGGGCGGATGCCCGCCTGTACGGCAGACTAGACGGTTCCTCCCCCGGACGTGACGGGAGAGGGGATAGGGACAGCCGGGAGAACTGAGCCGTCCCTATGGGGCAGCAGAGAGCTTTGCAGATCCTAACTTATATTCAGACCAGTATCACTGCGACCAGTTTAATATAATCGCCCCTATGCTACATATCACTCCCAAACCCTGCACTTTAAGGGAAGCTAATTAAGTGTTTAGGAACGTCGACCAGAAAGGGATTCCATCTTAAAATGCTTAAGTCGATCAATGTAAGATTTGATGTTTCTAGGAGGTCTGAAGCGGTATGAAAGGCTGCGTAACATTTTCTTCTGCACTCTCTCCAGTCTATTAATGTGCACGTTGTAGCTTGGACACCAAACCGTACTGCAATACTCCAGTTTACTTCGCACGTAGGTATTGTAAAGCAGGATGACGGAGTGTGGATTTTTAAAATCTTTGGTGCTCCTTATTATAAAACCAAGCGATTTATTTGCATCATTTATGATTTTATCAATATGGACCGTAAATCGTAGGCGAGCATCCATTAAAACACCCAGATCCCTTATGACTGAGACTTCTTTCAGGCTTTCGTTTGCTATTGTGTATTCAGACATGACCCTATTGCGCTTCCTGGTGAACTTTATATGGTGACATTTCTTGGTATTTAGGAACATCTTATTATCCCTGCACCAACTCTGGAGCCCATCAAGATCCTCCTGTAATTTTGCTGAGTCAGTAGCACAAGAAACTATCTTCGTTAATTTCAGGTCATCAGCGAAGAGATAAATATTACTATAATTTATATTCTTACAAATGTCGTTAATGAAAACGTTGAAAAATAGTGGACCCAGAATTGAACCCTGGGGCACGCCTGAATGTGCAACAAAAGGATCGGAATGCTTACCATCGACAAGAACCCGTGATGGACGGCTCGTAAGGTAGGACTTACACCAATCCAGCAAATCGCCCACACATCCGAATGTGGTCAACTTCTCCAAAAGTATTATATGGTTGACTTTGTCGAATGCCTTAGAAAAGTCAGTATAAACTGCATCCACTTGTAGCCCCTGATCAACTGCATCCATCAGCTCAGCTGTGAAGAGCATTAAGTTAGTGTTAGTTGATCGTTTCGCCATGAAGCCATGTTGATCAGTAGAAATGCATCCATGGATGTGTCTATACAATACAGGATGCACTAATGACTCGAACACTTTGGCCATTGCTGAGAGGATGGATATAGGCCGATAGTTGGTTACACACTCCTTTTTGCCAGATTTGTAAATAGGCACTACTCTAGCCTGTTTCCATGTGTCAGGGAACGTACCCGTTTTCACAGATCGGTTATACAGCATTGTTAAAGGTAGCGCCAGATTACTCGCACAGTTAGTCAATAGGAGTGGATGTATATTATCTGGACCTACACCGTTTGTAGTATCGAGTTTCTCCAATTTCTTTTGAACTTGGGAAGTGGTGAACTGCGCAGACCCAATTACGTCAAGGCCTTCAGCATGGCGTGATGTTAAGTTCTGGGTATCATTACCGGCAATGGTATTACTTTTCTCATAGACTGAGGAAAAGTGGGCCGCGAACAAATCAGGGATACGATTGATGTCTGATGAGGCAGTGCTGTTGTGCACCATTGTGCATGGATATGAAGAGCTATTTTTTCTTAAGTTCTTGATGTGCGTCCAAAACCGTTTTGGGTTTTTCTTAATGTCAAATTCAATTGAAGAGATGTAGTCGTTGTAGCACTCTTTGATCTTTCTGGAACAGTCACGTCGCAGATACTCAAATTCTATTTTATGCAGTGGATTACCGTATTTTTTGAATTTTTTGTGGTATTTAAGCTTCTGTTTAAGAAGCAATATAAGATGCGAGGAGAACCCATACAGGATAAGTACCACTACTGGTTACCGTCATAGGGACATGTTTGATAATGATTTGGTGTAGAATTTGATAGAATCGAGCCAACATATCGTTTACATCGCAACACGTACTAAACTCTTCCAGCCATTGAACAGATTCAAGTGATGTGTTGATTGCCATATAATCCGCCTTATGAAAGTTGTGACGTTTTACAGGGATTGCTCTCTTAGGAGATGCTATCATAATTTTTAATTTCAGTTCAAGTGGTGGATGGAATGTATCCACACTGCGAACAGGTTGTAGACATTCTTGTATTTCCAGTCTCTCCCGATTACACAGCAATAAATCTAAGATTTTGTTATTTTTATTTGTCACAGGGTTAAATTGTTTTAAATCGTTGATCATTGTAAAGTCAATGAGGTTGCACAATAATTCACTATCGCCATAGTCCGCGGGAGTCATGCTGAGTGTATCATCATCCTTATTTTGTAGCCAAGTTATGCCATTCATGTTGAAGTCACCAGCGATCAAGGTACATACCTGCTTCGCAGGCAGTTGTAAGTTTGAGCTTGCTTTTCCGACAAAAGTTTTCAAAGTATTTATTTTGACTGGTGGTGGTAAGTATACCGCACATATATTCACTTGGGATGCCGTACTTCTGGTTTTGGATGATACTGAGACCCACAAATCTTCGCAGTCACTTTCATAATCCATGAGTCGCGTTGACATAAATCTGTTTGACACCGCTATAAGCACACCTCCTCCTCTTTTTTTAGTGGAAGCCGATGTCTCGCGATCCCGCCTGTACACGTTATACCCTGTTACCATTTACTACAGATTTCCTTGGAATAAACGCATAAATGTGGAGTTTCTTGGTGCTCCTATGAGCGCGACAGACGGTCGGGGAAAATCGCTTGCACGCGAGACACGAAAATGTTTTTTTATGTGACAGGTGGCAGACGAGCAGACGGATCACCTGATGGTAAGCAATTGGTGCCGTCCATAGACACCCGCGACGACAGTTGAGTCACAAGTGCACTGCCAACCTTTAAACCCCCCTTTCCCCCGAATTACAGCACAGTGCTGCTTCACGCCGGTTTTTTGTGAGGCCGTGTTATCACTCCCGTCGAGCCGGCCCATCAATGCGAAGCATGGCTCTCCCTTGATCATTTAAAACAAAAAAACTATACAAGCGATTTTTGCTCTTCAGATTATTAACCGCCAGATTCCCTAACTGTACCTAACTAATAAACTCAAAAATGCCAGATTATAAGCTTTAGCTTATAAAGGGAAAATATCCCATTCCCACAGGACACCATTGGGACGGAATAAAGCCATGCGGGCAACGCTGTAAGCGGAAAGCTATTCAAACAATAACTGAAAGGTTCCCGGTAGGTACGGACAACCACACGTCAATGTATACAAATGTGTTAAATTTCTTTAATCGACTTTAGAGTCGATAGTCTTCAATAGTCTTTGGTTGTAAATATGTTTACAACCAAACATATTTACAACCAAAGACTTTTTATATATATGGTATGGTATGGTTTTGTTAAATATGTGCCAAATATGTTTGATATAGTTTGGTACAAACAAAGACTATTGAAGAAAATTGACAGAGTGGTAACCTGATGTATGGCTGCCTGTAACAAGTCATTTGTGAGAGAGTCACGCTTCGGTATGACTGGGCCGGTTCGACCGGAGAGCTACCACGGCCTCACAGAAAACCAACGTAAAGCTGCACTGTGCTGTGTTTCGCTGCGTGAGTGAGAGTACCGGAGGCCCAATCCGGGGGAATGGTAAAGGTTGGCAGAGCACTTGCGACCCACTGTTGTCGCGGGTGTCTATGGGCGGCGGCATTCGCTTACCATCAGCTTATCCGTCTGCTCGTCTGCAACCTATCGCATAAAAAAAAAAGTTAGCGACTTGCAATACGACTGCAGTCTAATTACTCCCTTATACACGTTGGAGAATGTTGTCTGAAAACAAAAACTCTGCTGCAAAAGCCAGGAACGTCAATTAATACGCCCTCGTCTTGAAATATGTTACAGTTCATACAATACCGACACAATCGCTTTGTACAAACAATACCCCTCTGAATTCGATAGAAAGCTAAGATAGTTTTTGAAAAGAAATAATTTGTGTGACGTTATTCCGATTTTTACTTTCAGTTCTGAAATTCATCACAATTATTAAAATCATATGGCGACGCTGTGAAACCGTGGGAAAGCCACGATTCGGTTTAATTTGGCGGCAAGATCGGAGTGATACCACAGCCTCGCAGACGCTGTTTCTCCTAGTGACGGAGGCCAAATCCGGGGGAATGGAACCCCGCGAACTCTCAGGTTGAGGAATGAGCTCGTTTCGGAGGTTTTTCCCAGCAACTACGGTATGAGGTTGTTCAAAAAAGAGTGTAAGGTTTTAAAGGGTCGGCAACGCGTAAGCAAGTCTTTTGGAGTTGAAGACGTCCATTGGATGTGGTAGTCATTTACCTACAATCAGGCGAGTCGTACGTTTGCCACAGACGTGGTATAAAAAAGTGGAATCAAAAACCAAACAATCCCATAAGCGCCTAAATTATTAACATAAACTTCTATTGTTTTTACAACTCCTTATTTATTTATTATAAGACTTATTTTAAGACACACCAACAATACATGCATGGTATCTGTTCACTATTTATAAGTAATTAATGCTCTAATTAATTAATACTGTAATGAATGCTCCCATTTTTAATTTAATAATAGTGGAAATAATCATCTTTATAATTTACAACTCAATACTATTGCACGTCTTGTAAGGCAAAATGTAGCCGAACTCATGATAAATATAACATCTCTTGTGAGTAAGGGTACCGGAGTGGAGGCCTAATCCGGGGGAAAGGGGGGTTTAAAGGTTGACAGCGCACTTGTGACTCCACTGGTGTTGTCCATGGGCGGCGGTAATTGCTTACCATCAGGTGATCCGTCTGCTCGTCTGCTAACTATCACATAAAAAAACCTACATTTGCAATAAAATACATTCGAATTTGAATATATTACAATTTTTACTGAAGTTCTGATACACGTAGATATCAATTAAAGGTGAGTACAGCTTTCTTAACATAGCACCTAAAAGCTTTTTCACGAAACAATAAACACGACGCCTCTGAAAACCTTCCATCCCCATATTTTGGGTGAGATAATAACATTTCTCGTTTCAGGAGAAAGCAAAATCGCTTAACCCGAAGTCAGGGCTGCATCAACTCAAGCCATCGCTCTTGGTGTGATTTGTATTTAATGTTACTGGTAGCTCAATGGCTCGTGAGCAACTCATTGAACTCAATTGTACTGTCGTAGGTTTGAATCCAATCCAAGCATGCGGCTCCGGGTTTCCAATTCTATCTTTTCGTAAAGGAAAACTTGAGGAAGCCGGCCCATTTTAGATAGTTTCTCAAACAATTTCAAAATTTCCAAGGACTGCGCAATGAAACGAAAATTACTCGGGTAAATTAAGTTTACAATATAATTTATTCATGACATCCCTCTGATATGGTTGGATGAAATGATGGCTGACGCATACGTCATAATTTGTGAACAGGTGCCACCTTTGGGGACTGGTCTGCTTTGGTTTACCTCATATTTAGCTTTAATTTATTCATTTTATTTTGCGTTGCATTAGATTTATGACTTGGTATGAGAATAATAAAACATTGTATAAAAAATTGGCGACTAAGAAGAAGATCTTCTCGGTAGAATCCCTATACACTCACGAAGGTATTGCCTAGACTCAGCTATACAAGAATATTTATGGCAGTAGCCAGAAACATCGATGGTGTGTCGACTTAGAACAAAAGTTGTGCTGTATGGAAACCAACGCCACCTAGTGGTCTTAGTGACACAACATAGCGTCTGCTTTTCATGTCTGTAAGTTTGAGAGTAAGTTGTCACTTTGCATTTCTACGAGTATATCGCGCAAGCAAAGCGTGTTTCCGCATAAAACGCGAAGTAGGCACTCTATTTCTATATATTTTACTCTACGTGTCGTACATCCCTAGCATAACGCCTCGGGCGAAGGCTTTGCCAGGTGGATGAGGCTTAACGCACGTGGCGGGTGTTTCATCGAACATCACAATATCCGAGATCACAACAGATCAAAAGAGCTGCAAACGAATAATCACGTTTAAGAAGTGATTGAACGTACCGGAGGCCCAATCCGGGGGAATGGGGGATTAAAAGGTTGGTAACGCACTTGTGACTCCATTGGTGTTTCGAATGATCCTGTTTGTGTGCCACCTATCACATAAAAAAACACGTTTGCGATTAATCTACGGTTACACGAGCTCATTTGTAGCATCTTAAAAAGCATGCCAAATATGAGCATGTTTAATGAGATGTCCACTTTCTATCAATAAGCATGCTATTAGGCATGTATAAGCATGCTTAAAAATAAGCAAACCGGTCTACACGCGCTAAAGCACTCCGCCACACTCCCCCCTCCACCGCGCTACAGGTAGCATGCACAAAAATCGACCGGCGTGCGATTTTTGAGCATGCTCAAAATTAGCATGCTTATTAGTAGCACGTTTCTCCATACATGCTACTAAGTAGCACTTGCTCAAAAGAAGCATGCTTTAAGCGTGAAAAAAGCAACAGTACCTTTACCACCTTATTATATATCGCATGTCAATCGCATGTCATCCCGTTCCAACACGCAGTGTTATAAGAGGGGCTGGCACGAAGTTTGTTCCCGGATTTTCACTAGTTCGGGATTTATAAAAAGGGGTTTAAGTTTAATGTTTGGTACACAAGTGTACAACATCAGCATTGTAATATTTTAAGAAATTAGTATCGACATCTTTGGAGCAGACATGTTTAAGTAGAGAGTCGTCTGTCCTGGTATGTTCATGTAATGAGAAGAGGGGAAGAACCAACCAACCAACGGAGTATGAGTAGAAAAGGGTGGAGAAACAGAGGACGGCGAAAAGAGATGGAGGGATTGTGTGAGGAACGACATGACGGAAAAAGGGGTGGGTGATTCAATGTCAAAAGACAGGGATGTTTGGAAGAGGAAGACTTACTGCGCCGATCACAGTTATCCTTATCACCCACCTGCCCTGGTGCAGGAAGGTGACGCTATTTTGAAGTAGACTCGCCCATTCGTTGGCGTTGGGATTCTGACTTTATGAGGACTTTCGACAATGACAGGATGAGGAAAGTTTTGGATACCTGCGTAGGTAGAATTTCAGCTAATAGCAAAATATGCTTAACTATTTGAATTATGATTATTTTAAAAATGAAAGGAGACGATATAAAAGTAGCTAACAAAATTCGTTACTAGTCCTCCCACAGTTGTTACATTGTCGCCTTGTACACCTACGACATTTCCAGTAACGGGCTTTGCGGGGATAAGCCGCAAAGTGAAACTTAAAGCTAAAAGGCAACACGTGTACGTACATACGGAAAGCAATTTCGCCATCCCACTTAAATTAAATCTTTATCCATTCGCGACTTATGGCTCGCCCTCACTTTGTTTCGAGACATTAGTTTCAGTTTATACCAATAGATGGCGCTAGATGTCCAATAAAACACGCAAGCGTTTCGTGTTTACGGATTACCTAATAATAAGAGTTGCAGCTCTATATAAATAGTATAATTAGTAAAGGACACGGAGTTAGCTTTTTAATTCATATTTATTTTGATGTGACCACAGTTGCTGTATTGTAAGAATAATAAATATATATGCTCCTGGTTGTGGATGACCCTTAAAAGGTTCTCTTTTACGCTTTAGCTGCACAAAGCAATCGACTGAACTAGTGATCACCGGCGGCGCAGTATATTTAATAACAATTAACTACATAGTGTAAAATAAAGTTTAAGTAATTTTTTGTAACACCTTTTACACACTGTGGAGTGCAATAAATAATCGAGTATTGAGTAAAGTCGCTATCGCTGTCTGTCTGTCCCTATATGTATAATTTCTAAGAATTTAAAACGTTTTTTAAGTATAGATAATAAATAAAAAAACAACTTCTTTTTATGTGATATGTGGCAGACGAGCAGACGGATCACCTAATGTTAAGCGATTACCGCCGCCCATGGACACCCGCGACACCAGTGGAGTCACAAGTGCGCTGCCATCCTTTAAACCCCCTTCCCCCGGATTAGGCCTCCGGTACCCTCACTACCGCAGCGAAACACAGCACTGCTGCTTCACGTCGGTTTTCTGTGAGGCCGTGGTATCATTCCGATAGAGCCAGCCCATTTATGCCGAAGCGTAGATCTCCCACGGTCGTAAGGTTTCCTCGAGGGACTCCAGTATGAGGTTCTTCAAAAAAGGAGTGTCAAGGTTTTTAAAGGGTCGGCAACACGTATGCACTCTAGAGTTGCAGGCGTCCATAGGCTGCTGTAATCGCTTGTACCATCAGCTGGTTCGCTTGTTTGCCACTGACGCGATATAAAAAAGAGAAAGGACAAATCTCCTTAAACTATAGCCATAAAAAGTTTTAAAACAATTCCACTTATTTAAACGTAATAAAGGCTTAAGGCCGAAGGGCGATGAATTATGGCGCCTTCAATATCGCCGCCCCCTCCGATATCGTTTATCAATAGCCCCCTACTCCGCTTTAAGAATGATAACAAAAGAGCCACTTTCACCGACCTCGGAGTGCAAGGAACTTGGTAACTGAAGGTTTAATTCACTCGAATAAGTCTTAAAACGTTTCTTTTGACTATGTACTTAAATCTTATTAGAAGCGCCAGAATAATATCGAATGTTGGCAAAAGATTTTAAAACAATGTTAGGTTAGTTTAGCAGTCTTCCACTACGCATTGTGGCTAGGGACGTTAAGTATACTGCCAAAGTTTTCCCGGCCTGTCGTAAGAGGCGACAAAACGGGCTTTCGGAGTACGTGAGCGTACCCACTGCTGGGGAGTGGCTTGCCCAGCATACGACTCCGCGGGGGACGACATTACCGAGTGTTCTAGTAGGTCGTACAGCGTCGAAGGGCTGTATTGTGCCAGATAGGGGTAAAGCGGCGAGCGCGAATAGCGGTACGGTCTAGTCCTGGCTGTGGGGTTTCCGACCGCGATTGCGCGGAGATGGACACCCCAGGGGTTTTAGTTGGGGTTTGAGTCCCACACCTCACCTTACTCCCTACATGTAGCGAGGTGACGACCATGACATTTTATCCTGGGAAAAAAGCAGTCTTCCCCTCCGGGGTGCCTCCATTGCAACCCAGCAGTGGGGGCGCCTGCGGAAGGGTGAGTTTTAGGCTGTGGGAGAGGCCCTAGGCCTTTTTGGCTTGACGTGTGTAGAGGCCGTGGTGGCGAGCCTCTTGCCCTTCCTGGATGGGCTGCGAAGATAAAGGTTCCCACCGTTTTCGTTGTTCATCCCACATGAGCGTTGATGAAAATGCACACGTCCGCGCAATGCACAGCCCCACACTACTCTCCCACCGGCGCCGACGTCCGGCTCCCTTCGAGCCGGCGGCATTTCCTGTGGGAAAACAAAAAAAGGCCTTATTACTCTGGCAACAAACGCTGTGGCGGCGCTTCCATAAGCTAGTTATAATAGTTCAATGCTTTGACATACATTGCCGGCGAATCAGACATAGTATAGAATGCCTAGGCAAAGTTTAAAATAAATCATATTTCATTGCCTAAATTTGTAGGCATTCTCGACATTGCCTAGGCATTGTATGCAATAGACATTGACTGCCTCATAGGCGCAGTGGGTAGTGCGTCGCACTTTAAAGCGATGGCTGCGCTTGGGGTCTCGGGTTCGGTCCCGGTTTGGGCCATAATATGTACCTACCTGAGTTTTTCTGTTAAGAAATTCTCAGGGTCAGCTCGGAGTCTGGAAGTTAGCGGTCTTGTACCCCCGTGCCTCGGAAAGCACGTTAACCCGTTGGTCCTACGCCCGATCCCTCTCCGGCCGTGTCACATTGATGTCCCATCGGTATATGAGGGCAAGGGAATTGAGAGTGCACTTACTTGTGTTGGCGCACACACTTGAGCACTATAATATATGCGCGTAAGTGGCTGATCGTTAAGATTGGCCGCATTAGCCGAAATTGGTTGGAGGATTATTATACAATATCGGAATATACAGATTGCCGGTAATATAATATTCTCCGAAACCCTCCGGGCTCCGAAGCGACAGCTTTGGGCGCAATTGTAAGTGACACCAGGATGATGATGAATTAATAAAACAAGGCAGCGTTAGGGGGCGGGACATGCTCCCTAAAATATGAAACCTGAAATTCCTTTGAGTTTTTTTTTTCAAATTACTTCTTTTGTGAAAACGGCGAGGACTTAAAAAATTTTTTTTATCTAAAAACATAAAATTACTTTTATTTCTCGACATCAAAGGCAACCCGCACAAAAGTTATTTTTATCATGTAGGTACAATGAAGCCGGACTAAATAACAAAGTCAAAGGTGTTTATTGCATTCATGAATGTGTTACAATTAGGGTTGCCAGATAGTAACTTATCAAATCCGAGACAGTTCTAGAAAAACAATAGAAAAATTTCGGGTCATGGCTATAATTGCAAAATTTTTTTTTCAAAGGATTCATTTAATAATAATTTATTTTCAAATACCTACTTTTATTAAAAGTAGGTATGTAATTAGAAGGTACTTACCGCCAGTTATAATTCTCAGATGAAGTACTGTGGTAGTAAATCACACGTTAAACTATTATAGATTTGAGTACTTCGCTTAAATAAGCAAATTAAAACTTTCGTAGACAATGGAAACTAAATAACAAATTAAATAATAATAAACTGAAGAAAAAAAAAAGAGTAATACTAGGACGCTATCATCAAAAATTTTAAACATGAAAGAGTCAGACAGCGGTTAGTATATTTTGTTTAAAAAATAATAACTTTTCGGAATCCGGGACAATAAGCGCTATTTACTGGACACGTGACAAGAGGCAAGATTCCGGGACAATCCCGGATTTCCCGGCGGTCTGGCAAGCCTAGTTACAATACAGGTGGTATTGGATTTATGTATTCTTTCTTCGTCTTTCCTTCCGGTACTACTTTCTCACTAATAAATTATTCATACTGATGTAGAACAGCGGAATCTCCTATCACAAGCTAAATAATTTGCTTAAATGGGGACTCCAAACACTGTAATATTAATTTGTACGGAAACAGAAATAAATATTTTGTATTTTAGTATAAACATATTAAAGTGCAAAATGAAGAGGCTGATGGCGTAAATAAGGCATAACCACAATATAAGTATTAAAAGATATTTCTTTATAAAAGTGGCTATCCGCATATTAATCAATGGATCCCAAGAAAATTCATCATCATCATCATCATCAGCCCATTTAAGTCCCCACTGCTGGGGCACGGGCCTCCCTCAATGAGGGGTATTTGCCATACTCACCACGCTTGGCAGACGGGTTGGCGAGGGTTTAGATATAAATGCAGAGTTTTCCTTCTCTGGGTGCTGATAATCATGTCAGCAGCTTTACCTTAGTCGCCTTTTACGACACCTCGTAAAAGTGAGGGTGGCCTATTCTACTCTGCCGGGGACCACACGGCCCCCAAGAAAATTACGCTTCAATATTTATAATTCCCTTGTTTAATCACACCTACGTTACCTTATTGAAGTTTGGGGCACGGCTGGTAAGACAAGGCTGCTGGAACTACAAAGAATGCACAATAGAGTATTTAAAACACTTGTTAGATACCCCTTCCTAACATCTACTAAGAAAATCTTAATAGAAACAACGTTAATGAATACTCGTATAAAGCAACTTTACTTTATAGCAGTTGTCTTCTGATTCGTAAAGTTATTGGTAAAACCGTTGATAACAACCTAACTTTCACTAAAAAAATCCCAAATTACCAAACATAATCTTCGCCGACTGATTCTACTTGTCTTGCCTAGGATACGAACAAATCTTGCAAAAAAAAAAATCATCATCTTTGACGGAGCACAACTTATAATAATCTACCAGATAAAATTAGATAGCATCTTCTACTACGCACTTTATAATTAACTAGCTGTTTCACGCGGTTTCACCCGCGTCCCGAGGGAACTACTTCCCGTACCGGGATAAAATATAGCCTATGTTACTTCTGAATAATGCAGCTTTCTAATGGTGTAAAAATTATTGCAATCGGTCCAGTAGTTTTTGAGTTTATTCATTACAAACATACAAAAATACAAATATTTCCTCTTTATAATATTAGTGTAGATAGTGTAGAACACATGTAATGCGTAAACGTACTATTCTCCTTTAATTTTATTACTTATATTACCATTTTCATGTAAGTGACTAATTTTCTTAAAATAAAGTCTTTAAACTTAAACTTATGTCTTGTTTCAGAGTCCAATACCCGTATCAAGTATCTGAGACAGCGGAGTAAGTAAATAAGGTATGTACGTATAGTCGGGCGATTTGAATACCAACCCAATAAGCCGATAATACGGCCAATTATCTAGGCCATTATAGGTTTCATGTTAACAATAGACCTTGGTGTTGACCTCAGGGAGCGGAGCAAAGATTTGAGCTGAAGTCACAATTAGAGGATTCGATCCCGGGATCCCGAAAACCGGGATCCCGGAATCCCGATCATATTTTAGTCCCGAAAATCTCGGGATTAAATCCAATGAATCCCGGGATTTTCGGGACTCGAGGCTAGTTCCACACGAGGTCATAATTTGGAGAAGGCTTATAAAAAATTATTGACGATTCCTCCAACTTCCATCGAGCCTGAACGCGCGTTTTCCCCTGCTTAATATTTGTGCAACAAATTAAGAAGCATGCTTTCGGATGAGACGTTGGATGCGTTGTTATTTCTTAGATTTTATTTTCGTGGCTTAAATAAGTAAATTATAGTTCCTGGTCTATTTTATTTAAAATATTAGTAGTCCTATTAACATTGATCTCTTTTGACAAATATTAGAAGTTGATTTTTTAAGTTTATTGTAAAATATAAAAAAAACAAACTAGGCAATAATTTTTAATAGATCCAATATGGCCGCAGACGCCCCTAAAATCGTTGTCTTTGATTTGATGGATTCGTCTGGGCCTCTAATGCACAGACAAAATATATATTATAGGTAGTTCTGTAACTTTTCGTTCATCTATCTACTTATCTAATATCGAAAAAATAAGAAAAAGATTCAAATGACATTCGCCAGGGATTCGGCGGGTAGGGCTCAAACAAGCCGCGCGTGCTGATGCAATTCAAAGGTTTTAAATTATTGTCTCGTGATTTTAAATGTACAAATTTGGTGTTTATTTGTGCAGTGAAGTGCCGCAAAGTGATCCTAATAATAAAAATCGTTGAATTATATCGTTTTTTTACACTGCTATTGTATATCGAGTGAGTTGTCTCGTGACAAGTTTCTTGGACCTAATCCAGTCTTAAAACCTGCGATTGCTTTTAGAGTATCCGCTGAATCCGTAGGTCAATAAAACGTAAAACACAGGCGTTTTATTGAATGGTTGTGACTTTGACTGACTTCGACTGACTTCGACTGTTGACTACACACTTGACATTGGCAAACTATCTTCGAGTAGAGCCATATTTAAAAAAATACATTCGCCAGGGGCGCCACTATTATATTTTGAAAATAACCGATGCTTATCTAGAAATGAACAATATTTTATATATTTTTCGTTCCCTGTCTAGTTTGTTAGTAAAAATAAAAGATACCTTCATTAAACATTCACCAAGGAGTTTAATGTTATTCAACTAAATCATTGATATTAATAATTCATTTATCTACCCCATATTAATAATGAATTTCATATTCATTCGTTCATATTTCAATAATAATCACATCACGTTCCACATCAAAGAGATACAGGAACACATTTACCTATTACATAATTTGAGATATTTTAAACAAGAAAATTACTATTATTACTATTAAGTAGCTTAAAGGGAAATTCTTTAATTGTAATTATTAAAAAGGTCGATAAAGATTTGCGCGGACTCTTGGCGGATAACTGGCAGGAGGTGACGCCAGACCGACCCAGATGGAGGCTCTTATTATCGGAGGCCAAAATTCTGCGCCAACCTAGTTAGTTAGTAATTATTAAAAACCTGTAAGTTCTATATGGCCCGCCCTCACCTCCTAATAGATGGCGCTGGGGGTCGATCGCATCGCGCATATGTTTCTTCTTTTTGGTTTGCATGTAAGCATTAACGTTGACTATACAATTAACAATTAGTTTAGATAGATATGGAAAACAATTCAAAAAACAGGTTACAAAGTTTGCCAGAAACGCTTCGCTTTTCGCTTTACTTTTTTTCACTGTTCCAAGACTTATTTAACAAGTCATAGATCTACCTAAGATCAACACCTAAGTATGTAATATATACAAATTTTAAACAATAACAATCTATACTCCAATGTGGCATGCAATAAATTATGATTATGATAATTGAAATCTGTCCAGCAGTTCTCCAGTAATACTTTAGTGGGCTAACTTTGTTTGTATACCGATTTCTCTTTGTAAATACAAGCCGGATCTAAATTCAATTTGCCTGATTGTACAGTTGGCACATGTCGGTAGATGAAGCTGACTGAGGACATAAATCGCAAGACAACGCTCGAACGGGGACTTCATCAATCTCCTGGTGTCTGGTGTCCATTAGTGAACAGGACGGATGTAATCAGACGAGAATAATGCTATTGTACTTACCTCCTTCATTTTAATATTGCAAAGAAGAATGAAAGAAAATACACGTAATTTAATTATTTGGACATCACAGTACACATGATATAGACCAATACTGAGACAGAAAAACAGTTATATAAAATCTAGTGGCCCGCCCTCAGATCGTTTCAGAACCTAAATTTGCACAGTGACATGAAGTGTGAAAACGAATTTTTTCTTCTTTTTGAAATATGGCTCGAACATATACTATTTTCCATACTAACGTGAAACCCCCGTTTTACGCGCTTAAGGGGTGAAATTACTAAATCCTTTCTTGGTGCTCCCCTACGCTACAAAAGAACCCCCTGTGCAAAATGTTAAGTTACCCTTATATACATATACATACACATACCCTATTATACATATATCGCGATCTAAATTTATCACCGTACCAAAGCTGATGTCATCCTGTTCAAACAGGCAATGTTAAAAGGGGCTGGCACGAACTTTATTCTGGGACTATACTTAATTCTCGATTTATAATAAGGGGGTTTTAGTTAAGGCCCTGAGTTGAAAGATCAGCATATAAGTAGTAACTTATATGCTAAACCTAAAACCCCTAAAATGTATAGAGTACTATCATTATCAGTCAGTCAGTTAGTCAGTCAGCTTTCTCTTAGATATATATGTTTAGATTACATAGTTAAAACTAACTTTACTTCGCTTGGAGAATTTTGCTTCTCAATGTTTATGATTGGTCGTTTTTGCATATTAGGCATTAAAAAAGTCTACCTATCAAATTGAGGCTATTGCCTCTCTAAATATGTGTGAAAAAGTATATTAACCTAACTGCTACCGCTTTGTCCCGTACTGCAATATTTACGCAATAAAGTTTGTATGTGTATTCAGGCTAATAAAATTGAACATAGAGTTTAATTTTCATTCGCCTGTTGAAACATAATGGAAATTAGACAAACATTCGTAATTGGGACTGGGGCCGAGTTCGGTACACTTTAACTCGATAAGTGAAATATTTGCCGGAGAACACTAACAGGCGGTCGTGTAGTCGGCACTACGGCACCAACCCGCGTATTCGCGAACCGTACCTCAATAATCAAATCTCAATTTTTTTATGAGATATTTTATCATTTGGCTCATCGGATCATTCCGCTCATTCGGGTCATTCAGCTCACTCGGATCATTCAGCTCATTCGTATCATTCGGCTCATCGGATCATTCAACTCATTCGGATCATTCGGTTCACTCAAAGTCGAGATCCATTTGAGTCAAATGATACATTCGGAGGGAACATTAGAGATTCGGAACAGGTTATCATTTGGCTAAGTCGGATCGGTGAGTCATTTCAGTAAAAAGTTACACACTTAATGACTTTTGGAAATTCGCATAAAAATATTTGACTTGGTCATTAATCATTCTGTATGGGGAGTCGTAAAAAATTTCGATGAATATCGATAAATCGTAGAACAACAGTTGGTAGAACATACGTAGAACAACGTGGTTAAAGGGATGTACAGGTGTACCACGTTCATAAGTTATATCGGCAAAATTCGTCTACGCAGAAGAGCCAGTTAAATTCGATTGATAACAGTTGAAATACAGACTTTATTGCGTTACGTTAAGATTAAATACAATGAATTCATACATATTTCTGCATCGCCTAATGGATGACTGGTAGAGAATGCTGTATAGCATTAAGTCCGCCAATTGTATTTTATTTTCTTGTGCAATAAAGAATAAATAAATAAATAAATCCAGAGAGGAATGATATTTCTCTTTTAGCCGCACTCGCACCGAACATAGCGCTGACGCATCAACCAATAAGAAATTGTAATTTTTGACGCGCGTAAATGGAGCGTTGTGATTGGTTAAGATTTTGTGCAATAAGACTTCTGCGCAAGTACATTGGTGTAACTTATAAAATTGGTAAAACTGTACCGTCGTCTGCCCCCTCTCATATAAAAAAAAAAACAAAATGTAAACAAAATATTACGGGTCTCCTACTTAGTTTCGAATGCCGCTGTAACGACGCACGCTATTGCGAATTTTTTGAAGATGGATATTTTTTACACCCATTATGAACGTTTGCGCAAGCAGAAGTCGACAGTTTTCACGCTCTTGTGAGAGATAAAGTGGCGTCACTGGTAAATCGAGTGCGGGGAAGCGACAACAGCATCCTGAGGGTAGTGGCAGATGATCCGCATGCACCTGTGGAAGGCACTACGTGCGAACCATGACCGAAATTTCAATGGGCACATCCGCCGGGTCGAGTTTGCAACGAGTGCCCCTAAGGTACATGGTACAATGAGTAACTTAAATAAATAAATAAAATAAAAACCCTCTAAGTACCTATTTACTAAGACTATTATTAAGTTTTTTTTTTATTATAATTGTACTAAGCCATGGATGGAATTTGAATTATTATGACTAATAAATCGAAGTCACTAGCGTTCGAGCGTATGAGGCAGGGAAAATGTTTTTCGAATCTACGTCTTTCGCGACTACATCATTCGAGACCTTAAGCTTTCGTGCTGGCTCGACCGGAGTGATACACGGCCTCACAGAAAACCGGCGTGAAGCAGCACTGTGCTGTGTTCGCTGCGTGAGTGAGGGTAACGGGGGCGCAATCCAGGGGAGAGGGGGGTTTAAAGGTTGGCAGCGCACTTGTGACTCCACTAGTGTCGCGGGTGGCGGCAATCGGTTACCATCAGGTGATTCGTCTGCTCGTCTGCCACCTATTACATAAAAAAATACTGCGTAGGAGACCCGAAGTTTGTCAATACGCCGCCAGAAAACACTTGTGGATGGTAATACCTTCGGAGACGAGCACCGGAACAAATTGAAGCCACATCTAATTAAAAAGGGAACCCGTTTTCTGAGGGAAGTATCGAAAACTAGTGACGGACGGAACCCAGGGAAATGTCAATCGAAAGCGGGGCAAGCGAAAGCATCTACAGATATTAATAAAATTTATTTAGGTTTACACGCGTTTATGTACACTCAGACCGTAATAAGATACTAGGTCACTCAAAGGATTATTGCACTAAGAGTTAGGTAGTAAAATAATAACTAACAATCTTTTAAGTTTAACGCCGGATGCAAGAGGAAGAATCGTAGTAGGTACCTATTTTATGACTAAAGAAAAGTTAGTATTCGTCGTTACTTATTTATATTTTATGTAAGTTTATTTATGTGTACCTATTTTGACATTCGTAAGTGTGTGAAACCTAAATTTAATAAATATTTTTTTATCTTTATCTTTTTATTATTTAATGATGAATATTTAGTCATTATAAATATTAATCCTTACTAATATTATAAATGCGAAAGTAACTCTGTCTGTCTGTCTGTCTGTCTGTCTGTCTGTCTGTTACTCTTTCACGCCAAAACTACTCAACGGATTTAAATGAAATTTGGTATACAGATAATCTAGACCCTGAGAAAGAACATAGGCTACTTTTTATTGCGAAAAGGGGGTTGTAAGGGGTCGAAAGGGGGGTAAAAAGTTACTTTTCCACGCGGACGAAGTCGCGGGCGGCCGCTAGTTAGATATATATTTATGTACATATGTTTAACTAAGTCTCCCAATTTTACTTTTTTCTGGTGCAATAAAGAATAAATAAAATAAATAAATAAATTGAAAATCTTTATTTACCATGTATTTATAAACAGACAACGTTTAAAAAAGATTTCTTCCCATGGATTTTAGTGGTTTTCTTTGTACATTCTAGTTTATAAACCAGAATAGTACCTATATCTAATCTATTCCGAAGTATGTTTGAATTCATTTTCTTGGTCCCATCCAGAAAAACCATCTCAGTTTCATCTTAGACGGGTCAGTCGTAATATACAAATATGTGAATTGTCTGTCGGTAATAATTACACGGTTCCCTGGTCTGTGATGGATTCCAGGTAGGTACTAGTATGTTGTATCAATCAGATTTTAATCTGTCAGGAGACACGAATATGTGGACCAGTGTATTCGACTCCAATTGTGCTTAAATAAACGCCACGACAAATAGCCTTAAAATCTGGGTTCATGTAAGACAGACAAGCAGACGGATCACTTGATGGTAAGCATTGCCGCCGTCCATGGACACTCACGACACCAGTGGTTTCACAAGTACGCTGCCAATTTCTAAACCTCCCTTTCCCCCGTATTGGGCCTCCGGTACCCTCACTCACGGAGCGTAACACAGCACAATGCTGCTTCACTCCGATTTCCTGTGAGGCCGTGGTATCACTCCGGTCGAGCCGGCCCATATTATTGGAATGCTCCCATAACCTCAATTAGTATAAGTTGAATGAATGTTGGAAGGATGCCAATAACCCCAACAGTATAAGCTAAATGAATGAACTACTTGGAACGAGATGCCATTCGGGACCATTCAATTGGAGTATCGATGCTATGACAGGTTTCCCCGGGGATGGTGAAATGCAGCTGGCAGAAAAGGCATGGGAATTATTCCAGTACCTTCACGTAGTGATATTAAACTTTTATGTATAGCTTGTTAAAGAATTTATGCAGTATAGGTAATAATTGCAAAAATGTAAATATAATAAATAAATAAGATAAACTCATTATGTACTCCGTTACTGATTTATAAAAAAATTAAAGTTTTCTCAGTTTGTGTATACACCTGAAAAGGTAGAACGAAGTGATGCCTGAAATATAATTGTAACAGCCTATGTAACCTTTGTTCTTACACAATAAATACTTACTTACTTAATGTGGCTGAGCTGTAAGAGACAGCAGTGTAGGCAGCGCCATGCCTGTGCTCCGGCATTGCTGATGTCTATGAGCGGCGGTTACCGTTTACCATCAGATGGGCCGCAGGCTCGTCTGCCTTTTATAAGCAATAAAAAAAAGAGAAGAATTTAAGCCGTTCCATTAGTTAAAATCAGATATGTACTCCACTGTACATATCCAACAGCGATTCGGCACCAATTGGGCACCAGCGGCAATCGCTTACCATCAGGTGATCCGTCTGCTCGTTTGCCACCTGTCTAATAAAAAAAACAATGCGCAGCGGGGACGCCCGGCGCCTACGCGTCTGCCACCACCACACACTCCGCAATCCGACAGGGTAGGCGCGTCTCTCTTACCAGCAATAAACTAAAGTTAAGATACAGTCCACCTTTTATTTCCTTAGTCTAAGTCCTTCCTAAGTCCTGTAGTTAGGACCCTAACTATATGTGAATAATATTACTGACTACACCTCGTTTAAACTTTTAACTTTTACTGGCCGGAAGGCCCATTGGGTAGTGACCCTGCCTCCTACCACAGAATAAATGCGCTAAACGTCCCCTCGATCCCCAGATCGAACCCACGACCTTTGGCGTATGAGGATCGGCCCTCCACTAATATTGGTATGATGAACACTTGTGTTTCTTCAGTGTCTGGATGAAATATAGGTATGTATTTAAATATTTGTAATCCTTCTGTTGTCTGAATCTTAGGCACTTTTGTAACGAAATACTACTTATTACGGTATCAGGTCAATTAAAAAGATGTGTATATTATTTAAAAATAAACTATTTTTCTTTAGCACCTGAACATTAAAATCTTAACTACAACACTAAAACTTAGATACTATTTACCCCGAGTGGCCCCGACAGCTAAGCTAGGCTATTAAGCTAAAACGATGATGACCATTCTTGCTTGAAAAACTTCTGTTTGTTTTCACCAACCAACTGTTTTCACTTGGTCATGCATGATGTATTGTTACAATTAAAATGTGTGACTTGGTATGAGGATAATATAACATTGTATGAAAGTTTGGCGATTAAAAAGAGTAACTGGCGAGTTTCTTGCCGGATCTTCTCGATCAAAAACGCAATATGTTTGTATATTTTAACATGTAATTCTATTAACATGTAAATTATACATATGTGCTTATTAAAATAGTTTTAAATTACTTAAATGTATTACGATTTTTGAGTGATGTGTACAAGCCTATGCAAATAAAGAATTTATTAAAGATACGACGTTTAGATCTTCAAGAAACGAGCCTATACTTTCCTAAAAGGCCGGTAGCGTATTGCAAAAAAAATCTTGAAATTATCCTTTTTTTACTTGGCAGAATTGACGTTTTTATCAATAATAACTTTTTAATAAAAAAAACTTTTTTTTTTCTGAAAAACTATCCTACACGTTCCTTGACATGACGTGAGACGACGAGACGTGTTTATTGAAGGGGCAGTGCCCTGTAATTGTCTTTATTATTATTTTGAGGTTGTTTCGTTAAGGTTAATAAGGCGTTTTGTTAGTCGCGTATTTTTTGCCTCGTTAGGGATTTACGAGTTATCCCGCTCCCGCTGGAAAAGCGGAAGTAAATCAGCAAAGAGCAATAAGTATTAATCAAGGTTCCGAAGTCGGGGAACCACTTCACAAACTATGAGGTTACACAGCAAAATTGACCACTAGACAGCTGGCTAAAGTTTAAGGTCGAGTTTTTTTTTGTGATAGGTGGCAGACGAGCAGACGGATCATCTGATGGTAAGCGATTGCCGCCGCCCATGGACCACCAATGGAGTCAGTACCCGCAAAATGATATAAAGTAGAACCGTGTCAAGGACAAACCGGCAAGGTTTTTATGACACTCTTAATTTAAATACTGTTATTGTAATATGGTAAATAAATGAAAAAAAAGGCACTTATGTCAATGTCATACTGAAACTTACGTAAAAAACTGTAAGTGACTTTATTTCAAGAACTGAAAACTTATTGGCCAATAGATTTAAGGTGACGGGTATGGCACACTAGCGACGCCAATCGATTTTAATTTTTAGCTACTAAACCGCCGGCGTGAATCAATTTTTCACGTACAAAAACGGACTCAACATTTGTGCATGGTTATTTAATAAATAGTGTAAGTGTTTGCCGTGAGGTTGTAACCCCGAAATTGTTAAAAATAGATCCGGTTTAGTAGCTTAAAAATTAAATTCAATTTGCGTCGCTAGTGTGCCCTACCCGTCCCCTGTATGAATGATTTATTTGTGTATTGTGATACACTGATTTTTTTTCTCTTTCTTTTAATGATCGAAGCATATAGCGCTCTCAGTCCCTAGCTATCCCATTAATACTAATATTATAAATGTTAAAGTACGAGTCTGTGTTTGTTTGATTGATTAAGTGAAGTGATTTTTAAAGTAAAGGTAGCTAAAGGGATGGAGAGTAACATTGGCTACTTTTTGTCTCTTTCTAACGCATTACATATCTGCACGCGAAAATCCTATAATACCTTAATATATATTTTTTACATTATAACCACATCACATCGGGTTAGAACATTACTTTCTTCAAAACCTAAATAACCTTGGCCAATTAATGACATGCCCTCTTATAAACGTGGTTTAAAATAAGTAGTGTGATTAATTCTGGGCATAACTGAAGAACTAGAATATTATTTATTACAAAACTAAGTTTAACGTAATTTAGTATATCAACTTTAATATGTAAGTTATACCACCCGGACCCCTAGTTTAAAATGAGTACTAAAATAATAACCTCAAAATTTCGATTCAGTAACCATGACAACTTATGTGACAGTTCATTCCGTTTTACACTAAAGTTATTTGTGAGAAAATGGCTAATTTATTTTTGGGATTTAATCCCAAAAATATAAGCAATTCCTATGCATATTACTTGGAAACTTTACTTAGGTAAATAATTTAATTTAGTTGTTGCTTAAAAACCATTCTTTAGAATTTTTACTTCAGACAACAAAATAAGGTTATGTAAAATGAAATGTCACTGAACGAATGATTGAATGATTCGATCAATTTTGACTAATGTCAACCGCAGGATAATTCCTGCGGTACTAAGTTGTCGATGGTTAGTCGTGGATTTATAATAAAAATTTAAGAACTAACATTATTTCGTAATAATCATAAACTCGCTAGTTTAGGGTTAAAAGCAGTGTCAGAGCAGTTTTTTGTAATAAGAGGGATGAAGTCAAATGAGAGCATCCTTTGATTTGTTAACTACTTCTGTAGGCGAAAACGAGTTAATATCCGAAAACACGTGGGAGGACTTCGAAGCTGATAAATTGGAGTTGAGAACAACAATTAAGTGAGGTTTCGCACCGCAAAGAACTTGGCCCAATTGTTGAGTGTGCAGAATTATGGGGCTGATATGTAGGCAACTTTACTTTCTCGTGTATCAAAGCATAGTGTACAGGGCATTGTAACACAGTTGATTACCTCGGTGGTTAGTGGGTCGCACTTTAAAGCGCCGGCTGCGCAAGAGCTCCCAGGTTCGATCCCCGGGTGGGGCCGACAATTTGTACCTAAGTTTTCGGTAAGAAATTCTTAGTGGCAGCCCGGAGTCTAGAAGTTGGCAGTCTTGTACCCCAGTGCTTCGGAAAGCACGCGTTGGTCCTGCACCCGATCCCTCTAGGGTCGTGTCACAGTAGTGTCCCATCGGAATATGTGGATAAGGGAATAGAGAGTGCACATGTGTTTGCTTACACACTTGAGCACTATAATATATTCTGCGTACGTGGCTGATCGTTAAGATTGGCCGCCGCAGCCGACACCAGTTGGAGGATCGTTATTATTATTTTAACACATGGTGGCCACTTTTAGGAATTATCAAGATTATTCTTACTGATAGGAAGAAATTATTACATAAGTTTAACCGTGGGAGAGCCACGCTTCGGCATGAATGGGCCGACTCGAACGAAGTGGTACAACGGCCTCACAGAAAACTGACGTGAAGCAGCACTATGCTGTGTTTGAGGGTACCGGAGGCCCATTCCAGGGGAAAGAGGGGTTAAAAGGTTGGCAGCGCACCTGTGCAAACTCCACTGGTAAACTGGAGTAAAGCGTCACCAGTAAAAATTATCGCCATGAAGATAGGTGATCCGTCTGCTCGTCAGCCACCTATCACATAAAAAAATATTTTCAACGAGGATTTACCCTATTTCAATTTGATTTTCTGGTAATAACAACCTAAGAATAAGTCAAAGTCACTCTTTGCATTAAATAAATTACATCACAACGTTTAGTACAAAAGAAATTTCCCAAAGAAAATTATTAATTTCCACGCCATTTTTGGTTACGTTGTGGAAGCTTAGTGACTAGCGAATACGATTCTTCGTCAATTTTAGAAAGCTTCCTCAACAAAACACAAGAAAACTAACCCTATTATTTTAATTCATCATTAACTAAGTAAATAGGTACAAGTAACTTTACTTTCACTATTAACTAAAAGGCATTAAATTACCATGTAATATTATGTAAGTATTTTGTCTGATCGTGTGAATAAATAGGTAGACATTATTGAATTATTCTTGCGAAAATTTTATTCGATTCCTGCACCGTGGTAGAGACGCTTCCGCATGAATAGACCGGCTCTACCGAAGTGATACCACAGCCTCACAGAAAACCGGCGTGAAGCAGCATCTCTGTTGTGTTTCACTGCGCGAGTGAGGGTACCGGGGGCCTAATCCGGGGAAAATGAGGTTTAAACCTTGGCAGCGCACTCGTGACTCCACTGGTGTCGCGGGTGTCTATGGGCGGCGGCAATCGCTTACCGTTAGGTGATCAGTCTTTACATCTGCCACCTATCACTAAAATATAATATTTAGAATTCTTGCAACATTGCTTTGGCGGCGTGAAGGGCGTATTACCCTGGTGATGTAGGTACCTTTTCAATTCAATTCAATTCATTTATTGTTAGATAACATAGTTCCACTGACGGAAGCAACGTTTACTTAATTCTATGTTAGTAATAATAATATGATTGTCATTGTCCCATTACATTACATTTGAATACTACTAAATACATAAAGAAAATTTCAATATCAATAAAATCTAATATTTAATACATTATTTATTGTATTCCTTCTTTTAGATCCACGTACCTGTATTACTATCCACTCACCAGAATACCAGCGCTGTTGCAGCATCGCAGATAATGCCGATGCAGCAAATGCTGAGGTTGGAACCTGATTGACCACACACACTCACACCTCTTCTTGTATATCTGCTAGTTATCTTCCTTGTATCCATGTCGTGTCATGTGTGCCTAGTGTACGCACTGATAATACTGTAAACTTGTTCTAAGTTCTATCATGTTGCTCTCTGTGCTGTGAATGTTGTGATGCTCAATAAATGTTTTTTCTTTGTTTCCTTTCTATTCTTAATTTCAATAAATGTCAAGCAGTTAACACTGCTTATTTGTCAGTACATGAACCATAGAACAATGGTTCAAGTACTGACAACCTATTCGAGAACATGTTTATAGGCGATTATTTTTGAGTTTATTCTCTCCAATGATTCATAAATAGAAAAGTAATTTCTTTTTCGCACAATTTTACCAACACGATATTATTATTATGCGTTTCACGTTCTTCCAACCAATCAGAATCGTACATGACGCCATAATTTACACAGAATCACGAAATCAAGGTTTGAGAGATGTGGCCCAATCGGGACAAAATTGGAATTGATGTTATTTTATATTATATACTAAAATGTTGTAAATGTATATGAATGAATGTACCTGATGTGAAACACGGCGATTGAGCTCAGTCAAATAATTCTTTATTTGCATAGTCTTGTGCATAGCACTTACAAATCGTCGTACATTTGAATGATTTACAACTATTTATAAGCACTTATGTATTTATAATTTACATGTTAATACATAAATACCCGACGACCCGCTTGGAACAGTGGTAATGAACGCTGCCTTTGGTCCAAGGGTTGCGGGTTCGCTCCCCGCACAGTACAAACATTTGTGTGCATGAACATGTTTGTTTGTAATGGTCTCGGTGTTCCCTATGTATTATAAGTATGTATCTACAAAAGAAAATTATTATAAGTATATATTTGTAATCCCACTGTTGATTCTGATATCCGTAACACAGGTGCTTGAGCTACCTATCTCGGAGCCAGATCAATGTATGTGATGTTGTGAAATATTTATTTATTATTATTTGCATTACATATGACTATTTGACTAGGTATGTGGCAACATTACACTATCAAAAGAACATACGCGCCTTGGTAGGCATTGCAAATTGGCATAGAGAGGAGCAGACATTTCTTATTTTATTTACTTAGTATTTGCTTTTCATATATATTATTCTATGTAATTTGCAATATATTTATAATCCACATGTACTTATATTTTCTTATATTTTATCCTGTAAATATTCGTTCACTGAGTAGTAGCATTTATGAGTAAGTAAATCTTTTAATTAATGAGAAATAATAAACAAGGCCACAGAATTTTTATTTGGGCACGCGCGCAAACTTCTAATTTACTAACTAAGCACCGGGAAATTGACATAGCCTTTGATTAACTGATTCATCTTCTTTACAACGGCAACTAAAAATGTTAAAGAAAGCGTTAAGTCAATATCAACAATTAATTTTCCTTGTCCTTCTGATTTTTACATTGCAAACTAATTTACTAACTCAGCCACGAAATTTGTAACTCATCACCATATTACGTTTTACAGCTTCAATACAAGCTCCTCAAAAAATATGTATTCAAGATTCAATACTCAACATCATATATTATAACTTAACATGTAAAATAATTCTTCATATTCTTTTATCGTGAAATTAGCCCACAAACTAAGTAGAAGATACTACGTATCAGACAAGAATGTCCCATAGTGCTCCACTAGACCATTTTTAGAACGACTGAACGGAATCAACATTGATTTTGACAGATTTGAATCAATTGTCATACAGCTGTTCGTTCATTCAATGAACGAATGATTAGCAATACCAGATTAATCCAGATAAAATATTCAGATTTTTTATAACGCCATTTAACAACAAAAATAAAACACAAGCTACTTATAACACGATTTAATATCAAAATATCATGAAACACACAATAGAATTCACTTTTGTTGCCTCATATACCCGCTCAAGGCAAAAAACGCGCCAAAAAAAGGGCCCGCTGACACGTCATCGGCAGCGGGGGCCGGGCGGGTCGACCGATGATAATTCCCGGTTGAGTCCAAAGCTGGGCTTTGGAGCCCAGGGTACGCTTAGATCATGATTCAGGATTTGGGGAGCCTGGTAATTACAATGAAGCGACTGCCGTCTGACCTTCGCAACCCTTTAACAGAGGAACAAGACCAACTGAATCATGGTTACACGCTTCTAAAACTATCCCAAACGAGCATGTTTCCTCACGATGTTTTCCTGCACCGCCGAGGTAAATATAGAAATATGCACATAGATTTGAAAAACCTAGAGAAATCGACCCTCCGCATGGAGGGCGCGTTCTAAACCACTAGGCTACTATCGCTCTGGCTGACTGTCCTAAATAGTTCATGTGTAATACATAATAATAATATGTAGTGGCTTTAATTATACTATTAGATGACAATTTAGGTACATTTAACAATCGATTAATGTAGGATGAGTTACATTTTATTCATACTAAATTATGCAATTAGAGGCTAATATACTTACTATTTTGGTGTCATATATTAATACTTTAGAAGCTTGCTATTTGAATGCATACCACAAATTTAGATGCTTAAAAATAATCACTATGCTGAGTTATATTAACAGTGGCTTACATATAAGATAACTAGTGTCTGAGATACTATTATTCAGACGCGCATTGGTTGTGGCCGACTTAGTAATTTAGAAGGTAACATATATTTTCTGAGGCGAATAATGCTATTAAAAAGAAGCTTTTTAATTAGTACCCTTAATTAATGAATAACTTATTGTAATTATTTTTATTTTTTATGTAGTTTGGCAATTTATTATATAAATTGAAAATATGTTAATACATAAAATATACTAAAAAAATTGATAAACATAATGCGATTCTACCACCGGCTCGGAAAGTTGTTTCTGGTCGAGAAGATCCGGCAAGAAACTCGCCAGTTACTCTTTTTATCATAAATAAATAAATAAAAATTGGTTTATTGCTCTCAAACATACATTTTAGCAAATTGTAGCTACAGTATTGTGTCAGCAATTGGTAAGTGTCTCAGCATGTGCTGGACCAGATGGTTGGTTACCCAGTGGGGACTACGGTGCGGTGGCCTCCTCGTGTGGCCATTTTTGTTGGACCTGCTACCGAAAGGGTCCTGGCGTCCCTGGGCAACGGCGGGTAGTAATCGGCATCGCCCATTGCTACCCAGCGGCTAACAGCTGCACACACACGGGAGGGCTCATGGAGTCGTTTTGTCGACCTCCAGTTGAGCCCCCTCGGGGCCTAGTACTGGCCTCATGGTTTGGGGAAATGTCCGGGCGTCACCTCACACGTGATTGTGTTTTGACGTGGACCCCACCAGAGTTTAGCGCCTTCGGGCGCAGTGGCCGAAAGGCCTTATTCGGAGTCCAGCCTCGAGTTTTCGAGCGGGGCTCGATAGTTAGACGGTGTTGCCAACTTTCCCGGATGTATCCAGCGGAGTTGGGTTATGAGGTAAACCGAAGCTGACCAGTCCCAAACGTGGCATCTGTCCATAAGTATGACGTTTGTGTCAGCCATCATTTCACTCAACCATGTTAGAGGGAATGCAATGACCCGCCACATAGCGCCACCACCTCAATTGCCCTACAACGCCACCCCCTAGCTACGGGCCTACTCTAGGAACAATAAGCGCGGGTTAACGTAAACGCAATCTCATCACAGATTCAACAAGTTCTGCAATATTGTCGATCGCGAATATTATTGTTACGCTGCGCAAATTGATATTGGCGTAATGTAATATTCATGTCGGCAGGTGGCGCCATTGGCAATCAAAATACGATTTGTGAACACATGATTTTTATTTAGAAAAAAATCTTGTGTTTTTGTTCTTTGGTTCTATAAATCACATAAACATAATAAATGTAATAAATTAATTATGTATAGAAAATTATATTTTACTAAATACACACCTCAACTTTGTCTAGGGATATTGCAAAAATGATCGTTTTTATATTCTATGTTTAAATTGATAAATAGCTACTCTATATATAACTCAAAAACTACAAAACCAATTTCAAAAATGTTTTCACCATTACAATGAAACATTATCCTCTATTAACAAAATTTGAGTTATCACGTCAAATTCCTACGGGAAAACATCAATCATCCTAGGCGAGCCACGCTGTAAAGGGGTAAGTTTATGGCCCTAAAAATGAAATAAAAAATAAAAAGGCTAATTATTGTTGTCTCGCTAGCAAGCTAATGTAGCAAAGAATAACCCATTTCAAATCGCGGAGCTGAAACTGCGACATTTTAGCATTCCATACAAGTTTTCAGGAATTTGTACGAAACACATTATTTGCGTTCGTTTCTTGCTCCGCGTTTTAAAATTGGTTGTTCTTTACTATATTTAGTCATAAATCCAGTTAAAACATTACATTACCTCAACAGCGAAATAACAATTTATCAGCCTTTTTTTTAGGGCCTTCAACTTACTCGTTAACAACGTGGATCGCCTGGAATGATTGATGATTTCCCGTAAGAGTTAACGTTTTCCTGAAGTAACTACCGATTTTCTTAATAGAGGATAATGTTATTTAAAAAAAATCGGCTAGGTAGTTTTTGAGTTTTTTTTTATCAGCTTATAAACTGTCCCACAGCACAGCAAGGCAAAGGCCTCCATCATAGAAATCAAGTTATCGCTACTATGATGGGATTAGGCTTAATCACCACGCTTGCCAAATGCGGATTGGTGATCACAAACCCGAGCTATGTCCGAAAAAATCGAAACATACTTTTCGCTCGACCCGGGAATCGAACCCAGGACACTAGAGTACACTAGGGCGTTACTTAAACCACTAGACCAACAGGACGTTGAGGTGTGTATTATAAATGCGAACGTAGGCAATTCTTGCTCTGAACTGACGTCCGCTGTACGACTAAACAAAAATTATCCAACACATAGTTATGCCCTTAGCATCATCACTGGCCAAAAACGTTATCAGCTTGGCCACTTCCTCTGGTTCACCGACACGCTTCAACGCTGTGACCTGCGCTATGTCTTCAATCTAATCTTCAAATCCACTCTTTCTCAAGATAGGTATCAGTCCGCACTGGTCCTGGACTGACGACGTTTACCCTTACGCCTTTAAGTGCCAATTCTTTCGCAGCAGCCCGAGTGAAATGGTGAAGCCCGGCCTTGGACGCACAGTAGGCTATACTTTTGTAATATTTTCCCAGAATAGATTTTCCAAGAATACTTGAAATGTTAATTATATTCCCTTTGGTTTAAATAAGATGAGGCGTAGCTAATGTTGTCAAATACCGGTGTATTTGACGACTTAATCTCGCAAATTCGTGTTCATTATTTCATCGTATGAGTCTAGCTGTCGCACTCAGAGACGTCAATTACGCTAAATTTTCACTTACTTAATTATGGAGAGTCTTTATGCGTATTGAAATAAGTGTCAATATTATTTTCTTAAGTACCAATTAAAGTTAATTTGACTACTCTAAGTGCGGCCGGAAGAGTTTGCCATCTAGTATACTGGCCTCTCTTACAATGCCAGCGTTATTAACAAGGACATCTAGTTTACCAAATTTATCAATAGTTTCTTTGATCATTCTCCTTGCGTCGTCTTCATTGGTTACGTCAGCTGGAGCCACAAATAATTTATTGCCCTCTTTTGCTGAGATTTCTTCAATTTTCCTCAGTTTGTTCTCGGTTCTTCCAACGATTACTACGGCGGCGCCTTCTTTGGCAAAGGAGCGTGCGCTGGCAGCCGATTCCTGAGCCAGCACCGGTTATAATCACATATTTATTTTGGAAACGCATTTTTATGTCATATAAACTAATTAAACTTCTGAAATCTCGAACGCAGAGAATATAAATGCTCTTTCAAGAGGTTGAAAATGTGCCTTTTTTATGTTATCTCACACGATAACCGTAATTAACAAAGAAATAATAATAATGAATGCTTAAATTTACCTACTAATATAGTATTTTAATGCTTGATCATAATGGATGAACTTAATAACTACTTACTGAACCGGAAATTTCCCCAGCATAAAGCTTACAGGATTTCTGACAAAACCCAGCAAAGTATAGTCACTTTCAAATCCCTATATTCTTATTTGGTTGATGATTATTTATTATAAATGGGCGAATCGTAAAATTCGTAAATGTCTATGAAGGCACATAGTCTCCTGGGTTTTGCAGTTTTCCTAACTGTAACACTTAGGTACAAGTGTACCTAATGATGCGAAAGGAAAATTGAAGAAATCTCTGAATAAAGTATATACGAATAAACCGTAACAGTAAGTAACAATAAGTAATACCTAAATGTAACCAATAAAGATCACGCAAAGAGAATCATCGAAGAAACTTAAAGTTTTGGAAAACTTCACCCATAACGCACTTGGTCAAATAAGCTTCCTTCTTGTGAAAAAAAATTGCAAAGTGGCCTTTTTTTACATTATGATAGATAAACATTTAATAATTGCGGGGCCACAAGCTCTCGGCAAACACTTATACTATTTATTAAATACCTAACCATGCATAAATGTTGATTCACGCCAAAAGTGCCGCTTTTGGCGGTAATCAATTTTTCACGTACAAAAACGGACCCATGGTTATTTAATTATTTATTAAATAACCATGCATATGCATGTATAAGTGTTTGCCGAAAGAGTGTAACCCCGGAATTGTTTAAAATAGATCAGATTAGCTAAAAATTAAAATCGATAGGCGTCGCTAGTGTGCCCTACCCGTCCGAGTTATTACCGCTGCTGCCCATGGTCCTCTGCAAAACCTTAGGCATCACAGATGCGGAACTATTTTTTTACACACATAAAGATACAAAACTTTTCGCAGTTAGGTACGTTATGTGTGAGTAGATAACGCAAATGTGTAGATACGTCTAATAACAATAAAGCGATAATTTTATCATACTATAAGTACCTACTTAATGAGCAAATATTTAAAAATGTAGCTAGTTTCCGTGGTTTTAATGATCTATACTAAATATACGTGAATAACGAATTAACTCAAAGACTACTGGACCGACTTCAAATAGTTCTTCACCACGACAATGCAATATTGTTCATTCAAACAAGTAAACGAAAAGTAGTAACAATCTATTGTTACGATTGTGTAAGGCGAAGCATCTACGATGCGAAGCATAAATAAATAAATATAAATATTTTACAACATCACATACATTGATCTGACTCCGAGATAGGCTTAAGTGCCTGTGTTAGATATATCAGAATCAACAGCGGAATTACAAATATATACATGTTACTTTTCTATTGTTAATACATAGATACTTACAATATATAGAAAACCCCCAGACTAGTACAAACAGACATGTTCATGCACACATATGTTTGTAATGTGCGGGGATCGAACCCACAACCCTTGCATCAGAGGCAGCATTTACTACCACTGAACGCGTCGGATAGATATAGATAGATACCTAGGTATATATTAATTTATTGCACAAACACAAAATACAAGTATGATACTGATACAACAACAACTGACAGTAGGTACATTAAGGATCTAACCAAACGGTTCACCCCATAAACATGGGGCATTTTAGAAATTAGGTAAAATAACCCAATTTCTGAAGCAACGGTTAAAAAAATGGTTTTTATTTATATTAGAATAAAACTAAAGTTTATATGTTGCCATTATTTTTTGGAAATTGTAATAATTAGGTACATAAGTCCTCTTTTCGCCGCACCATTTTCCTTTCTGCATGACCCAAAGGTTGACATGTGACGCCTGTTGTGTCGTTTTGTGCAAAAAAGTTTTAAATAAAAGAATAAAATAAATTCTGAATCCCTTGTATTGTTGAGTATAAAACTAAGGCCAAAGGAAGACGTCAAAAAGGTGTTCCTTTTTTTATGTTACCACAAAATTGTTTCTAGATAAATAAGTAGGGAACAGACGAGTAGATATAGGGACTATCCCATGTAAAGAGAGAGAGACCCGACCGCCTTAGACATCTGTAGGCACAGATATATTTTTATTCCCTAAAAAATCTCATGTAGATAGTCTCTACAAGTATGTAAATGTAGGCAAAATCTGGGGTCGTATGCTAATGCGTCACGACGCGTGGGATTGCAACATTTTTCTCCACAACAAGAGAGAAGGGGCAGGATTGGACCCTGCAGCCATGAAAGGGCCTAAGGGTCTATTCCACTTTGTACCTTCTTTGAGTAGCGTAGGTAAATTTAATCTAGGGTAATAAATAAGAGCTTGGAGGCGACGAAGGATTGGTTCTTAGGTAGTTATTACCTTTTATTACTCCTGTGTAAATTTGATATCTACTGCGGTGGTTTAAAGCGACTATTATGCTTAGTGTATCGGCTTCGATTCCCAGGTCGAGCCAAGATTTCCCAGCGTCAGCCTGGACTGAAAATTGGCGGTCTTGAGCCCCCATACATAAGATACGCCCTAAACACGGGTACACTATATTCCCTTAATATTTACATGGGACGCCGCATTGATCCTGCCTAAGGAGCTCTGAAGTAGATAAAGAGGTGAATACAAATTTTCACTCGATCTAGCAATCGAATCCGGGACTCTTAGTGCATAATTAGCTACAGCGCTATCGAGGTGTTGGATAGGTTAGGAAGGACTCACGTAAATTCACCTACCAATGATATTTTAGCTCTGAAGTCTATTCAATTTACTAGCCCTGGTTGAAACAAGTAAATTTGTGTGAAATACTTGTGCGTAATAATTCTATGTAATAAAATAATTAATATTTTCTTAAATAATTTATTTTTGTTGAATATCGCCATCTATCAAATTAGTATGTAACTAAATTGAGCTGATCTTCTTCTTGCTTAAACTAGATGGCGCTACTATAGATATGTCATACAAGTTTCGTTCTATGGTGCTAACAATACAAACAAATATTTTGCAATGACGTTATAAAATATATTTTATATAAATTGTAATGTTTTAGTAAACCCACATCTTAAAATTCAAAGATCTTTAAAAACTACTAACAAAAATTACTGTCATTCATTCAGTGACAGTGTGCACCATAGAGTAAAATGAATGGTGTGCGTGCACCTCACTTACGTTACGTTCAAAACTTCGATGAAATATTCGTTCCGTTCGTTCTTTTTTCCTTCAGTCAACTGATTTCTGTCACCGTTCGGTTGTGTTTTGTGTTGATCGGGTTTAAAAATAAAATTAAATACCAATATTTACGTTTAATTGGTGATCGAAGACTGATTAGATCGTTAAGTGTCTTCGTTTTAGGTTTACTGTGCTTATATGGTGAACGGTTAGGAGCAGTGTGGCATGTGAAACAAATCGATACAAAAGATCAGCCGCTCGACTGGACGGTCCAGGGTGTTTTCAGTAAAGCGGCAGTGATTTTTCATTGTGTGTAGTCATTACAATAGTCTGACGTGTTGTTATAATATATCGGTGTCAATACTTTCATTTTCATAGCATGGGATCCAAGTGAAAACTGTATTAGTGTCTGAAAGTTGTCGCCGCTTTTCGATGGATTTTTAACAGGTAAGAACGTTATAAGTGCATGGTTTTGTCGGCTAGAGAGGAATCGGGTATGATGGCGGGCATACCTACGTTTAATTTCGGGTGTTTGTTGTGGTGGCAACGCCAGAGATGCGTTTGCGAACCGAGCCATTGGTACAGTTAGGTGAGGATGGCGGCATTCGCGGCGGAGGTCATCGACGTCAGCCCGAGCTTTCAGCATTGCTGCACATTCTTGCCTCTTATCACTCGCTATCGCCGATATTCAATGCCGATTTTCGCTTGGTCAATGTTACAGTTAATTTCGTTGCATTCATAACTTCTGGTACAATAGCAACTTTAATAAGTGTTTTTATTGATAAAGCAATGCGGAAACGTATTAGAAACTTGCATTGATTGGCTTCTCACACATGTTTTGTTAACATAATCAATCTGATTAAAGTAGAAACTTGAAAACTATCTTACAATCATTATGTATTCTATTAGTGATTGCTATTAACTACCTAAGTGTTTAAAACACGTAATATAGGTACAGACAACCACACAAATGGAATGAAGATATTTATTATGAGAAAATAATAACTCAAAATGGTTTTCTTCAGTTTTATTTATAGTGAAATGCAGCAATAAATGTGTTTTAGATATCCATCAAATGCATTCATAAAAATTGTTCCCCATGCAATACAGTATTATTTTATCTTAATAAGCAATAAGTCATTTATTTATTTAATGTTAGGCAAACACACAGTACATTCTGAGTGTACATAACAATGTATATAAGTTATACTTGTATTATTCAATGATTTAATAATAGTGGCTCATTAGTTATCAGTTTAGTTAATTTGTTGCTTATACATACAACTTTTTGTGGACTGGCTTATAAAATAAAATGCTTTTCTATGTTAACAGTAGATAAGATACTTAGTTTATTGGTAATCTTAAGCTGCTTGGTATTTTGTCAGTGACTCATTATTTCATACATTTTATGTTTGAATTTATTTTAAAACTAATTTCATCTCAATTCATTATAAAATATTCTTAAGTTCTCTTTTATCACTCATATTTGTCTTTACAGCACAAAGTAAAGTATAGATTTAAATTTCATATAGCATTATATTTCATTAGATAAAATCTAACAAATTGGTCATTATTTAATTGCAAACTATAGCGTAGCTACTTTGGGTGTGGGTAGTGTTAGTACTGTGAGGGTTGGTTGGTAGGTAGCCAAAACACTTTATGGAGATATATTTTCGTATATTGTCTCAAATTAACACAAGATAATAATTATTTATATCGGAGCAACAACTTAACATGGACGCGGTTGGTTAGCGAGAGAGTGAGGTAGGTGTGGGGGGAGAGGAACTCCCGTACCAATCAAACCAGTATTGGCCTGCGGGCGTTTACGGAACTAACATAACAGAAAATAAGTGCTAGCGGTACCTAACCGGCAGCAATGCATTGCGCTTAGGGCGCGATAGAGGGCGCTGTCTCGCTATATACTCCCCCTCCAGAGGATGAAAGCGTCCTCGCTCATTCGCTGGCCATACATTATCATTGTTACATACATTTACAGAAACACTACTTTGGTTAGACACATTATGACATTCATTATTTGAATCCACATTAGAATTGTAATTTCTATTCGTTACATAAAGATTAGGCGAGTACATACATTCCTCCCTATCAGACACATTATTGCATTTATCATTTAAATCCACATTTGAATTGTAATTTACATCGGTTACATAAAGATTAGGCGAGTACATACATTCCTCCCTATCTGACACATTATTACATTTATTCTCATTTAAGTTACGACGGGGACGGCCACGTTTCCGCACCGGAACTACAGGTTGAGGTAGGGTCGTATCGCGACCCAGGTAAGGTGTTAACTGTTTAATGTGATACTTCCCTAAGTACCTACTGGAGTCCTGTGCGGGTGCTATGATATAAGTTGTAGGGCTTACCTTTTTAGTAACCACGTATGGTCCATCTCTTTTTGGTACGAACTTCGATGTCAGGTCCTTTCCTTTGTTGCTAAGTACATGCGAATTCAATAATACCAAGTCACCTGCAACAAAACTTTGTCCTACGCGACGTGACTGATCACCATAGTCCTTTCTTTTATCCTGCTGACTTTCGACCTTCTCGCGAACTGCAGCTAGCGTATTGAGAAAACGTTTTAGGTATGGTGTTATCTGTGGAACGAAATTTTCTTTCTCCAAAACCAAACGAGGATCATTTCTTACTTCTAAAGGCGATCTCAGCTCTCTGGCAAACATCAAGTACGCTGGCGAAACTCCTGTAGTTTGACAGCGTATAGACGGTAAGTATATAGGCCAAGAATTATGTTTATTACCTACTAATTGTGATAACTGTACTTTTAAATCTCTATTCTTTCTTTCCGCAGGGTTCCCCTCAGGATGATACAGCGGTAACAATTCTTGCTTCACATCTAACACGAAACATACACTGTTGCATTACAGCTGAAATAAATTGTACACCATTATCTGAAATAATGCGACGCGGTAGACCAAAACGTAGAAAATATTCCTCTATGAGTGTACGCGCGCACGCCTCAGCTGTCGCTTCTCGAAGCGGATATAACTCGACCCATCTAGTTGCGGTGTCCTCGACCAATAAAATCCATTTTTCATCCTTATCACCTGGAGGTAAGGGTCCGAATAAATCTATAGCAATAACCTCATTTCTCTGATTCAGGATCGGCGTCTGCAACAACCCTGGTGGCTTGTCGTTGGCAGCCTTGTAGCGCTGACACGATGTACACGTTCTGACATACTCGACAATGGCACGACGCATCCCTGGAAAATAAAACTTTTGAGCAACTCTTTGATATGTCCTCTCGATCCCTTGGTGACCTGCCAGAGGAGAGTCATGACATTCTTTTAATACTTCTTCTCTTTGATCCACAGGTATAACTAATTGCGGTTCTTCTGTATCCGCATCCGGATTATAGCGATAGAGCACTCCTTGCTCCATAATATAACCTCTTCCCGTCCAACGATGAACATCAATATAAGAACGAAAACGTTCCACAGCCCAGACTATGGCTAAGGCTTCCCTCTCTGTTGTTGAATAATTTCTTTCTGCTTGATTGAGCAATCGGCTCGCATATTCAATAGGCCTTTCATCATTACCTTCTCCTTGTAGAAGTACTGCACCCAGAGCGTAGTTACTGGCATCAGTTCTGAGCACAAACGGTTTGGTGTAGTCAGGTTGGATGAGGATGGGTGGTGACGTCAGCAACCTTTTAGCTCCTCGAAGGCTTGATCTTGCTCTGTCTCCCATCTCCATGGCTCATGTTTCCTAGTCAACCTTGACAGTGGTTCTGAAATTTTAGAAAATCCAGGTATAAACTTCCTAAACCAAGAAGCAGTCTGTAAGAAGGTTCTTAGATGTTTAAGTGATGACGGCTTCTTCATATCTAATACAGCTTTCACTTTTTCTTCATCAGGTGATATACCATCTTTAGATATCACGTGACCTAAATATTTGACAGTGTCTCGTGCAAAAACACACTTATCCCGATTCACCCTTAATTTAAATTCGTGCAGTCTTTCAAATACAGCGTGCAAATCCTTTATGTGGCATTCCATATCAGCCGATATTATGCAAAGATCATCCAAAAAAGCTAAAATAGTAATATTCTGCAACTTCGGGCATGAGCAAAGACGATCAATTAAACGCTGAAATGTAGCTGGTCCATTCTTTAACCCAAATGGCATGCGTTTGAAGCGATAAGTGCCTGACGGTGTCGAGAAGGCAGTCTTATCTTTATCACGGTTAACGGCAACTTGCCAGTACCCAGATTTTAAGTCTAAAGTACTCATAACACAACCCTGTTTTGTCCTTTGTAACAGCTCATCAATCTTCGGCATTGGATAAGTATCTGTTTTAGTAATACTGTTCAACTTACGGTAATCGACGCAAAAACGAAAACTTCCATCACGTTTAGGCACTAATAGTGCTGGTGCTGACCATGCTGACTCACACTCCTCAATGATATCCTCAGCAAGCATCTTCTCTACCTCGCGCTGCATAACCTCTGCGCGCGCTGGTGTCATGCGGTACGGCGGAACAGCAACTGGCGCGTGTTCGCCGGTATCAATGAAATGCTCTGCATACTGCGTGGCTTCACCAGTCTCTCGGAACACATCACTGAAAGAGTTTATTAAATCATTAAGTGACATACTATCATTATCACAGTTTTTTGGTGTTGACTGTACCTCATTATAACCTTGTTCTAAATCCTCATAAAACAACCTGTACTTCCGGTGCTTCGTGTCCGAAAAGTACCATAATGATTTACCAAAATCAAAAACTAATTTGGCTTTGTTCAAAAAATCTATCCCTAATAAAGATTGATTGTTACAAGCATCTGGAAAAACAATAAATTCAGTTTCAATTATTTTATGTAACATTTTCACATTCACTGAGGTAACTAAAACCTCCATTTTCCTAGATAAACCATCTGCAAGCTTCACATCTCTAATTTGCTTATCAAAACATTGACCACTTTTTATTAAAAAATTATACATTGATTGGCTAGCTACACAGCCTTTAGCGGCTGAATCCACTAATGCAATACCTTTCCCACCTAATATTTCGATATTTAATATTGGTCTCTTATTACCATTAGTGTAACCCCTATTGTTACATACAGTTGACTCCCCCTGCATATTAACATTGGTGGTCTCACACGCATAAAACTTATTGTACTTATAACTACTACAATTTGGACATCTTGCTCTTATTATTCCTATTTCACCACAGCCATAACAATACAAATTTTTACTTTCCTTTATGTCTGTTTTCAGGGATCCATGATGCGGCGGTGGCGGCAAATGCGGCGACCCACCCAGCGGCGGCGCACGCGACCTCGGCGGCGGCGGTCCATATGACTGCGACGTACGCGACTGTGGCGGCGGTGGCGGCAATGGCGGCAATGGGGGCAATGGCCCACCCGACGGCGGCACCCAGTGCGACGGACCTTGCGGCTGCGATACCCGCATCGGCGGTGGCGCGGCAGACTGTCCCGGCGGTGGCACTGCGGACGACCCACGAAACTGCGCGGAGAATGGCCCACGCGACGGTGCACCCGGTGACTGCAAGCGCTCCTGCATCGCATCTTCTATGCTTCGAGCCTTCCTTATAAGATCTTCAAAACAAGACAATGTGTCCCTTTCTATTCTTTTTCTTATACGGACGTCTAACAACCCAAACGTCATATCCAATTGTACCTTCTGTGAGATGTCGTTCTCTGGTAATTTAGAAAATAAAGCGCGTACTTGTGCGACAAATAACTCTGTGTTTAACTTTCCTTGCTGCATACTATATAATTCTTTATATATTTGAAACGGTGCTCTTCGTTCCCCAAATGCGCTCCTCAGGCGATCTATTGCTTCGCTCCATGTTTTCGTATATTGTTTTATACCTTGCCACCAAGTTGCGGCGGAATGTGATAATAATAATGAAAGTCCTCTCAGTGCGTTTTCGTCGGAAACGTTGGCGGCAGTTTTAAAAATTTCGACTGCATCGATAAAATTCTCGACAGACTCGTTCTGCGAGCCACTAAACCTTGCACTACAAGTAATGAAATTAGCACCAACCGGGGCGGCGGCCCTGTCTGTCGGACAGCTCGTACTCCTCATAGTAAGCGACGGCTCCGTTTGTACCTGATGCATTACTGGTGTAGATGATCGTACTTCTTGTAATAGAATTTGACAAAATTCTGCTTGTGATTGCTGCAACTGTCCCATCAGTGCGGCGAAATGTTCCTGAGTCATTAAGATGGACGCGCCCGCGCTGCTTCCCGTGGCACCTTCGGTTGCTGTTTCAGTCGCGGCGTCTTCATTGACCAACTCCTCGGCGTTAATTTCGGCCGGAATAATAGTTTCATTGAGGTTTGCCTCCCTCGGCAACGAACTTCGGCTCCTGGTTCTTGGCATTTTCCTAATAATTCGGTTTTCCAACCCAAAATGGCGGCAGACCTTCGCGTCCACACCACTCACTAACACACGTTGGGCGATCACTTATAGCGTAGCTACTTTGGGTGTGGGTAGTGTTAGTACTGTGAGGGTTGGTTGGTAGGTAGCCAAAACACTTTATGGAGATATATTTTCGTATATTGTCTCAAATTAACACAAGATAATAATTATTTATATCGGAGCAACAACTTAACATGGACGCGGTTGGTTAGCGAGAGAGTGAGGTAGGTGTGGGGGGAGAGGAACTCCCGTACCAATCAAACCAGTATTGGCCTGCGGGCGTTTACGGAACTAACATAACAGAAAATAAGTGCTAGCGGTACCTAACCGGCAGCAATGCATTGCGCTTAGGGCGCGATAGAGGGCGCTGTCTCGCTATAAAACTCATTAAATTGTTAACTTAATTACTATTTCATAAATTAAGAACTTATCCAAATGTATACATTATTTTATTACAATGCATATTTTGATACAACTTAATAGAACAAATAAGAATATAGCAGATAGTTAGGAACTCTTACCTCTCGTGATAGTTTTAACTGTGTTATGGCAAGTTGATAAGCTCTCGTCCCATGCCTGAACATCTCCCACAATTTGCAATCCTTTTACTTTTTAACTATCAAAAGACTGTCATTGATTAGTTGGTTGTGCTGTAAGACGTTCTGTGACAACTGTGCAATTACAGACGGCAGTTTTACAGTAACATACACCTTAATACCTATAGGTTAATCTTTCTTATCAAACTTAATTAATATCATCATATTATTACCCCCACAAGGTGGACCGACGATCTGGTGAAGGTTGCAGTTTTCCATTGGATGTGGGCGGCACAGGACCAATCTGTGTGGAGAACATTGGGGGAGGCCTATGTCAAGCAGTGGACGTCTATTGGCTGAAATGATGATGATGATTACCCCTTTTCATCAAGATATGCATAAGCATTATCATAAATTCCCACAATTAAAGCGAAATCTTAAAAATTGGTTACGTATGATACTATGTTCCTAATTAATTTAGCAGACGGACAGGTATGCTCAGCATACAAACAGGTTAAATGAAAAGAAATACAATTGAAATAGAGACTAAATACATTAAAATCATTCATTTTTATTTTATTTATTTATTTATAGCCTTTTTTTCCGAAATACAGATACAAATTCATTTTACATTTTACATTAAATTAAGTCTCTAATCTCGGAGTGCCTGTTGGCAAAGGCCTCTTCCAGCTCCCTCCAGTGTTCCCTGTCCCATGCAAATCATTCATTTACTTAAATAAAACCTATGTTTTCAATTCAACAATTAAAGTTGACACTATAAGAATTTATTTTTAGTTGTATGCCCAGCAAGCTTTATAATTATTATTTTGCTTATTTCTTTAGTTGCTTGAGCTCGGGCAGCCAAGATGATGGTGGAGACCATGCTGGAGTCCTCACAGGACTTTTGTAAGTCATCTTTTAAGCTAAGTAATTGTAAGAAAATTATTTAAATAATAGGGGTTTCAACTAGAGTAAAGGACAAATCCTTAGTTTTCCCTTATTCTAATTGAGATTTCCATTGACGACATATGATATGTAAAACAGTACATTTATATAAAGACAGCCATGCTTCAGTTAGGCAGCTGGGTGTCTCACACACCTTGGGCAATTGCATCTATGTGACAATGCAAAAAACTTTTGAGATTATTGTCCGAGTCAACACTACCAATTTTAGTTAGGCAGCAGTCGCTTACCATCAGGTGATCTGTCTGCTTGTATGAAGTTGTTTGTCATATTAAAAATAAGTTACTACAAACTATCATTCTAACCATTACATAACATAAAACTTCATAAAGATAACCATGGGAGAGCCAGGCTCAAATCAGTCTGGGACCTATCGCATATGGAACGATAGATAACAAATTTTGAAAAATGTTACTTTATTGGCTTCATGATGGATAGACTAGTAGATAATAATCATAACATTGAAATAGAGAAGACAATATCTTACTGTGTGTCTTTCTTTTTAATTACTTGTAAATAGAGAGAATAAACTTTCCATACATTGACATTTGAATAATATTTGCTAGACAAAATTGTCACCGTGTTGATAGCATGCGAAGCAAATGGTGGGTCATTTCACTTTTGTCAACCATTCCCTCATTAGCAAATTATCATATAGCTGCTAACAAAAGTACTGTTATTTAGTCAAAAGTCTCATTTGCTCCAACAATACTGTTAAGTCAACATCATTTGAACATTCGTTTCCTACTCCTTCCAACATTCTTGACCGGATGGCGCAATTGGTAGTGACCCTACCTCTTAAGCCAAAGGTCGTGGGTTCTAACCCCACCCTGGACAAACATTTGTGCGATGAACACTTGTGTTTGTTCAGTGTCTGGGTGTAATATATGTATTTAAGTATATATTTGTGTT
This sequence comes from Marasmia exigua, assembly GCA_019059595.1. Classification (NCBI taxonomy): domain Eukaryota; kingdom Metazoa; phylum Arthropoda; class Insecta; order Lepidoptera; family Crambidae; genus Marasmia; species Marasmia exigua. The sequence goes on along the minus strand of CM032464.1, from coordinate 18,453,850 downwards.
CCTCTGTTCTCTAATAACTGTGACACAAGTGTTTAAGACACTTAGTACAGAATGAGGTCAATGTAATTTTTTTTATTATATACCTAGGTGGCAGACGAGCCGACGGATCACTTGATTTGATGGTAAGTGATTACCGCCGCCCATGGACACCTGCAACAACAGTGGTGTCACAAGTGCGCTGCTTACCTTTTAACCCCCCTTCCCCTGGATTAGGCCTCCGGTACCCTCACTCACGCGGCGAAAGACAGCGCATGCACTGCTTCAAGCCGGTTTTCTGTGAGGACGTGGTATTACTCCGGTCGAGCCGGCCCATTCATGCCGAAGCATGGCTCTCCCACTGTTGTGTATGAGATGTTGTGAGAATTATTCTAACAATGAACATTTCTTTGGGAACTTCTGGTTCTGAGTGATATTTAATAACTCTAGGCATGTCGAACGGCGCGCTCCCCCAATGGAAGCGGGAGCTGCTGCAGCGGCGCGCCGCGCGCTCCCGGCCCGCGCCGGCGCCCGCGCACCCGCCGCCGCCGCCGCCCGCCGCCGACGACGACGAGGAGCTGCGCTACGGGCCCGGCATCGTCAAGCGCCTCAAGAGCCGCTACCTCAGCCTGGCGCTCCGCGACGCGCCGCGCCGCCGCCCCTCCGTGCTGCGCCGCGCCGCCTCGCTCGAGCACCTGCTGGACGAGCGCCCACCGCCCGCGCCACGCGCTGCGCCCGTGCGCCCGCCGCGCCCCGCCTCCGTCGCCGCGCCGCCGCCCGCCCGCGCCCTGCCCGCGCGCCGCGACTGCGTCAAGCGCGCGCGCTCCGTCGACGCGCTCAGCCGCTTGGACGCGCGCGACGAGCCCCACGCGCCCTCACCCTCGCCGCCCCCGCCGCAGCCGCCGCCCTCGCCGCCGGTGCACGCGCCCCCGCCCCCGCCGCCGCACGCTCCGCCGCCGCCGCCGCCGGCGCCCCGTCCGCCCATCGCTCGGACCGCGCGACCCCCGCGGCGACCCACACCTCTTCTGAGGGACACGGAGCGTCCGCCCCCCGATGTGGTCCGCTCGGCGCTCCGTAAGTTTGAGAGTACACCGACGAGAAGACCGGCGCCGGCGGCGCGCGTCTCCGCCGTTCTCCGCGGCCTGGAGGCTCCGTCGCGCACCTCCACGCCGGAGCCCCGCGAGACGGCCCCTGCCGGCGCCCCGCTCCCCGACCCCGCCGATCGTCGACATCACCCCGCAGACTATCGAGGATTCCGAGGCCGCCGCTCCGGCGGAGGCGCGGCCAGTGTCCCGAGCCGCCCTGGAGGGCATCGCGCGCGCCGGCTCGTCGATGAGGTTCGCATTCGAAGCCCCTCGGCTGGGCTCGCACCTGCCGCCGCTCGCCGCCACGAACCCCGTGCTGCTGGGGCGCGCTCGGCGCGTCGGCGTCATCCGGCCCATGCCGGCGCCGGCGCTGCGCTCGCCAGAGCCGACCGACCTCGACCAGAAGATCGCGTCGCCGCCCTCCACGCCGCGACTCTCGTCCCCGCCCCAACTTGAGCCCGAGCCGACGCCCCAGCCCCGGCTGGAGCGACGAGACCCACCGCCGGCGGCCCTAGTCGAACCTATCCCTCGCTCGCCTCCAGAATTAGAGACGATTCGTTCGGAATCGCCTGAGGAACCAGCTTCCGAGCCGATTGAAATTAGGCAAAAAGAAGAACCGAAGCAAAAGGAGGACATAATACAAAATGAGATGAAGCAGAAAGAGGAGATAATACAAAAGGAGATGAAGCAGAAAGAGGAGACGAGACATAAAACAGAGATTAAACAGAAAGAGGAAATAAGACAGAAAGTGGAGCGACCTCAGATGAACGGGTTCGCCGATGCGAAGCCGGCGGAGGAGGTGTCCCGGCTCGGCGGCGCGGACATCGAGCGGGCTTGGAACGGCACGTGCGGGAAGAAAGAGAAGAAGTCAGTGGAAGTGAAGGAGGCGAAGGGCGGGGCGGTGTGGGGCGGCGGGGGGAGCCCGCAGATCGCGCGGCGGCCGCGGGCGCCGCCGCCCGCGACCACGTCCATCGTGTTCAACTTCTCCGACCGCAAGGAGGTGCCGGACTACATCGAGAACGACGGCATCATCCTCCGCGGCAGCCGCCGGAACAGGATCAAGGTGAGTCGTAGTTCTATCATATATCCTTTAGCCTGTACTTAAAATCACTCAATTCCAGCTGTTTACCCTATCAACTGGCTTTAAGGTCGTCTTGATTACGCCAATGTCCAATCAATTGGTTGCATTTAAGGAAGCTATATTAACCTATATGGCCCTCCTGATACTGCAAACATAACTTTGTCATCTCTTCATATACCATAAATCGGCAGTTTACTATATAGATTGTAGATAAAAAAAATATTGGTGATTTTGGGAATGGCTGTTTTATCCATGAGTATAAAGATTTATAACAAAATTCGGTCAAACTAGTGTTATTCACAGGCTTCATGTGGTTATAAGACCTGGCCTGGGATGTACTGACATTCTGACATGTTCTACAAAAACTGAGCAATGATCAGCACACAATGCGTACGCGCACCCAAATAACGACGGCGCACGACGGCTGTTCACGCTCTGAATGCCGCAAGCATCGGTTGCGTCATCAGGTGCCATCGGAAAGCGGATTTTTTTTTGTAATAGCGGAACACAGAAGAATACGTAATTATGTCGATAGTATTATGTATCGCGTTTGTAAACAGAAGAAACTGGAGGAAGATAAGAGCGATTCGTTTTTAACTCCAATGGAATGAAACAAGGTACACATATCAGATGTCAAATAGCTGTGCTGATCATAGAATCATAGTTTTCCATTACCTCATTTAATAACGTAGCTCTGGGGCGGCTCTAATTGACCGGTTTTGCTGAAGGTCATTCCATGACCAATACAGTGACAGCCAGGACAAATCCTGCAAGTTCGTTCCATTTCACGTTTTCTCTGCGATAGATTAGATCGTATCTATCGAAATATATGCGTTAAATTGCAAGCAGAATCTTATCTTAATATTATCGATAGATTACAATCTCGCGAGATATTCATAGTAATGATATTCTAAATGTGAAAGTGTGTTTGTGTGTCTATTACATACAGACAGACACACAGATTTGTTGGTCTGTCTTTCTCGGCAAAACGAAGCGACCGCTTGTTGATGTGTGAAGAAAGTTCAATGGATGGAGTGATATGAGCTACTCTATGGCAAACCAAATTCCACGCGAGTGAAGCTGCGGGAGACCGCTGATTTGTATAATAATTAGTTACTAAATCGTGAAAATAAATGGGCCACTGGACGGTTACGTCGTAGGGTGTAGTAACTACATCGGTATGGCATGGCAACTCTCATCATCATCATTTTAGCCAATAAATGTCCACTGCTGAACATAGGCCTCCCCAATGATCTCCACACAGATCTGTCCTGTGCCGCCCGCATCCAAGGGTTCCCGAGACCTTCACCAGGCCACCTTGTAGGGGGCCTGCCACGGCTTCTTTCCCCATCGGCCGTCTGATCTCCTCGCAATGGCAACTCTATTTGTTCCTAAAACATTCATAGTCCCGACTTTCTTGATGCATCATACCTACTCTGTACTAGTGAGAACGGAACAGCATCTCTCGGCCGCTGCGCAATGGCAGGTGTCTGGTCGCGGTTCGCCGCGTGTCGGGCATGCGCGCTTCCTTCCGACCGCCCCGTGCGCGCGCGCTCGTCTCGTTCGCGCCCTCCTTACAACTATTATTGTCTTTGCGACGGGCTACTTTCTTTTGTCTCTCTCACGGTGCGAAGTCGTCTGTCTAACATTATCAGCTGTGCGACAAGCCAGTTTTGGCCGACGGAAAAACTAATATCATCTTTGAAAATCATCATCAACGTAGTGTGTTTTTCCCAGTTGCGTCCAAAGTTGTCGCTTCGAAGCCTGGTGGCTTAATTTAAAGCCGTCCCGAAACGAACGAGAATATTCCGGTCGCGTCGAAAAAAAGGACACAATTTACAATGAAGCGACTACATGCTGGCGTCTGGACTTCATAACACATTGACAGGGGTACGTTCGGATCATGGTTAACAGTTCCGAAATGTGCAGGTTTCCTCACGATGTTTCTCTTACCCAAGCCAATGATAGTAGTACGCACTTAGATTAAAAACTCAGTGGTGTATGCTGGGATTCGATCTTACGACCTCCCATACAGAAGGCCATGTTCTTATGTATTGAGATACCATCGCGATATCTTAGGAAGTGTCACCGTTAATTTGTCTACAGAAAATATGCAATAAAACTCGTTGTATGAGGCAATCAGTATACTAAAGTGGTAGTAAGCTGGCCAGGGTTTTCATAGAATACAAAAGTGTCTTTGAGTGGAGGCCGCGGTTAGGGTAGCTCAGTATTATTCTGTAGCTTAAAGTAGGAACCCCTGCCAATTATGGTTGCTGGCCTTAGTAAGACTGCTGGCCAGCAGGCCATAAAAAAAGCCGGAGGTAAAATCTATGGCGTATCGTGAAAGAGATCATGATTGATGTATTGAAAGTTTTTGCTCAGTTAACAATTCAAAGTTTTGTCTAATTTTGAAATTCTTCAGAACATTTACACTAATTTGTGGATGTAACTTAAACATTATCATCAATTTGTATTCAAGGAGAAGTTTGTAAATTACATGAAAGTACCTATTCAAATACGCTATCTACTTCGTAATCTCTCAGCGTTGGTATTTATAACGACAAAAACTTGATTTCATAAGAATTAGGATTCAACGCTTATCCATTGTTAGATAAGAAGGTATTTGGATTATGTTCGTGGCGTCTCGTACGGAACGAGTGTCGAGAACGCTGATAGCATCGGGAGATGCGTAGACGCAGCTTGCATAATTGCTTAGCATTCAACTTGTGCGGCGGTCGCGGTCTCGACTGCGCCGGCGACGGTCGCGCAGGGTTCCGGAACTATCTACTAAACAAACATTCGTGCGATGAACACTTGTGTTTGTTCGGTGTCTGGGTGTAATATATGTATTTAAGTATATATTTGTGTTCCTCTGTTGTCTGATATCTGTAACACAAGTGCTTAAGCTACTTAGTACGGAATCAGGTCAACATATGAGATGTTGTGAGAATTTAGATTTAGATAGGTACCTACAACGAATATTTAAAGATGTCCTGTGTTTACTACACACACTCTCCGAAAAATGCAACGAATAATAAAAAATATATTTAAAAAAAAGCCCCGGACAAAGTATCTTCTTCCCTTGTGCTTTAAACATTAGAACTACGCTCGGTACCATATTTGTGGTATGCATTGGCAGAGCGCACCATGAGTCTAATGTTTTATTTAATTTTTGATGGGCTTGCGCTTGGTTTCAATTGCACCCTGCAGTTCAGGTTTCAATTGCACCCTGGAGCTCAGAAAGAGCATAGGGTTTATTATTGGATGATTCATAGAGTGAATAGGCTACTTCTGGGTAAGCCCGCTTACTTCTTGACGAAATTATTTGTATCAGATGATCCAAACCACTGCATCTTAGGGTCTTCTTCTTCATCTTTCTCGTCTTCTTGGATCAGCTAGATTGTAGATCTTCTAAGAGATTTTTTCTTTGCTTCTACTAAGTCAACTTTCTGGACGTCTTACCTAGATAAGCTTACACTTATTGTCTCAATCTCCTTTATGATGTTCCCTGTCTAAGGGCTATGATATCAGGGGGCAGTAGTTGTTATTACCATAATAACCAAATTCTAGATCATCGTGCAAGCGACCCCAGGCTCGGAAGTTGCGGCTTTGAGATATTATCTTTTTGTCTTGTTGCGTCCCTGTCATTCGTCATTAAACATCATCATTTTCAATTCAAAGATGGCTGTTGAGTCTTTCACGTGATGATGATCGTGATATTAAATGTTTGAGATGCTTCTCTTTACACCAGGTAGGACAACCCTGCGACGAGCCATTTGCCATCCGACCAGTCCGCAGCGGTCCGTGACGTCCGCGCTCCAGCTGTCGCGAGGGTTTGACTAATCGCCGAATAACTGTTTAACTGTGTTTATCGACCTGAGGAAAGCTATACTTACACTTTGATTGTGTCGCGAGTCGTGAGGGCTTTGGGACAAAACGCCCAGGGGCTGTTAAGGAATTGGTCATTTGGGACCGTCACAATTTAGGGCTGAAACAGCTCACTATTTAAATTTAGTACTTGTTTATTTTGAATTACCAGAAATGAAATGAAGTTTATTGTACATAAATTTAGGTACATAATTAGCAGTTGCATTTTAGAGAAACAGAAATCAAATGGAATGCTTTAGCGGGACTTTTTACTATCAAATTTCAATTAAATCGATTTAAATATACCAGAAGAACAGAAATAGCGTGAAAAATGTACCTCAATTTCAATATATTTATTGCGTACTACATTGGGTACAAAGTATCTTAAATAATAAATGTACGTACATAATTAGCAGTAGCATTCAGAGAAACTGAAATCAAATAGAATGCTTGAGCGAGACTTTTTAATATCAAATTACAACTTAATGGATTTAAATATACCAGGATATATGGATTTAAATAGAACAGAAATAGCATGAAAGATGTACCTCAATTTCAATATATTTATTGCGTACTACATTGGGTATAAAGTATCTTAAATAATAAATGTACGTACATAAGATGTTATTAATACAATGTAACGCCCTGTAAGGGCATAGCAATGTTAATCAGTCATACTTCACATTATAACTACATATTATTATCTTGAATGCTATATATTGCTTATTACTAGAATTTAAAGAAATATAAATATTATTGCACTATTTGTTACTTATCTGTAGACTATACATTAAATTTTCCCTTAAATTATTAGTGAGAGTAGATAACATACAATATATAATTTACATTAATTATTACGGATAAAATTATAGACTTTATAATTACATTTAATATTTATGTACTAGTATTATCATCAAAAAAATATTTTACGCTATAATAACTTTTTGAAATCAAAAACTCCTCATCTGTCTGATCTATTAGCTATCCTTCTATTCGTGATGGATTTGATACGATCTGCTTTATCAATTGTTTTTATAAATTCTCAGTATTTATTACACACAATCACTACGGTTTTTACTATTGTCAGATTGTTTTATGATCAATCTCTTTCTCAAAGTCTATGATATGAACTTCGTAACACTTACTCGGCTACTATATGTACTTCAATGAATGAGCCATGTGTGTACGGGTTCCCACGCCATATCCTGTCGACTCACTATCTCTACTCAAGGACAGATGTACCGAATTTTGGTGATGTTAGTTATACAGTTTAACTTTTCGGAGTATTTATTTCTGAATGTAGATTGCCAATAAAGTAGATAACTTATACAAATATTCACGCTATTGTTATAGTAATGAACATATAGACAGACAGAATTGTAGATCAAAATAATTTTAATTAAGAAAGTAGTACTATCCGAGAATATTCAGTAGGTGTATCGATAAAAGCAAATCGGAATTGAGAACTTTCCAAGTTACCGGCACCTGCGAAACGAGAATCGATTCGGTGAAATGATCGATTGCGCAACCTCCAGTGATATGCAAATACAAAACAATTTTCTACAACGGTGAAAGTGGATGCGTACGCGACGCGCCCGACGCGCCGTGCGTGCGATTGGTGCGGTAGTCGCGTCGGAGCGCGCCGGGTCGCGCGGGGAAACCGGTGACCTCAGAACACTCTCAGTTTCGGCCCGAGTTCGATCGTGAGTGGAATTTCGATGTTCATCTTTCAAGCACTTCTTTTGCAGGCCTATCGATAGCAAATTTATTAACAAACTCATTTTCCACTACATTCCAAGCTCAACGATAGCCAAAATCCTACAGTAAATTTAAATTATTTCCTTTATTGATGTGCTGTCTATAAGATTACATTCAGTCTATTCAGAGAAGACACATTACATTTGACGATAAGTTTTTCCTCCAAAATCCTCAACCTATCCAAATTTAAGCTTTTCTTGATTTTAAACAACCTCATAATACAAAATAAATAAATAAATGGCACATGAACGCTTATCCGTCGTAATCAATTAGTTTCAAGTAAAGTCCTTTCACGTTTTTTTTTATATAGAATGGCCAATCATGATAACCTCACTCCTGCCTGATGGTAAGCGGCCGTGAAATCCAAATATGAGGTTGACAGGCACAAACGAACTAACAAAGTACCCATTGAGTCTGCCATCCTCACCTCTGATGGCCTGCTGAGATGCCGCTTTCACGCCCCGCCTTAAAGACCACTGATTGTATGAATGAGGAAACACATGAGCCGGGAAGGCATTCCATGTCTTGATGGCTCGGGGCAGGAACGAGGAGCCAAACCTCTTGATGCGCGGCCTTTTGGTTTAGCCTTTTATCACTAAAAAGTAATGACTAATATTACTTTACAGTACACAAAATAGGATCTTGATATTAATTAATCATGATATCAACGCTAATCTTTGAAAGAATGATTCAGTAATATTTTTACTAAATACAATACTTCCTATCTGAAATCTTACTCAATTTCGTTGTATTGATTTCTTAGGAATGCAGGTAGAAATCTACTCCCTGCTGAGTGTCCGTCGACTAAAAGGCTTCTTAATCTTCTACAATCGCTTTATTATCGTTATTGCTCTAGTTTGTGCATCTGCTAAAGTTATCGTCGTGCTTAAGTTGTCATCTTTCAAGTGGACTCTCATTGTTATTTACCTCAAAATCTACTAAAACGTTTATTCCATCATGTTATTTATTTCTGACTGAGACAACAACATGTTACTAGCTCTCAAAACTAAGAAGCGTTTGAGTATTCGGGTTATATTAACAGCTTTGCTCTTGTGGGAGAAGTTACTTCAACTCTTGGCTCGATTCTAACTTACAAAGATGTCCGTGGGTTATATACTGTTTTGATATTAAATCTTGATAGCTCCCATAGTTATCATAATCTTCTTTGGTTCTAATAATTTCTGAAGAGTCGTCACTAAGATAGATAGAGAAATCTGTGTGGAACACGAACCACGCGTCTTCCCCTTCCGGCTGACACAGCGCCCATGGACGCACGTAGTCGCCCGTGTTCTATTTGCCTAGGCGCAAACAAGTGTTCGATTTTCTATTTTGGCTATAATAAAAGGACGAACGTCTACAAGCACACCCGACCGGCATTCATTTATGTGTGCTGTCTCTAATAACTAGCTATGCTATGGTGCTACTCTGATTTGAATCCTCTTACGAATTCACTTGCCAAAAAGCGTCAGAAACATCCAGTAATGATTTTATGGTACTTACGTCACAGTTACATCAGATCTTTCGCCCCGCCCATTGGTGCCCATGAACTCGGAACAATGAAACCTGTCCGCTTCCACCGACCGAGACCGAGCTGATTGGATTCTCCGTGCTTTCATCGAATTAAATTAGTATTGTTACTCTTCGACGAGTAAGTCGAGGCTGTTATAGATGGTACTCATTAGAATTTGAAGTAACGAAAATCGCGTAGCTTAGGTCTCTGTATTTAGTGTTACCGGGTTCCTTATGTGAAAAATATTATGAAAGTTAACTATTCATCATCATCTTAGGGTTTGTTCCGGTTACGTCTAAAGACAACGCTTCTGAGCCCGGGATTCTTAATCCTGCGACACCTCCATTTCGCAGGGTCTTATATAGGACTGTGAGGTTATTGAGTGACCCGATAACACATTAGCTATTGACCCGCCTCGTGCACCAAAAGTCAAGGTTCGTTTACCACTCTGGACAAACATTCGTTTGAAGAAACCCTGGTGTTTGTTCGAACCAAAATGTTATTTGCTTTTTACAAGATGAAGCTCTCTTTTATGGTGCACTTTACAGCAACTTTTTAGTCTGTCATTGGTCGTAAAAACATGTCTGAACTGGTATCCTGTCGTGTTTCTGACTAATAAAGCAACAAGTGAACACAATCCTGTGCAACTAGTTCGACATGTTGTTCGACATGTTTCACAGGCTTTTTTGTACTTTAATTCTTCATTTTGTTTGCAAAAGTAAATTTTGCTGCGGGCACCAGTTGATGAAGTCTTAGTTGTCCAACTTAGAAATCTATTTAAGGGAATAATCCAGACATCTCATATCTTAGCGTGTCATTCCTGGTCGCGTCCAAGGTTTGCCTCGTCGTAAATAGTAAGATTCGCATTAATCATAGAACTAAATTCAATTACGATGTCCTTACACTTATCAAGGTATCGACACTGAACTGATATCGTTCGATGTATTTATTAGAAGGAAATTAGCGAGGCTTGGCGCCGCGTAGCCTTGGCATTACCGGCCAATTACCTGCCAACTGTTCGCTTCTGGTGCCGGACACTGCAATTACTACGATATAACGCGGGTAATGCATTGATTACGTGCCAGTTGCTACACGTGAACACGTGGAATTTGATGCATTTTTCGCATATTGAACGTCGTTAGGTAAAGAAAGGTAAAGATTTCTTTACCTTTAGCGTTAGTAAAGACATTCTATCGATTCCACTTTATACAACATCACTTACATTGATCCTGATCTGACCATAGATGATTGACAAAATAATACTTAAACACAATCATTTACACACAGACAGCGTTCATTAGTGGGAATCGAACCCATAAACCTCGATCACTACATGTTCGCAGGGAATACGTCAGCTAAACACCTAGGGTAAACAGCGGTACATGGGATTTGAGTCGCCAGTGATCATCATCGTTATCTTTTCAGCCAATATACGTCCACTGCTGGACATAAGCCTCCCCCAATGATCTCCACACAGATCGGTCCTGTGCTACCCACATCTATGGGATTCCCGCGACCTTCACCAGATCGGCGGTCCACCTTGTAGGGGGCCTGCCACGTCTGTGACCTCCTGTACGCGGACTCCACTCAAAGACTTTTCTAGTCCAACGGCCGTCTGCTCCCCGTACCCTGCCCATTGGCATATGAGTCATGAAATTCTTTTGGCTATGTCTTTAACCTTAGTTCTCCAGCGGACCTCATTATTCCTGATGACGCCTTAAACATTATTGAGACCAAAACATGAAACACTGTCTCTAGTATCTCAAAGACAAGTGAATCTTTTTTCTCGTTTACCATAGCCATTTTATTCGGAAGTTGAAGATCTATAACCGACCGACTAAGTGTGTAGACTGTAGTGAATGAATAATAAATATCGCTTCAAAAGGACGTAAAGCTTAATACTGTCTGAGCCGATTTACGGGCCTGGTACAACAATGGGGACCGACTGTAATGCCATTAGGGGAGAACGTCTGACCATGCAGGAACAATTCAATCCTACTTGACTTGATGACATTCATGATTTTATAGTTGCCACTGTATGGTCACAAAATATATCGTCGTCCTGATCAAAAATGTCATTTTAAAAGACAAAAACAATAGATTGTCTATTGTGTCTGCGTGCGTCTGGTGTCTGGGCAGGTAGAAGATACATGATTTCGTCTAAAATAGAAAATGACCAAGTGACGTGACGAAAGTTGAATATTTATTATGCGAATTCCCAAAAGTCATAGAACAAATGTTGTTCAGAATGGTTGGTAGAACACGTGGATAAAGCAAAGTAATGTTCACAGATACACCCTGTATAGACAAACACAGAAGGCCGGCTCGAGCTAACATTGATATCGAAGAGTTCGTTGACCTATGCGGTAGGAAGGTATATCGTATCGCGTCTCTCTCGCACACTTTTCTTACAGTCTGTCTCTATCTCATGCCGAACCATCCCGTGATCTCACGCGCATGTAGACATGTGTAACTCAGGAGTGATTGGGACTAAAAGATGTACATCCTTGCAAAAGATTTAATAACTCCGTTACTCCTTCGCTTTCTTTATAACTCTTTACATTATAACGCTGATGTGAAGATTGAGTTTAGAAGGACGAAGTCCGAACCAGTCCGAACAGAATGTGAGTAAGTGAGATCGCATATTGATATTTTTATTTTATAAATAAATCTTCTGTGAACAGGGAACAGGTAAGTATATTATATTTTACGTTGTTTCAAAATATTATATTTTCAATGTATTTGTATGTCTGATTGCATTTCCATCATTCGTGTCGTATTCGTAGCAACCGATTTCTTGCAAAAACAAAATCAAGGTGACTGATTTCCATTAGCGAAAAACAATTAGGTAATATGTTAATGTGTATAAATTTAAATACAATAATATTGGTTGTGCTCTTCTAGTCCTGGCTTATCGCAAAAAGTAGGTTACTGTGGTAACGTTTCCTCATGACTAAAGCTCATTATTTTAATTTATAACAATTGAACCCTGTGGGTGGGTACTGTTATACTCTGAGAGGATCTTTTGTCACACCATTACAATACAAAAAAATAATAATTTATTTGTTATCGAAATTTGTAACACTGGCGTGGACAAACTGAGGCCGCCGTCTGAAAATCAGCGTCATGGCTTTGCTGTGGCATAGGCTGAGACGGGGACCATTCTAGCTGCAACATTGTTTACTAATTATTATTCTTATATTTTGTATTTCATTACATAATGGCTTCTACCTATCAGGCTCTTTGACTATTATTAGTGTTTACAACTCGATTATATAACTGTATAATTATGTGCAGCAGAATAAACGTATTATTATCTATCTATCTAAGTTCTGATGTTAATGCTCGTATGTATAAACGAAAACGACTGTTAATAGTATAAAGCATATAATAATACCAAGACTAGAAACCTAGTCTTCGCCCACAATTTGAAGCAACTTAAGTGGAGCCGTACGGCTCCAAACGCCCGGACCGCTCCGCAGTCGTCCATGTGAATGCCGTTAAACGCATCTCGCGAAAATTAATTAACTATGACTATTAGTGCGGTAAAATGTTGTCACAATGATTCGGACAAGCATAAGAAGTGTAATAACATCACTTTTCACATGAAAGCCTTCAATATTTCATAGTATGTTGTGTTTTATAAGCTAAAAATACAAACGATTTATTAAAATGCTCAGTGTTACCAAATAAAAAAAAAATATTCTCCCCATTTCAACTTTATTGTAAGATTTGATTGCTCAGACTGATTAATTTAATCAATTGCTACTGATGTTTACCGCGTGAAGCAGTGTCTCTACTGTGTTTCGCTGCGTGAGTGCGGGTACCGGAACTTTTATGTGTTAAAAATTAAATAAGCAAGAATTTGTTCATTTAATAATAATTTCAACATTTATTTAGGTTGATGTGTTTCTGACAGTGCAATACATGGATCCAAATTACACGAGTTGAAACTCACCCTGATAACCATTAAAATAAGTAGGCAGCTCTTTATTTATTTCTTTCTTATTCATTATTGTATGGTCAAGGCATCACAAATATCAAAATATAACTTGCCAACTAATTTTATAATCACAGTTAGGCAGATACTTGTAAGCGTTGTTCTAGGTACATTTAAAACAGTAGTTACTACAATAACCATTTCCCATGTTTTAGGGAAATATGTTGTGACTGGAAGGTATGTATTATATGTATTTATTTGTAAACCCACTGTTGATTTTGATATACTTAACACAGGTGCTTGAGTAGTTCAAGCTATCTCGGAGTCAAATCAATGTATTTTTTATTATTTGATAGAAATGGAGTGAGACCTGCGTGTCATAGCCACTGCGACCAGTAGATGATCTATTGTGGCAGCAAATCAATGTAAGTGATGTTGTGAAATATTTATTTATAGCTTGTTTATGTATACTTACAACAACATGACAACAGAAAATAATGGACAGGGAGTAAAGTCACATTAAAGATAAAGATAAAAATGTATTTAATGCACAGAAAAATCATTTAATATATTATGTAGTGTCAGTAAAAGAAAAAAAAAAAGAAAAAACAAATATGAACAATGAAATTTACAATAAAAATTAAATGATCGAATACAATTTAGAATTATACGCATCAAAGGAACATTAAAACATCAACTGGTTAGGTTACTAATGATATGTTCTGTGTCTGCGTAGTCAAGAAGTCTTAACCATAATGTATCAATACGGGGATTAACACGATATTTATTATGTGGAACATTTAGATGTACAGCAGCCGTGGTCACGAGCGGCCTGGTCTCAGCCCGCTCGTGACCACGGCTGCTGTAACGTAGCCGAAACGTCGAGCCAAATATGTGAGTACAGAATGTTGTTCCACATAATAAATATCATGTTAATCCCCGTATTATAGTTATAATGCAACGCGAAAATCTAAAAAAAAAAAGTCTTAACCAATTTATATTTTATATTTATTTAATTTACTCCGTGCACAAAATTATAACACAGAAAGTCTGTTCAAGCTGACCTTTATATTATTTTGACCGTGGGATAGCCATGCTTCGGCATGAATGTGCCGGCTCGACCGGAGTGATACCACGCCCTCACAGAAAACCGGCGTGAAGCAGCACTGTGCTGTTATTCGCTGCATGAGTGAGACTACCGGAGGCCTAATCCGGGGGAAAGGTTTAAAGGTTGGCAACGCACTTGTGACTCCACTGGTGTCGCGGGTGTCTATGGGCGGCGGCAATCGCTTACCATTAGGCGATCCGTCTGATCGTCTGCCGTCTATCACATAAAAATCGATAAAAAATAATACGATAAAGCGACTGCCGTCGCTTTATCGTAATTACCAGACTCCCGTAGTCCTCAATCATAGTCTAAGCGTACCCCGGGCTTCAAAGCGACAACTTAGAACGCAACCGGGAATTACACGCTAAGATGAGGAGGCTCTGACAGTGGGAGAGCCTCCTCATCTTAGGCATGAATGGCCGGCTCGACCGGAGTGATACCACGGCCCCACAGAAAACCAGGGGTGAAGCAGCACTGTGCTGTATTTCGCTGCGTGAGTGAGGATCCTGGAGCCCCAATTAAAGGGGTTTAAATTTTTCTTTATTTCAGACTATCGTCCATAAAGGTTAGTAACAAATGACTTAGGGGCTATGGTTAGTATTTATAAAAATTGGTAAAAAATAATAAAACACTAATTTAAAAAATATTCAATTATCTAGGTTGGCAGCGCACTTCAGAGCTCAAGTACCTCAAACTACCTTATTATAAATCGCGATCTAAAGTTATTATCGTACTTAAGCTCATGTCATCATGTTCCAACACGCAATGTTAAAACAGGCTAACACGAGTTTTGTTCCTG
This sequence comes from Marasmia exigua, assembly GCA_019059595.1. Taxonomy (NCBI): domain Eukaryota; kingdom Metazoa; phylum Arthropoda; class Insecta; order Lepidoptera; family Crambidae; genus Marasmia; species Marasmia exigua. The sequence continues at coordinate 18,438,726 of CM032464.1, read as the reverse complement.
GACTATCCTTAGTTCGCGATTAGTAATGAGGGGGCAGTATTTTATTGCATTCATGAATGTAAAATAGGATCTGCCACATATCAATTAAAAAAAATATCTTTTCTCTCCCGCATGTTTGTCTCTGTCACAAACTTCTAACAACTGCTAATGTAATGTAAAGCCATCGTTACCCAACAATTACAGCGCATCCGCATTTTTTTTTGCGACCACGACTTTAATTAATGAGGGTTCCGTCGCTTTCTCGCGCCTGCGCACAATGCCTGCGCGCGCGCTGCCAAAAAACCGTTCCCACGGCGAGAGCGTGTTTACATACGCCCAGCGATTTGCACCTAATATGCAGGTTTGCTCGACGTGGCCGTGGAGCAGTCAATGATCCCGGCCGGACTAGAGATCCAGACTGGAGAGCCCAAAAATGTTTTTAATATGATTCGTGGGAGAGCCACGCTTCGGCATGAATGTGCCGGCTCGACCGGAGTGATACGGTCTCACAGAAAACCAGCGTGAAGAAGCGTCTCCGCTGTGTTTCGCTTCGTGAGTGAACGTACCTACCGGCGGCTCAATCGTAGGGAAAGGGAGGTTTAAAGATTAGCAGCGCACTTGTAACTCCACTGGGTGTCCATGGGCGGCGACAACCACTTACCATCAGGTGATCTATCTGCTCGTGTACCACCTCATCATCCTCCTGCCCTTTTCCCAGGTTATCTGGAGTCGGCGCAGTATGTCTTCCTCTTCCATACGTCTCTGTCATTCGTCATCGAATCATCCACCCCTTTTCCTATCATGTCATTCTTCACACAATCCATCCATCTCTTTTTCGGCCGACCTCTGTTCCTCCACCCACTTATATTAATACTCATCACTCATTTGGTTACATATTCTTCCCCTCTTCTCATTAGATAGCCATACCAGGAAAGACAATTTGCCTTCAATTTATCAATGTTGGGGCCACTTTCATACTTACTTCCTCTAATATACTCATTCCTTATCTTATCCATTCTCGTCACGCCACACATCCATTTTAACATCTCCCATCCGTCTTCTTAACGGCCCAGCATTCTGATCCATACAGGGCAATAGGTCTAATGACGTATTTGTAAATATAGCCTTTTACTTTTAGGGTTATCCTTTGATTGGATGTTGTTGCCGTAACCAGTCGCCATTTCATCCACGTTTACCACGCTCGTCTACCACCTATCACATAATAAAAAAAAATCTGCGAAAAAAACCACGAACTAAAAAGTGTAAAATATTATTTTTATCACTTTATACACTTCAAATAACATATTACAACAGTACACTCGAGAAAAGGTGTTACCGAAGTCGGCGCCCAATACTATCTTGTAATTAAATACAACAATCAATTATTCCACAGAGATTAGGCTATATATGTATATATACGTCATACATATATATCATACATGTCGAATAGAGAACCTCTTTTTATTGAAATCGGTTAAAAATGACGAACAGACGGAACACGTGATGGTAAACGATTGCCGCCGCCCATGGATACCACCACCAGTGGAGTCACAAGTTCGCTGATACCTCTTCCCCTTCTCACCGAAATGGACTTGCGGTACCCGGCTTTAGGTTGGCATTCGCCTCGATGTGTTTGTGTGTTAATGATCTTTTACGAGCAAAATTAATTAATTGCTCAAAGAGGTGTTTCTCGCAAGCCATTCGCGCCGGTACGTATTTGATGCAACAATGAAGCCGCGGCTTTATTCTGAGACAATTGCATTCAATCTTCGTGTTCATTAGTGCGCGTGCAATTAGTGTACGTCTTGACAATTGTATCTAATTGATTGAATAATAAAGTGATTTATATCACTTTACTCCAATTTGCCTAAAGATGACTATCTACATCTATATTAGATGCACGACTTATTGGGGGTGTGGGGGTGCCTTTTGCACATATAAATTTCAATTCAAATTTATTTATTCAGACAACATAGTCCACGGGTTAGTAAAAAGTCGCTTATAAACATAGGGTTAGTGAGCATAATAAATAATAACACAGTTTACTTGGTCATGTACCTAAGAGGCACTCCGTATACATGTGATCCAGAGGGAGTGCTAATTTTGACCTCGGTCATTGTTCGTACAAAGTGCCTCAATATAGGTGCATGCGGATCATCTGCTATTACCTTCAGGATGCTGTTGTCGCTCTCTCGCACCCGGTTTAACAGCGATGTCACTTTCTTGCGGAGCAGAGTTTGGAAGCAGTCAGTCTTCAGCAGGCAATCTTGCCTGCGCAAACATTTGAGACGCACTGCAGAAACGAGGAAGCCGCAACATCATCCTGAATATGTTGTTGTATTGAATACGAAGGGTGTTTAGCGACCGCTTGGCACATCTAGCCCACAGTCCCCCCGTGTACAGATTCTGACAGTAAGCTTTATAAAAAGACTGAAGATAGAATTACTCATACTCAGCTTTGTGACTCGTAGTAGATCTTGGCCTCCAACACAATTAGTCCGCATGCCTCGCTATGTTGGCCTACCAGTTGTCTATTTGCAGAAATAGCGGGCCTCTTTCACTTCGTCCCTGCAGCCGATACTTCAGGGTACCTTTTATCAGGGAATCGACATTGATCTCGAATTCGATATATAATTCAGCTTGAATGTCGAATAAACTATTATTTTGTGATCGAACCCCAGTGCGCTTCGATTGCTCGGACATGACATTCCATGCCTCTTCACTGCCCGATTCTACTGCAATCTATCCAGAAAACTAAAGTCACAATAATTTAATTAATCACATGATTTTTTAGGCTTTAGCAAAAAATATAAATGTAAAACAAAATTTTAATCCAAGGTGAAGTAGACTGCTAATCCATTAATTATCGCGACAAAATCAAAATTGCGATAACCAATGATATTTTTATTTATTAAAAAATGCAGCGAATGACATTGTTTGGTAATATATTTCAAAATTAAATAGTTTCTTAACGTTTAAAACATTCAGTGACCTTTGCATTTCTGCTTATTTGCTCGCATTTACTGCCTAGTTGCGGACGTAGAATGGCCTCGCTGTGACATTTTGATACCACCTACTGCAATTCTATAATTTAGATGACCTTATCGTTTAACTATATGAAAACAACTCCATGTAGATTTCACACAGGTGATTCTATCATTATATTGACATTCCTAGATGCATATTATGATTTTGCATTTCTTATGTTCCCCAAAAAAACAATAAGCTATTTTCTTAGGAATGAACAACTACTTAACTTCCTTGAAAGCTGAACTTGGTTTAGTAACATTAAAAAACACTTTCTACTTTTCTCGCTTCTAAATTAGAAGTTTTTCTGCCTTAATTTTTGGCGAGAACTAATGGGAGCTACTGTAGACAGGTGAGGTTAACTCGACGTACATTCAAAAGACTGGTCTTCCAAATTCCAGAACCGTAAGAGGTGAAAGAAGTGACCGAAAAGGTTGAGAGATCTTGCTCCTACTCGTACAAAGGAAATAATGTGTTATAAAAAGTCATAAAAATTGCTTATTTGCTGTTTCCTTACGAGTCTTGCCTAATACGTCAGCGGCCTTACGTCTCGCGCACTCTTTTTTAAGCGTTCATTTTAAATAAGATCCTATTATATTATTTTATATTTTCGTCTATAATAGCATTATCGTTAGCCTTTATGAAATATAATGAACCTGATTTTACCTTCGCGACCAAACCTGCAACTAACTCGTATACGCGCGTAACTGAAGCCCTTCTAAAGAGGCGTAATTAGCGCGTTTCGTCATCGCTAGTAATGGACACATTATCATATTATCTGATCACTTAACGTAATAACTAACTTGTACCGAAATGTCTTATGTGCACGCAAATGCAGGGGAAACAAAGGAACAATCTCTCCGTGAAGAACATTGCAGTATCGTTAATTTGAACTCATTGCCATCACCATTATTACCTATCGGCCCACATCCACGAGTGTTCAGTAAAGACTTTGCAAAACTTCAAGAAAATTGTGTATTCCATTTTAAAAGGCCGGCAGCCCACCTCTGACTCCACTAGTGCACATGGGCCACGGCAATCGCTGACCAACTGGTGAACCGCCTGCTGGTAGGCTCTTAAAAACAGTCTTTGATTAATTACTTAATAAAACTACAACAAAATTAGTGACTCTTACTATAAAACTAATGATTGCTTTACCGCCAGAAAATTGTCATTACCATATTTAAAGTTCTATATTGTTATACAGGATGGTAATGAAAGTTGATTACAGACTCGGTTTTACTCATCATCGCAGTCCATTTCCTACTGTCCAATTAGATTATAAAATACCATACATTTGTGTTCGGCAAGCACTTTCATTCCGTACCCGGAGAAATGTAAATATACCTACTTGACTACGGTTTAGGCGGCAGTGCGCACCGTTAGCGGCTAAATGTTAGGTATTAGGTGCTAATGGTGGCACTGCGCGTTGCTCGTTAAGGCCAACTATCACGGTAAAGCGGACAAGAACGGTTTGAAAGATCGAACTTTTTAGGTAACTAACACAACAATAATTGGTGTTGAAAAACATACGCAATATACTTGAAGATATTGTCTAGAAAATCTGCTAATTCGTTACATGATAGAATTTACTTTACTCGACCAAAAAAAGATCTTGTGTAAAAGTATAAAACGAATTTATTAGCACTAAAATAATTGATTTTTCACATTATGAATTTATGAACTATGAAATATAGTGTCTTCAAATTTTACAAACTGCTAAAATTGTTATATTAAAATACCAATTGAAATGAAAGAGTGTAATTTTTAGACGACTTGTGTACGCAGTGGCTTAAAGCGCCGGAAGGGTCGCGGGGTCGATTCCTGCACCAGCCCAAAATGTTTTTTTTGGGTCTGGGTGTTTCCATAGTTCAAGGGAAAACCTTAGTTTGGGACCAGTACAATGTATTTGATGTTGTCTCAGTTTATTATTTTTACTAGACCCGCGGCATCTCGACGGTTGGTCTCGCAATACAAGTTAGAAAGACGGTTTTCTGTAGTGACGCCTGGTCTTCAGTAGACGACCTAGTATTTGCTTACAATGTACTTAGCTTGCATTTCGTGCGTTTTCTAGACCGGACTCTGATTATCACCGGGCTGACCGTTATTCGCGTAAATTTTACGAGTCAGCTTCAAAGTGACTCATAAACTTAACGGTGATAAATTAATACCTACGTACAGTTGGGGGAATTTAATGTTTTACAGGTCGACATAGTTCGGAAATTGGTCATTTCCCGACGCTAAATGGCTGATGACGAAGCATGTTAATCGTAAAATTGAAGATGACAGCACTTGTAGTTTTGTTTATCTTCTACAATGACGTCCAGTCACATGTACATTACGACTAGACTTAAAATATATGCTGGTCGTTATACTGCATAATTTATATGGTAAAAGTGTAAAAAAAAATCACAATTTGCAATTTTCGCCAACAGCCAAAAAACTTGTAAATTAATTACTTACTTTGAAAATCTCTAAAGAGATCTTTCTAAGAATGACAAACATAACGTACCTAGTTTCATCTGCGTTACGTTTGTCATCATTATAATACGAACAAACGTATCATTTAATCAAAATCAAAAATGTCTTTATTCAATTTAAGTCCAAACAGAACATTTATGAATGTCAAAAATGAATCTACCGCTGATTCGCAATGTCAATTTCTACCGAGAAGAAACTCAGTTGTTACTCTTTTCAAATAATATTAATTTACAAGTTTTTTGACTGACCGGATGGCGCAATTGGTAGTGACCCTGCCTCTTACGCCAAAGGTCGTGGGTTCGATACCCACCCTGGACAAACATTCGTGCGATGAACACTTGTGTTTGTTCGGTGTCTGGGTGTAATATATGTATTTAAGTATATATTTGTGTTCCTCTGTTGTCTGATATCTGTAACACAAGTGCTTAAGCTACTTAGTACGGAATCAGATCAACCTATGAGATGTTGTGAGAATTATAAATTATTATCTTAAAAAAAAAAAAAAAAAAAATATGGTAATTACAATTTTCATTCTTATACTTGCTTGAGCTACCTAACTCGGAGTCAGATCAATGTATGTGATGTTGTGAAATATTTATTTATTATTTATTTATTTATACAAATTATGATTACAGTGACAGTATGATATACAATGCTTATAATCAATACCGTTTAGATAAATCGTAAAAGAAAAATTATGAAATGAATAATACAATAGAGGACAGGCGAAGAGATCAACATGTCCAGGAATCCTTATCATTCAAATAATCATCTACTTATAGTAGCCTTTCTGCATTAGGCAGTTTTTTACATGCAACTTATACTTATGTACCGGTAAATCAATAATATTTTGAGGTAACTTATTAAACATTCTAATGCTCAATCCTACAAATGAATTTCCAATTTTATGAAGTCTTAGATTTGGGACACCAAGTTTATGTTTCTTTCTCGTGTTAAAGCTATGAAAATCTGATTTTTGCGAGTAAAGGTGCAAGTTCTTGCGTACAAACATAATACAATCAAAAATGTATTGAGATGATACGGTTAAAATATTGATTTCCTTGAATACTTCTCTGAGTGATAACGTGATCTAAGACCGTAGATGGCACGGATGACCCTCTTCTGCAAAATGAAGATGGCTTGTAAGTCAGCACCGGACCCCCACAGTAGTAGTAGACCATATGACATCAGACTATGAAAATAGCTAAAATAAACCAGTCTCGCTGTCCCGATATCAGTCAGATTCCTTATCTTTCTAACTGCATATGAAGCTGAACTAAGTCTTCCTGCCAAGACAGCAATATGAGGGCTCCATTGCAATTTTGTATCCCGAGTGATACCTTCCTTACATTAGGATTCATTTTGCCCTGCCTTACATTAGGCATTGTGATGTTATGTTCATCATCTAGTTTTGTTTGAATTAAAAAACCACTTTAGTACTCGAGAGTGTGTTATTTACTTCGTCAACATTTTTCTTTTGTCTATCAACCTCAAAAATCAAGGATGTATTGTCAGCAAATAACACTATCTCACATAGATCTTTGGTATAGTAAGGAAGGTCATTTATATAGATTAAAAGGAGCAAGGGCCCTAATATAGAGCCCTGGAGCACACCCATGGTTAGAGGGGCGCCAGAAGAGTTAGTTCCATTGACATTGACCTTCTGAATCCTATCTGATAAGTAAGATTTAATTAGACTTAGTGAGGTGTCTATGACACCGTAATGCTGTAACTTCGGTAGCAATGTTTCATGATCGACGCAATCGAATGCTTTAGACAAATCACAGAATATTCCTCCAACGATCGGTGATAGTGCTAAAATTTCGATGTCGAACTCAGGCTATACTTTCGGCTGACAAACAACTATAGTTAAATGCTATGCTATGTCTAAAATTACTGCCTATAAACTAGATTGCTCAGAATGAGATGACGAGACAAAAACAGTCCTATTTACAATACCTATTTGATTATTTGCTCATACTGCATATTTGCTTTTGTTTGCTCATAGGTACTGTCGCGAATCTGGCGCTAAACCATTTTCAAACGAAAATCGCTTTTTGTTTATGTGATAAGTGGCAGACGAGCTGGCAGATCACCTGATGGTAAGCGGTGGCTATGATGGGGGTTAGGCTTAATTACCACGCTTGCCAAATACGGATTGGTCATCACAAACCCGAGCTAGGTTCGAAAAATTCGAAACACACTCTTTGCTCGACCCGGGAATCGAACCCAGGACCCTGAGATCACGTCCCGGTACTTAAACCACTAGACCAACAGGGCTCAGCTTAAAAATCCAGAAGTGCGTGCTCGGATCCGACCCTACAATTTCGTGTGGAAGGCGTACGTTTTATCCACCGAGTTACCACCTCTCCATTCCTGGATATCAAACAATAAACTCGTAACAATGTCCAAGGCGTCACACAATAAATCTCTGTGAACACTGAGTGACTGACTCGATCGGAATTCCGTGGACTGAGCTCGACGCGCACGTCTTTTGCTGCATCGAAAGTGAAGTTTACTATCGTAAAATAATTCATTGGTACTAGCCACGATATTAAATTGTCACTAAACTATTTCAATTTACTCGATGTTAATTGAGATTAATGAGAGGACCTTGGTGCTTGCAAATTGTATAAAAATTGATAAATGTGATTAATAGACATACAATCTAATGATCTAAAGTCGTTTTTACGTAACACGATTTTTACTAGTTTTTTACCCCCTGAAAGAAAAAATAATCACATATTTTTGCGATATTTTGTATGAATATCACCTCTATTACCAGCATTTTAGACCAGCACAAAACCTGACTACCTATTTATTAAATGACAATACACTGCTAGTAGTGCTAATCCAGTTCACCTTTATTTGTTTACTCTTTACTGAGGGCTTACAGATTTTTAGCCAAGTGCCCTGCAATAATAATTTATTATTAAAAATCACAGCCTGTAACATGAATATATAACAACGTTTGTCACCATAGAGGTCACCAGAGCGATGCTTCGAATATGTAGACGATTACTCTACTGATTACTGTGTGTTCTGTACTCTGTGCAACGGCGAGAAGTAGCAAGTTGCAAGATGCATCGCCAAACTAGTCGGACGAGTCACCTCCCTGCTAAGGCCGCTTGCGCACTGGGATCTATCTAAATCAATTCTCCACTCGAAATCAATATGCATAAGACATTAATATTGTCCGATGTCGGCAGACCAGTCTAGTGACGAAGGACGGCTACCCATCTTACAAACTTTATGATAATGTAGTATGCATAGTTTATAACCGTGCCGAATTTTAAAAAAAAATTAAAACCACTTCCAAATTACTAAATAAATTGGTGATTTGATATGATAGACTTGAGTATACGCATATTTTAGGGTGATAGCTTTCTTCGGATACTATAATTGGTCTGCTTGGTAATCGTGTTATTGCGTTTGTGAATATATCCTTACAGCTCATGTTGGCATTTGATGTATCCCGGACGCAGACGTCTCGTTTGCTTTATTTATTTATTTATGTTCTGTCCTCGCCGGAACCTGTTCTCGGTCGGCGACATACGTGCACATACCGCCGAGCAATGGATACCACATTCTCTCATTTGTCGCTGCTAACGATTGCAGTTTTTTAATCAATAGGTGGGATGATGCAAGCCGCAGACAGTCCACCTGATGTAAAGTAGCTAGTCCACGTTGCAACAGAAAAGAAGCTCTATGTTGCAACAAGCGTAGAATGTATGAGATTACTTCACATTTCCTACATACGCGGGAAACATCACAAGTAAATTCCACAAAGTTGGTGTGTAATTATACTGTTGTTAAAAGTTTTTGTATTCTTTTCTATAGACTCTAAAGTTTTTCAACTAAACTACAAGTTCATTTTACCAGTTCACTCTGTCACTGAGGCTCCACGTCTTCCCAACTTTCAGTACTTAAGTTGAATAGTAACCTGTGCTCGAATGTTTTATGGTTTATGAACTTACGAAGTCTATGCTAGCCTTTACTTGCGTGTTTGTTTTGCTAACCGGCGCGGGAACCCGTTCCCCGACAACCGCATGCCACGCCATGTCAGGGGAACTGGGAACCACCAAGTTTTCTCATTTATCTTGATTTGAAACGATCGACGGCATTTCTCTCTGATTAATTGACCTCATGATTCTTATTGCACCACTGTATACGTGTCAATGTGATTTTTATTTTCGTCATAACTTTGTCTGTCTGTTCAGTCTTTTAATTAGGTAAGGTACCTAAAATAATTAAGACTAAATTACAAATGTTGATTTAGCAATGCCCTTGTACCAAGCGGATTATTACTAGCATTTAGTGATAAGCGATATCTGATAGCTTATCGACATACCTGCCCGTCGCAAATCGCAGCCAACATTGACCGAATTCACCACGGCTATTCGCGTCGTGATCAGGCGATATCGCAAAATAGTACTGGAGGTTAGGCTTCCCCAGGGTGGCATTTTAGATTCGATCTTTTATACGCTCATTACGTTACGTTGACCTATCTTAACGGAAGTATTCCTCCTTTTTGTTACACTAGTTCCTGTACATTCCTTTTACATCCTGCGTTTAAAAACATGTTCTTTGCAATACTGTCGTTAATCTGTCAAAACAGTCTCCTAAAGAGAAACTCGTGCGCATAGTTCTTTCACTTGATTAATATGCGAAATGTTTATTATATCCTTATCGCCTACCATTGTTGAACGGGCGATTTCACCGAGTACAAGAGAACCAATTCAATTCAATGTCAACCATTCTAGAATCAGACAGGACTTCTGTGTAAATTTAAGAGCGGGCACATATCCTGAATTTTTATAGACGAATGTCTTAAAATCCTAAGTAATGCTTTTCTACGAAGCACTTTAGCACTTCACTGTGTCAATTCCACCATTAACACCAATCTTTACGTCCATGCCGAGGCATAAAAACTCCTAGGTTAACAGCTTACCAAGAAATTGAACAGTGATATCACTAGAAACTATTTAGGAAGCGACACTGAAGCGTTCCATTACCCACCATATCCTATAACCAACTATTTATTGTAGCTGTAACATACATTAGGAAAATAAACTTATCTATTTGAAACTCAACAGTACGTACATTATCATCTTTTAAAATTATTAAGAATTTATGATTGGTTTTAGTTTGGTTTCAACTGGATTTTTTTATGTGTGGGCGGACGATCAGACGGATCACCTGATGATAAGCGATTGCCGCCGCCCATGGACACCCGCGACACCAGTGGAGTCACAAGTGCGCTCCCAACCTTTAATCCTCTCCTACCCCCGGATTAGGCCTCCGGTACCCTCATCCCGCAACGAAACACAGCACAGTGCTGATGCAAGCCGGGTTTCTGTGTGGCCGTGGTATCACTCCGGTCGAACCGGCCCATTCATTCTGTTTAAATTTTTACACTTACGAATGTCAAATAGTATTTACTTTCACAATCACTACAAGTTCATTTTGATTTCAGTGCATAAAATTCTTTTAAAAGTATCATTATAGTTACTGCCACAATATGTCATCTACTGGTCGCAGTGGCTATGAGACGTAAGGCTCACCTCATTTCTATAATTATAATATTAAATAATGATTATAGTTAGCTCGGTCCATGAGGGCCCTGCTTAACTCCTAGTCACCGTACTATCACATGTGCTTTAAGCTCGTGTACGCCTCGTCACAATACATCTCTTATACCTTCTAGAGGCTTAGCGTGATTGTGAGACATACAGTCGCCTGCAATGAAATGTAAACACCTGGTATCTTAAGGCGGAACGATAAGGTTCATATTTGAATGAGGTTGTATACTTATTAATGCACTTGACTGTACTCGTGGTATCGCATTGTCGGTAACCGCATTTCCGAATATCGGAACCGAAATACTTTCACTATCACCCGCGGTGACCTGGAAGCATTGTGACACTTACGGATAAAAATACGATCAAGGGCTAGTTTATACACTTATCCGGTATCTGATAAGAAAATTTGTCAATAAACTTGAGGAGGAATAGCATTTGTGGCGTATAAAAACTGTGACGTAAGTCGATTGAACAAAGTCAAAGCTTTTTTAGAATCGAGACCCGAGTGTTATTTATTCAATTGTATAGAGATCTTGCACTTACCTACATAGTTTTAGAGCGATTAAATAAAACAAAAGAGTCTTTGTAAAAGGCCGCGGCGCATGGACAATACGATAAAAAATCATTTTCCGAAATTAAAAATACTATTCCTAGATTAGATTAATAGAAATTTAAGAAAAACAATTCCAGATTTTTTAAACAAATATTTATGGAGAATAAAATAAAATGTAAAAATCCTCCTCATCACTCGAGATTACAAATTAATAATGCTTTTGCTCGCGTTAATTTAAAAAAAAAACCGGCCAAGTGCGAGTCTGACTCGCGCACCGAGGGTTCCGCCGTACAAACGTAGCGGTTTACAATCGAAGTGTCGGTATAAACAGCTTTTGATCGCGTTAACTTAGCAGTTTGATTTTTTCACAGCTTAAAGGGACAGTAGACTTAGGTATTTGGTATAAATTTCAATTTGATACCTTTATTCCTTCGTGAGAAATAAGGTAGTAAGTGTCATTTTATTAAAATATTTTTATTATATTATATAACTAAAAAAATGTGATTTTCGGAATTTTCCCTATATTTGCATTATATGACAATGCTTCATGCCAAATTCCAAGATTCTGAGTTTACGGAAAGTACCCTGTAGGTTTTGATTCCTTTGCGAGTGTCGAAAATTTGTTGAAAATATCGACATAATCGGCTGTATCTTTTGATTGGCTTGGCTTAGAAGTTTGATATTTTCACAGCTTAAAGGGACAGTAGACCTGAGTAATTGATATAAATTTCAGCTTCATACCTCCACGCGTTCCTAAGAAAAAGGGTCTTGACAGACGGACGGACGGACAACAAAGTGATCCTATAAGGGTTCCGTTTTTTCCTTTTGAGGTACAGAACCCTAAAAAGTAAAAACTCTTATTAAAAAATGACAAGACAAGTAATGACAGTGACAGTAAGTTACTTAAAGTCGCCTAAACTTTTTTTATTGGGTATTTAGCACCGACATCACAATATGTTGAGCCTCAGGACTACGTCACTTCCGGCATATGAATTAATAATTTAAAAAATGGGGTTCATCTTTTTCTCTTTTTTTATTCGAAAAGCGTATAAAAATGCGAATATATTTTTTGTCGTATTGTCCATTGTAAGTCAGTGGGTGGCGGTAATCAATGCGATCAGGTGATCCGTCTGCTCGTCCTCCCCCTATCTCATAAAAGATTCATTAATTTCATGCCCTAGGTCATAGGGAATTACCCTACCAAGTAGTTTAAGCACTTGTATTACAGATATCACACAGACACTGAATAAACACACGTGTTCATCACACTAATGTTTTGTCTAAGGTGGGGTTTGACCCACAATATTTGTGTGTAAGGCAAGTTCACCACCAAATACGACAATCAGTCAGGCCAAAAGAATATGTGATTGTTATTAAAAAATAAGTTGATTTATTTCGCAGTTTTGCATACACCAATAACAAAACTATGTAAACGTCATGTCTTTATGGTGTATATCCTCCTTCCGTTTTCCTTGTTCGTCTGATTATCTTTTTCTCTTTCACAAATACCTTTCACTCGCATTCTCACGTCCAGTGTGATTAACAATCGCAAGTCATAGCTCAACCTACATACCACTTAATCAATCCCACGCAAATGATAATAATTTTATTATGCAATCATGTAAATTACTGACATTTACTCTCAACAACCTTAGGGGAAGAGTGATCACTTGCCATACACGGACCGTGCACTCACCGGCATATACCGCCTACCAAGATTTTGATACAAGCGTGCACTTCACGGTTACATGAATTCAAAAGTATTTTTTTAAGTAATACCCTATTAATCAACGAAGCTGATTAAAGCGAAAACTATTACAGTAAGTACTATATACTGACGACCCGTTTGGAACAGTGGTAGTGAACGCTGCCTCCGGTGCAAGGGTTGCGGGTCCGATCCCCGCACAGTGCAAACATTTGTGTGCATGAACATATCTGTTTGTATTGGTCTGGGTTTTATCTATGTATTATAAGTATGTATTTACAAAAGAAAAGTATTATATGTATATAATTGTAATCCCACTGTTGATTCTGATATCCGTAACTGTTACTAACTGTTAAGGCTAATGTTAATATCTACTATAACTTAATTTAATAATGAAATATATAAAAAGCTGTGTGTTTCCTTAAATAAAATAAATAAATAAACACAGGTGCTTGAGCTACCTATCTCGGAGTCAGATCAATGTATGTGATGTTGTGAAATATTTATTATACTATACTATCCACAAGACGCTAGATTTTTTTTCAACTAAATTGCATCGATAAAGTAATGCAATAGATTTACCTTGCATACGTACAGACATAGAGCAGCACGGGTCTTCCTTCGGAACTTACAGATATGCAATTTTTATAGTTGGGCCTTTTGGCCTTTATTTTTAAAAGGCCACATTTGACAGTGCAACAAAATTGGACAACGTAACCTTGTAACAACGGTCATTGAATTTCTCAATCTTTCTATGTTAAAAAAGCACAATTTCTTAACTTTTTAAAACTATGTTTGCAATAAAGACAAAAAAATTAATTTCATGATTTACTTTCACTGTTTATAAACTTAAACTATTTATAAATTTATTGAATATTTATTTTCCTAGAGAATCGAACGTTGGTACAATGTTGCATCTCACGGTGCATTTTCTTTTTAATCCTTAGGGATGTATCCCAAATAATCGAACGACTACAATGTTAATCATGTAGGAATATTCAACCATAAATGAAAAGCCACATTCTGATTAAAATAAAACGTATTGTCCTCTTGTTTAAAAATATAAACACATGTATAACTTGGTAAACAGAAAAACCATGTATGACACAGAATATAAGCGCTTTGATTTCGAAGAAAAAAAACTGGCCGCGGATCGATATGGCTTTCCTCTTCCTTTTCATTAATTTAGATTCACATTTCTCTAAATAAAAGTACTAATAACTTCTTTTCCATTATTAATAGTATTCGTTTCACGTTTGTTTGAAGTACATATCGATTATTCACTTTAATCGAAGTTTTTTAGTTGGTCACCTCTCTATGAAGCTAAAATTGAGAAACCTCAATTGTGGCTTATTAGTTTGGCTCTTCTTCGCCGTGTGGTCCCCGGCAGAGTAGAATAGGCCACCCTCACTCTTACCGAGGTGTCGTGAAAGGCGACTAAGGTAAAGCTGCTGGCATGATCATCAGCACCCAGAGAAGGAAAACTCTGCATTTATATCTAAACCCTCGCCAACCCGTCTGCCAAGCGTGGTGAGTATGGCAATTACCCCTCAGCAGTGGGGACTTAAATGGGCTGATGATGATGATGATGATGAGTTTGGCTCTACTATAGGTAAGTACAAACTGTGCGGATAAAGAATGGGATCAGAAATGGCGGCGCATCTAATCACTTCTCGCTCGCACACTATTTGCACTCGTGGGGTGCGAGTATAGATGCAAATAGTGTGCGAGCGAGAAGTGAATAGATGCGCCGCCATTTCTGATCCCATTCTTTATCCGCACATGTTGTTCTTTCCTAATCTTTTTAACATTAAACCGCTCGGTTTGCCACCATCTATGAACAATACGAAACATACATAACTTCGCAGGAATATTGTTAGCAGAACAAACCGCATAAGACGAAAAACTTGAAATCCCAACGATTTATTAGCAGACAATTGTCAGGAAATAATGGGTTGTTTTTCGTGTTGGCACCAGCTATTGTCATTAGTGAGTGCAGAAAAACTGCGACTACTGCAAGCCGCGGCGGCGGTGACCGCGCGCTGTGCACGTGTAGGGAAATAATCAACTTTAGGCGACGGGTAGGGCACACTAGCGACGCCTATCGATTTTAATTTTTAGATAGATAGATAGACACTCTTTATTGCACAACATACAAAACTTAAAAGCTAGGTATACAGAGATACAATGTACAATTTAGGCGGTCTTATCGCTGGGAGCGATCTCTAGCAGACAACCTTCAGGTAAAGGACATTAGATAGAAGAGGGGAGGGTGGTGCAATCCTTTTGATTTTGAACATTGATTAAGTAAATTTATAGTATAAATACATATATCTAGATAATAAATAAACACGTTATCATACACTAATATATACGAATTTACCTTACTATAATACAATTTAACCTACACAAATTATATAAAATATACTACTATAAGGTTATAATAGACAAGATATATTTTATACCTACAATATATGGATGGATCTGGGAGAGGACTAACGACCACCGTTAGCTACTGAACCGGAACTATTTAAAAAAAATTCGGGGTTAAAATCTCTCGGCAAACACCTATACTATTTCATTAATACTTTAGTTAACTTTTTGGTCTGCTTTCGCACTCGAATTTTGGAATCAATTTTACGCGTACGCGTTGGACCCAACATTTATACATGGTTATTTAATAAATAGTATAAGTATTTGCCGAGAGGTTGTCACCCCGAAATTGTTCAAAATAGATCCGGTTAAGTAAAAATTAAAATCGATTGGCGTTGCTAGTGTGCCCTACCCGTTACCTTAAGGCGACACCGTGACGATACTAGCGCCGCCAAGTGATTTATATTGATTGTGACGAATAGGAGATATTTTTTTAAAAAGTGAGCAACAAATACTTTAAGGTAATGATATTTTTTTGCGACCCACCTGTGTATTTTTTCTTCCTACAAGTAACAATAATCTCCATGATGGCTAAAAGTAGCCACTTTTAGCATTTATCACGATTAATTAACCGTGGAAGAGCCTCGTTTCGGCATGAATGGGTCGGCTCGACTGTAGTAATACCACAGCCTCACAGAAAACCGACGTGAAGCAGCACTGTGCTGTGTTTCGCTGCGTGAGTAAGGGTACTGGAGGCCCAATCTGGGGGAAAGAGGGTTTAAAGGTTGGCAGCGCACTTGTGACCCCACTGGTGTCACGGGTGTCCATGGGCGGCGACAATCGCTTACCATCAGGTGATCCGTCTACTCGTTTGCCACCTAGCTCATAAAGAAAATAAGTTTGTCTCAAAAAAATGTTAATGCTATCCTTAAAGTAATCATTGCTCACATTTAAAAAAAACTTATTCGCCGAATCAATATAAATCACTTGGCGACGCTAGTATCGCGCAGTGTCACCCTTTAATTGTGATTATGGACGTGACAAATCAATGCTGACTGATTAAATTGCAGACGTACATAGGCTGCGGTAATCGCTGACCATCGGGCGAGCCGCACGCTTTTTTGTCATCAGCACGTAGTATAAAAAAAACTGAACAAACCAATCAATTATCCTAATATTAAAAAAAAAGATAAAAAAAAGTAACGCAACCAAATCAATTCGAAGACGACCCGTTTAGAATGGTGGTAGTGAACGCTGCCTTTGGTCCAAGTGTTGCGGGTTCGATCCCCGCACAGTACAAACATTTGTGTGCATGAACATGTCTGGTTGTATTGGTCTGGGTGTTTCTATGTATTATAAGTATGTATTTACAAAATAAAAATATTATATGTATATATTTGTAATCCCACTGTTAATTCTGATATCCGTAACACAGGTGCTTGAGCTACCTATCTCGGAGTCAGATCAATGTATGTGATGTTATGAAATATTTATATTTATTTATTTAATTCATCCTATCAGCATAGCATCATATTGTCGACTGACCTCATTTCGTTTTATTTACTAGAACTGCGGCATAATGGCGCAGAATAGTATGGCAATATCACTAGTTTAACGAGTAGCTCGACATATTTAGGTACTCCCAAGGGTCTGAGCTAGGCTAGGGCGGGGGACTGTTCGCATATCCGGGCTTTAGGTGTAACAGCGACACATCTGAGGGCCTAATTTAAAGTAGTCGTTACAACCGAATCGGAGTTTCCATCTCTTTCATACATGCTGTGTGTCTCCTTTGTTTGGATGAGACAGGTATAATCTCGATCGTTACGGGATGGCTTTAAATTAAGCCACCAGCTTACTTACTACCCGACCAGCCAATTTTCTTAATTTTATATTAAACCAAACGTGTTTGTCATTGAGGTGAGAATCGATTGAAGAACAGACATTGACAGATTTGTTAACATTGATGTGTGGCTGTCCGTACACTAGTTAGCTCTTGCAGCGCAGACGCCTGCTCGTAGAGCGACGCTTGATTTTGTAATACGTATAAACAAATACGTAGGGGCTATAAAAGAGTGCGTCGAACATTTTGTTCTCTTTGACAACTGACGACACTGGCGTCTGTGCTGCTAATGTATCAGATTTCCCAAATCTTGAATCATGATCTATACGCACCCCTGGCTCTGAAAGCGACAGCTGTGGATGCAACAGAAAATTACACGATAAGATGAGATGGGCGCTTGTGCTGCGGCAGTTCTCCCGACTATATCATACGCGTATATACATACAGACCTACGTCCGCGTTACCTTGGGAGAGTCACGCTTCGGCATGAATGATACCAAGGCCTCACAGAAAACTAGCGTGAAGCAGCACTGTGCTGTGTTTCGCTGCGTGAGTGAGGGCACCGGAGGCTCAATCCGGGGAAAAGGAGGTTTAAAGGTAGCGCATTTGTGACTGCACTGGTGTCGAAGGCGGCAATCGCTTACCTATCACATAAGAAAAGGACCTGGCGACCCACTGCGATCATTATCCTAGCGTTTTGTCTCGGTTGCATCCCAAACTGGCTGCTTCGACTCCTCCGCTTTGCACGGTCTTGTGCATCCATTGTGGTCAACTTGGCGGCCTTCACGATTTTCAACTGAGTTGACCGTCGCGAGTACTTGTTGATCCACTGGCCATGTTAACACACTGTGGGCAGGCCCAAGTGCCCAGTAGGTGCGTATATCGCCGATAACAATACGTAACATACATATACCTACTTGCACCTAACATTGTATGCTAACTAGAGCACGCGAACCATTTATGTTGATCAACTGTTCAAATACGTTCAATGTACAGTGCCTGCATTGAAAAGTAAACACCTCGACTCTTATACTGGCTCAATAAGATTCATATTTGGTTGGGATTGTATACTTATTAGTGCACGTGACTGTACTTGTGTTTGAGAAGTGCGGACGCCGACGTCGTGTCGCGTATGTTGAATTAAAAGCAAAACAGCGAACGTGTAATTAACGAATCGTCCGTGTACAGTCGTGTAGGTGCCGTAGCTGCAGTTACATATATAGTGATGCGCCTGGTAGGATCTGATATCCGTAACACAATGTGTTTTGCTCACTCATGTCATCATCAATATTATTAGTACGGTAACGAGTGGAATGCCGCAACCATTGCTCTCCATGGCAGTCTAGACCTAATAGCATCGTCTCTAAAACCCAGATGTCGTAAAAGATACAAGTAGATCACCTCTTAGTTTAATAAGAAGGACCTGTTTTCATCGCAATCGTTTTCCATCTGCTCGTCTGCCACTGCTTCGACTCCTCCGCTTTGCACGGTCTTGTGCATCCATTGTGGTCAACTTGGCGGCCTTCACGATTTTCAACTGAGTTGACCGTCGCGAGTACTTGTTGATCCACTGGCCATGTTAACACACTGTGGGCAGGCCCAAGTGCCCAGTAGGTGCGTATATCGCCGATAACAATACGTAACATACATATACCTACTTGCACCTAACATTGTATGCTAACTAGAGCACGCGAACCATTTATGTTGATCAACTGTTCAAATACGTTCAATGTACAGTGCCTGCATTGAAAAGTAAACACCTCGACTCTTATACTGGCTCAATAAGATTCATATTTGGTTGGGATTGTATACTTATTAGTGCACGTGACTGTACTTGTGTTTGAGAAGTGCGGACGCCGACGTCGTGTCGCGTATGTTGAATTAAAAGCAAAACAGCGAACGTGTAATTAACGAATCGTCCGTGTACAGTCGTGTAGGTGCCGTAGCTGCAGTTACATATATAGTGATGCGCCTGGTAGGATCTGATATCCGTAACACAATGTGTTTTGCTCACTCATGTCATCATCAATATTATTAGTACGGTAACGAGTGGAATGCCGCAACCATTGCTCTCCATGGCAGTCTAGACCTAATAGCATCGTCTCTAAAACCCAGATGTCGTAAAAGATACAAGTAGATCACCTCTTAGTTTAATAAGAAGGACCTGTTTTCATCGCAATCGTTTTCCATCTGCTCGTCTGCCACGTATCACATAAAAAAATACATTTCAGGATTGAATCACCTGATTTTTTAAAGAAAGATGATTCCCAGCTCCTGAGGGCACGTAAAGCCGTTGGTCCCATTGCTTTAATGGTAGTAGGTAGTTATCCCAGGTCCTTGAAACCCAAACACATCCTTAATAGTCCACACGATTAAAAGAAAAAAACAAAAACTAGAAAATCCCAGAAAAGAGGAAGGGGTGAATATTTTAACTAGCTTGCTTCGAAAAAAAACGTAAGCTATGCATTCGCCATTTTCATGGAGACGTAGAGCAGTTTTGAACGACCTTGAATCTAGAAATCTAGAAATCCTCAATAAACCTACATACTCTTGGCTCTTGCTCACTGCGCTAATCGATGAGTATCCGTAAAACAATCTGCATCTGTTTAATTGTTACGCTGGACATGCGCTTGCGCAGTCACGCACCTCGCTTTGTCGGCGCGGCGTGGGCGACACATCCGCGACCGACGCAGATAACGCAAGCAAACCCCGACAATGACATTACGAAGAATCGATAAAAATGCTGTTCGCTTGGAAATGAAAACAAACATGAAAAGAATGGCACAGGAACTGTGACGACAACGAAACCGTCCAGTAACGAACAAATATTATACCAATAGCATCCAAAGAAAAGGACCACTTTTCGCGTAACAGAGGGAGCGAATATAAAGATTCATACGTAAATCCTGTTTCGTAGTTGACTCTCAGGTCTTGAATTTGAAACTCGCTAAACAATGGTCTTGCAAACAATGTTTCTGCATTTTACGCTAAGTATGAGAACTACCAATTTATTGGTTCTTCCTGTTTAATTATTATATTAAATATATAAATTATATCTCGATATTAGATTAACGACATCTTCCATTTTCACCACACTAAAATAACCCACATGTATTTCTTCTACCTGGATGTGGCGACCATGAAAAGTCTTACTAAGATGATTTTCATAAACAATGCATACTTACTTACTGTTTGCAATTACCCAACATCCTATGCTTTACTTTAAAAACCGAAACTACAAACAAAATAACGGTATCGTTACTCGTTCTATAAGTTGGGAACATGTGCGAATAATGCGCACATTGACGCGCACGCGCATCGTAACGGCGTTGAGGGCGCGGACCGTGGAGGTTGTCGCGCGTCTCCCGCGCATGACGAGTGGTTGACACTCCACGACGACTTCAACCTATTAGAACGGTCCAAGAGCGCCTGGTAGTCCAAGACTATCGGGGTCCCATAGCCGTCCCCCACATAGACGATAAGAGAGAAGAGGTCGCCATGACCCGTGCTTACCCTCAACCCTGGAATGGACAAAACAATCACTCAGCATTTAAAGTATCAGCCTATATAATGTCCCACTGCAGGGCGAAGGCCTCCTTCATTGAAATCAAGTCATCGTTACTATGATGGAATTAGGCTTAATCACCACGTTTGTCTAATGCGGATTGGTGATCACAATCCCGAGCTATGTTCGAAAAATTCTTTGCTTGACCCGGGAATCGAACCCAGCACCACGAGTTCACGGCCTGGTACTTAAACCACTAGACCAACAGGGCGAAAAGGCGTTAGAATGGTCCAGTAATTCCGTCCAAGTGCTACTCCCCAAAAAATATTTCTAATTCTCCCTCATAAGAACAAAAATTGATGAGGGAAAGTTTAGCTATTCAAAATCTCGAATTGGAATGCAAAAAAGACCAAAATAGTGGCTAGTGGTCGTCTTTGATTAGTTCATTAATAGAAGCAGCAATTAAACACAAAACAACAAATCATTTTAGTAATTAGTTTCACATTAGTAGTCCCAATCATGCATCATCATGCTAAAGATAGATCCAAAATTTGCATGTGTTCGACAGAAACCACTGTGCAAAATATACATAAAATCATAAAACAATTTATTTGGTACCTACATAGTGAAGAGAATAAATTAACTAAGACTAAGTTATGAAGTCGTGTAAGGAAGAAAAGTTAGAACTATCTTAATAAAACTTCTAATCAATCAATTAGTAAACAGTCACGACGCTCCCTAATCGTCTTAGTGGGTAGAGGGGACAAGCACACTGACTTAGCAGCCTCTCTTCATATCCAAACGATCACTCCACCCTTTAAACAACACTAGAATTTCAATCATCAAAAAATGGTGAGAAAACCAAAATTATCAGCCCGCTAAGTGACAAGAGGATATAGATCTGTACCTTTCTCTCTGTTCACAATCTGGTGAAGTTGTGATCATATCAAATAGGACAATGGATTATACTAATTCACAATTCGCATGACGACATAACGTAAGTAACGGAACCAACGGACTTTGTTTTCGCGACCCATTGTCGGCTATGATTGCAGTCATGAGAATCTAGTTATCCGTTTAGCATGTACAGACAACCACGCGAAACATCGGAGTAATATTATATACAAATTCTTCATCTGATTGTCACCCTAATGTCAAATATATTTAGTTCAATATTAATTGAAGGACAGATAGTAAGTAGTAACCTTATTATTCTGTCATATGTCGTAAACATGTTTGATTATTATTTCTACCTCCATCATCATTCGTGTCAATCTCGGTTGCTTCGAAGCCCAGGATTAGGTGAGTCAGGTAATTTCAACCCGACCAAAACATCCTGTAAGAACTAGCCAAGTCTCGATGGAGATACTTGTTTCAAAACCATAAAATCTCTAAGCAAAGTCTTATAGGTTATTTTTGTAAATCATTAGCACCTGGTTTATTTGTGGCGTAAATAATAATATCCTCCAGCTACGGCGGCCATTCTCAACGATCAGCCACGTACGCAGGATATATTATAGTGCGCAATCACACGTGCACTCTCTATACCCTTACCCTCATATTCCGATGGGACACTAGCGTGACACGACCGGAGAGGTATTGGGCGCAGGACCAATAGCTTAACGTGCTATCTGAGGCACGGGGGTACAATACCGCCAACATTCAGACTCGAGGCAGACACTTAGAATTTCCTACTGAAAATTTAGAATTTTGAATCTTGGCGTAATCATCATATGAATAATGATAAATTAAAAGGTCGCGTGTAATGGCCATCCGCAGCGAAATCTTCTATTGAAATACTGCTCTTTGCGCATTAGTAATTTCAAAATAACAGATCATGTTTCTTGAACAATACGAAGTTAAATATCCAACGTGTCACTCTAATTATAAGTAAAATAATGCCGGTTCCGCTAATGGCATGACACGTACGGCGGCCACGCATCGAGCTAGTGATGTGACGGCTATTTTTAGTATTCGTTAAAAAGAATCGTTTTACGTGGTAATCACTTACTATCAGGTGATACGTTTGCTCGTCTGCCCCCTATATCATAAAAAAAGTTTTAGGACTTGATTCGAAAGATTTGAACAGACATACGAGTAGTCGAATACATTTGTGGACTTTTTAAATCGAATACTTTTTGCTTTCGATAGAATCGAAAACTTCGAAACACGAACCCAAGACCCCGAGATCACGGCCCGGTAATTAAACCACTAGACCAACAGGGCGTTCTAAAGATAGAATTCTAAAGATAGAAAACATAGAATGACAGCGCTATACCATATTTAGTACCCGGAATAAGATTAATCGAATCAGCCCTGAATTAACATTATGATAGAAACAACAAATTCTTGAGCAGTTTACGGTATTGTGGCCTAATCCATCATC
Source organism: Marasmia exigua (assembly GCA_019059595.1). NCBI lineage: Eukaryota > Metazoa > Arthropoda > Insecta > Lepidoptera > Crambidae > Marasmia > Marasmia exigua. The sequence continues at coordinate 18,415,295 of CM032464.1, read as the reverse complement.
TTACATTTTGGAGTACACATGAGTACGAGCTAAGTATTCGAGTCAGTCTGACTCGGCACTTCTCTACAAGTCATCGGCCCAGTTTTTTGCCCGGCTGCGCGGGCGCAGCGACATCGGCCGCGTCCGCGGGAGGTAGCCCCGAGCGTTTTCGGATCGCGATTTTTACTTTCATTCGCAATAGCATCGGAATTACTTTTTTTTTATTTGTAACAAGTTTACAGTTATCTGGCATGCCTGCGTGATGACGAGTTAGTGTGCAATTATGCATGCTATGTCAGCATTGTTCAAACAATAGGAAATGGGTCTTCTTTCCATTTTGTTGCCATACGATATTATTGGAAATCAAAATGGTTGACTAATCTTTAGCAGTTACAACAATAATTACAGTTCAATGTGAGTGGGCAATGTGTACTTAGACCTACTTAATAGAAAGTAATGGATTTTTCTGCTGGGCACGTGTTAAGATACGCGTCCTCAATATGAGCATGATCATGCTTTATACTACTTTCAAGTATACTACCGAATGTTTATTTATCTTCCAGCTAATTTGACAAAAATCGCTATGTGATTTATTTATTTTATTTATTTATTTTTTATTTATTTATTAATAGGCACAACTACAGAATACAATTTAAAGTACATGCTACACAATTACAAGCCAAGTTTCATATTAAAACTGTATCCCGATAAGGGTTGCGCACAGCATTTACTTTTATATAAATCTAAATAAGAAAAAAAAGGATACTCAAACATGCACACATAACTGCTGTTTTACAATTTTAATAAAAGAGTTTAGGTTCTGCGAAAATATGTCTAAACTGCTACTATTAGCATTATATGATCTACACATTCGAAATAGCGGATCATTGTATGTCACATTATTGCCACAACATGGCTCAAAAAATAATTTACATTTTCTCTTACTACCAGTTGTTTTAAAAGTGATGTTTCATCATGATGTCACAATCAGTTTTTTTTCTTCGCTGATCATAACAAGTCGTTGCGTTCGCGTTAATCTTATTATATTCTTTATTTATTTATTGTACAATGTTACAATTACAATTAATTTAATATTTTGTTAGTCTACCTTGCGCTTTAATACACTTTCGTTCTCCTTTCTATAATACATGCTCTCTGCCATCATTGTCTGTTGTAAAACGTTCGTCATATCATACTGCTGTTTATAAAAATTTTTACTACAATAACATTCATTGCCATAATTCCATAACATGCAAAAGTAGTATGTTTTACAAACAATTGATTGTACGAGTATGTCAGATACTAACACGTATGACTTACAAGTTAGGGTTGCCAGGCGTCCGGATAAAGGCAGGTTTGAATAATTGCATTTCCGAAAAAATAATGCCAGTTTTGCATTTGTTGTGTTGGCTTCTACATGACTGAAACCTTGTATGGCGCATTGAAGCGACATACGACTGCCCTCTCTTAATCTAAAGAAGATGGGTAATTAATTGATAAAAGAGTCCTGTTTCATATAATTTTCTTGCCTTATTTTTTTTTTAATTTGACATCTGTAATCTTGAAGTAAATATTTAGGGTCCCCATTTTGTCGCCATTTAGTCCGACTAAACTGGTTGGATAGTCCAGCTTTCAGTTTTGAAACCTGGCACCGCAACCTGGTTCACCATGGGAGAGCCACGCTTTGGCATGAATGGGAGTAATACCACGGCCTAACTGAAAACTGGAGTAAAGAAGCGTATGTGTGTGTTTCGCTGCGTGTTCAAAGGGGGTATAAAGGTTCGCAGCGCACTTGTGACTACACTGGTGTTGTGGGTGTACATAAACGTCGGCAAACGCTTATCATCCGGTGATCTGTCAGCTCGTCTGCCACCTATACTGACAACCCTACTTGCAATAATTCGTATTGAACGGTTCAAGTCACATCGGCCATTACTTAGTCATGAAACTAATTTGTGAACGGTTATTTGAATTGAATCGTCAGTTACATTGATCGTAAATGATTATTGAAATGCATAAATGATACCATATCCTCTGTAATAGCTGGCACCTTCGAAAACGACGTGTTTGTAATAATTACGCAACATTCTAAAATCATGTTATTCAATACCTAAGTGGAGAGATTCTGCAAGCATTCGAAGAATTCGCGAACGGAACGGCCGATAATTGTGATTGATGTTTGAGATGTTTCGAGTCGAAAGTATGCGTTAAACCTATCGACGGTGATGGACGTGATGTTGTAGACTTTTTCAAATCATCGACATCATTGTTATCGGGTTGTTTAAAATCAAAAGGCACGTAGGTACGCAATAGAACATAGGTACACTCAGCATCAAAAGTAGCTTAACATTTTAGTACCATGTCGAAGTAACATTTTTACGTATCCCTTGGAAACTAACTATTATAGGCAGAATAATTACTTTGACATAGTGCTAAAGTGTTAAGCTACTTTTGATGCTGACCGTACCTGAAATGATGTGGAAACCGAAAACGCTACAGAATAAGCGATTGAGTTTGAAACTGAAATAACAGATAGAGAAAGTACACAACTTGACTCATGACATTTTAGAAAAGATCTTTTCCTCAATTGACATAACCAGGAATCGGATTCGGGACCTTTCGTGCTTCGACACAATAACAAAGCCATGGCGCTATGTCGTTTTTTTTTTATTTTTGTAGTTTTTATAGTTTCACCATCTTAGCGTTTAGTCCCGGTTGCGTCCGAAGCTACAACATCGAAGCCTGGTAGCCCCATAACGATTCAGAATATACCTGTCGGATCCAAACAAAGGATACACAGCGCGTGTAAAAGGGAGGAGAATTGCGAATCGATCGTAAAGTCCGGTTCCTTTTAGACCCTCTGGAGTTAGCTTTCTTGCTACTACACCTCGACTTCGCACGGTATTTGGCATCATCATCCCTTGTGATTGTGACGTGTCTGCTTGGTTTTTATGCCAAATCCTTGGTGGATTTTGGAAGAAAGTACCCGATAAAATCTAATTTAATTTTAATTCCTTACCATCAGGTGATCCGTCTGCTCGTCTGCCACCTCTCACATTAAAAAAAATAATGTTTAGCATCGTGGCGGTAGCGGGTGGTTGTTGACACTAGTCGCAGGGCCAAGGACAGGCTGCGCAGACGCAGGGGGTCACGCTTTCTCTGCTCAAAACGAGCCAATTTTATGCCATTTACTTTAGTAATATTATTTCAGTACCATTACTAATATACTAACTACGTCGCTGTAGGTGTGATTAGAATTAATCTCATTGAGTATACTTCAAATCGGGGCTGCCCACTGTTGATGGGCGATACTTCAAACGTCTTTCAAGTAGTATGTAGTAGTCAAGTAGTCTCTGAAAATCTACGGACGCATTATAATTTCCTTGATGTACTATCATCGTCAGCCCATTGAAGTCCCCACTGCTGGGGCACGGGCCTCCCTCAATCACATGAGGGGTAATTGCCATACTCACCACGCTTGGCAGACGGATTGGCGAGAGTTTTGATATAAATGCAGAGTTTTCCTTCTCTGCGTGCTGATGATCATGCCAGCAGCTTTACCTTAGTCGCCTTTTACGACACCTCGGTAAGAGTGAGGGTGGCCTATTCTACTCTGCCGGGGACCACACGGCAAACAATTTATTGCAATTGATGTACTAAAAAGCCCAATAATCGTATTGTACTAAATACAACGAATACTGCGGTATTTTGGTCATGTCGCACGAAGGGACACCAGCAATTTGGAAAACCTTATGGTGACTGGTAAAATCGAAGGTAAACGATACGGAGTGACGATCCTCAGCAGTGAGGGGCCGACTGAAGAGAAAGAAATTGTATTTTAATTGCATTGCACTATGAGTTATTAGCTCACAAACAACTTATCATACTGCATCATTTGACCTTGGCTATACTGATCGATACAAGAGAAATGTGGAATCGTCTAGACAGCGAATCCCCCTAAACGTGATGAGTCAGTCAACCCGATGAATCGCCCCCGGTGACATGTGTGCAGCCAACCACGAATACACACACCACGTCACGAAGCGCTCCACCGGTCACCGGCTGCCTCACACACACGTACACAAGACCCCCCAAATCTATCTACAATGAAATCAACACCAGTGAGTTTACCCCATGTTGGTATAAATTCCAAAGGATTCAGAAATCGCGACGCGGACCATTTAGTTGATACTACTTTTAAGATTCTTATACTGTGCCAAGACATCTCCTGACCCCACACATACTTAGATCTAGATACGTGCTCTGAATATGCATGTATGTCTGTCGGCTGCAGAACCCCACCTACCCCATTCAGCAAATGAAGCAAAACAAAAGATGCGTTCTGATTGAAAGTCAATGAAGCAGTATTGGAGGGTTAATAACCAGTTACCAGATTGGCCTTTGTTTTATGCTCTTCGGTACTGCAGCCATCAGAAACGGAAGTGAATCAGATCGTTATTAGGTTGATCATTTAAAATTAGCATTTGTAACAACACAAAAGAATTCGTAATATATTGCTCGAAAGACCAAATAAATCTCTATAAATAAACACTCACAATTTATACTATTGTGTATTTTGGGGTAAACTGACCACTAGAGATGCACAAGACTGTGCGGGCTGGAGGAGTCGAAGTAGAAAGACAGACCCCGGACTCCAAAGCAACGGCTTGGGACGCAACCGGGACAAAATGCTAAGATGATGATGTATTTTGGGGTATCCATTAATTTTGTCACAAACGATTATAAAAAAGTGATTATATTGCTTAATGGTAAGATTCTTGTCGTCAGCCAGACACATGAAGACATCAATAAGTATCAATATTTTTCTTTCAGCCGGCATCAAACCCAATTAATTGTCTTACTACGAACGTGAACGAACTAGGAAACGATTGTTTCTCGTGCAGTTATTCCTTCGCTTTAGGTTTGACAATAGTGATTGCTGATTGCCTACTGGAAGTGTTGGTGAAGATAATGAATGATCTCGTAGATTACGGCGCTTCCTCCCAGCTGTCGTATTATGTCAATCGATCCTACTTTTTGCTGGTTGCGTATAATTGCGGAAGATCTTCCCACCAGAGTTCAATACGTACAAGACTTGAAGATGACAGAGCAAAAAATTCAATTTGTAACTTTCTATAGCAGTTATCGGAACTTCTTTCCTTTTTGCTTTGTGGATAAAATATTTTTGAAGTAGGAGTGCATTCTGCAAAGTTTGGCAACATTTGAAACATCCTTGAGTGTTCTCTATAAACCTAAATTGAAAAAAATATCATTTCAACGTTTTGAAACAACAAAATTTTTTTTTTTGTGTACTGAATATACTTTTCAATGTCTCAAATGTTCTATGCTGTAGGTGTAATGTGTATGCGGCTCTAGTTTGGAATGTGGATTTCTTCTGATTCGACAAATGTAATGTATGTGACAAAGAAAAGCTTAGTCGTACTTTTTTTATACAGCCACGTGTGAGATGTTTATTTAGCCTTTTCCTTTTATAGTTCGGTCTAGTTCGCTCGGTTCGGTTAGGGTCTTAATGAATGTTTGTAAAACCTTTGTTATAAAGCGAATTTCATTATTTTTTGGAAAATTTTGTATGATTTAGTTTTGCTTCAACCGTCAAATCTGCTCTATAACACCGTTTTACCCAACAAAGGTTTCTTGTATATGTATATGTCGTAAAGAGGAGGCTTCTCGATGCCATGGTGGAACCGCAGATGGTTTACTGAGTAAGCTTCTGATCGGCTTTTCGAAGATGCCCCCGCCAAAAGGAGAGCTCTTATAACCCTGCGCCCTAGGCGGCACATGTATGCATAAAGATAATCGACTCATTTTTTCGGATCGATCGCATCTTCGAAATAAAATAAATATGGTGATTATGATCTTCATTACACAAGAGAAGTAGACTAATTCCCGTCCACGATCTTGAGTAGTGCATCCAGTATGTAGCTGAAAACAAAGGCAATTGATAAACAATGCAAGTGCAGTGCGCACCCGCAATGGAGGTGATCGAGGCTCCAGTTACGCGGTTAGCCGGTCCGCTGCGCGCGCGCATGACGCACCTGCCGGTATCGATTTCCACGCTGTTTACACTATTATACTACAAGATACAACCTTAATATTCAATTAGATACTATAATAACTTTAGGGGTGTAGTATGTTCAGCCACTTGAATATTGAAGCTCTGTAATTATGGCTAATTTGCGATGGGCAACATATGATACGCCTATTCTACTTGTATGTGTATGTTACTGACCAAATCCGATTTCAGGACAAACTATTATACGCGATATGATAAACATCTATGTTTATCATATCGCGTTAGCGTTAGTTAAAGCCTAGACTCTAGTCTAGGCCCTAATCCAAACTAGTTTATTCTAGACCCGATACGATAAACTATAAATGGCATAAAAATTTTAAGTACCAATTTTAATGGCGAGAAAGAAGCAAAAATTAAATAACACTACTAACAGAAAAAGTGATTTCAAAGTTACGTTTGAAATATCCCTAAATCTTCATTAGTACGGTTGTAGTACAAATGTTTATTGGAGTAACCAGCACATTCCGCTGGTGGCTCTGCGAGATAAGAAGCCGCGTCATCACTCGTCGTGGTCGGCAATAATACAATAAACAAATCCCATCCGAGTCTACGGCTTCCTTCCTTGTTTACATTCGTAATAAATCTATGCCAATAATAATATTATTAAGAGGAACGATACTTGTCATGCATCAGCATCATTACGTGTTGCATCCAGTGGTAGCCCGGGGTACAGTAACAGCAAAAGTAGCTGCACATATTTCGTAGATTGTAGTTCTTATTCCGAAGAGCATAAGAGTCCACTAGCTGCGAAAAGTGTGCATCAACTTTTGCTGTACTGCACTATGATTATGATCCAGGATTTGATAAGGCTGATTACAATGAAGCGACACACGTCTGACCTTCGCAACTGTTAAACAGAGGAACCAGACCAACTGGATCAAGGTAACAGAATTTTTAAGTAACGAATAAACTCAGAAACTATTGCATCGATTTCTGAAATTCTTTTACCATAGAATGTTGCATTTCTCTCCATTTTTGTTGTGCCCGACAGGGTTCACAGTGATCTATTTGTGTATAGTTAATATTTAAGATCTTATAATGCAGTCTGTGAAATGCAAACAAAAAATTTAGTATTAACGCTTTATTATCCGTGATAGTCCGTGATTAACAGCTGTATTCATTTCCTACGGGACAAGGTCTGACTCCTACGGGGCAACATCAAATAGTCCCTAAAGAAACTAATCATCGAAAGCTAGTTAACAAATTATTATGATAACACATGACCTGGAACAATGCCAGTCAAATTTGTAATAAAACAACAATTGTATTGATATACGATGTATTTGTGTAACATTAATAATTTAATTTGCTCCTTTGAGTCCTCGTAATGTAAATAAACATTATGGATGATGATAGCATATTGAGTGTGATGATAGTATAAGAGAGGCCTGTTATCTTTATGCCATATGAGTGGTTTGTTATGTAAGAGATTAAAGCTGATGGATTGTCGATGCTTCTTGTAGGTAAGTAAAGGAAATCTTAGTTTCAATAATAGTTTTTATTGAGCACTTACTTTTCTTCACTTCCTGCAGCACATGTTGGTACTTTTGCACGGAAATCGAAACCATCCGTTGCATTCACTTCTGAGTGTTTAATCAAATTATCCACATTTATAAAATTGTCTTGAAAATATCTCGTTACCGGCGGCATGGTCATTGCACTGAGGTTCCCATGGGTATTTTAGAACATTCTTGCATGCTAACTAGGCTTGGCGAGTTCCCATGGTGTTCACGGGAACATGATTTCAAAGGAAATGTAATAGGATTTAAAGCCATCTGAAATTCCTTTTGCTCTATTTCTCTTGGCTAAGATATACTACTGGAAGTTGCAAATTAATTAGGTTTTATTTTCTTAGTTGCCTAGCGTAATGTCTATTTATTCAATTTAATCCAATCCCAATCTTGCCAGAGATTTTTGTTATATTTATTCTGCCATTTACATATACAGAAAACACATATATATATACAAAACGAAAACTCAGAGAAACTTGTTAAAATTATCTAAAGCAGTGGTTCCTAACCTTTTCAATATTGCCCAACCCCTGTGATCTCTGAGAGAAACTGACTGATTTTCCTTTGTTTTCTTTAACATTTTCTGTATCTATTTTACGATCCTAATAATTAGGTTATTAGTCCTATGTTCTAGTTTCCTATTTTCATATTATTTTCTTCCGTACAACGCGCGGTTATGAATAAAGTCTGGACTTCCAAACAAAATGACTTACGTCGCCCGCGACGGTGTCTCAGCTCGACACGTGCCGCGATGGATCCACCGCACATGTGCTGAATGTAAACACGCCGCCACACCCGCTCGCACCCACGCTAGCTGCCACTGTTTGCTCGGAATCTCATTGTCATTCCCTGTGGTGTCGCTGACCTTCGTCATCCGTGATGTGAGAGACACTCTTGTTGAAATCTTTTAGTGACGAGACTATACTCGTATCTTCCTCAAAAGACCGGCAACGCATCTGCATATGCTTGTGGGCGGCGATGATCGCTGACCGGTGTGTGACTCGCTTGCTCCTTATTTCCTTTTCCCATAAAAAAAATAGTCTTTTCAAATTGGGATGAAGAATGTGTCATCATTTTTGGGGATACACTGAAGCTATTTAATCGAAGTCCGTAATCAGTTCTTAAACTCGTCTTATCCAAGGCAAGCCTAAATCGTTGTGGGGTTTTGATGGCAGTAGTCTTTTATCGGAATTTTCTGAGTCATGACATTTTGTCACATACACACGTAATGCATTTATGGACATACTCAATTGTCCTACAATAACAGTAGATTGCTACGTCTATTTATAGCATAAGATTATTGGTAATAAACAGTTTTAACAGTAGTCGCAAACAACGCTTCAGCTCGTGCCGGGAAAGAACGGCGGAGTTATCAAGCCTTAATCCCTGATTGTGCTAATCGCATATTACGCAGCTCACGCCAGTATCGCGGTAGCTGTCTCCAGTGTGACGCTCAGTAGCGAACTCTTGTGTTCTTCATCGACGAAGGCAGAGTCCTGGACTAGCCAGACTACCTTAGTCTTTTACTACCTTATCGCGTCTCCACAACTACACTATAAAAAAGCCTTACTACGGTAGGAATGGCGGAAAAATGTGAAGCAAGGCTAAATGGCTGATGATGACCTAGACACACGACAAATGAATATGTTCCTCGCCATGTACTCCTCCTTATATCGGACCAAGGTAATGGTCATTTCTTATTATTACATTGTATGAGACACGTGCCCCACGTTACTATACTCGTCTACCTTTATCTCCCAACCAATGATTGAGTTGAATTAAGATACTAGCTTTTACCTGCGACTTTAAAAAAAGACATAATGTAGCCTAGGTCACTCTCCATCCCTTCAACTCTCGATACTTAAAAATTACGTCAATTCGTTGCTCCGTTTTGCAGTGAAAGACGGACAAACAGACATACACACAGACTTTCACATGTGTAATATTAGTATGGATTTACTAGCAGACATTTTAACGGATAACCTTCGCAACCCTTAAGACAAGGGAACTAGACCGACTGGATCACGATTTGGCGTTTAGAATCTATACGAGACGTGCAGGTTTCCTCACGAAGTTACCCTTCACCGCCGAGGTAGAAATCCTGGACCCCGACCATACGGTTCATTCGAGCTCCGCGTGGAGAATGGATTACTTGTCAGGTATATGTATTAGGTAATGTTGGCAATTTATTGCTATTTTTCCTTAATATCAATAGCATGCTATTTTTCATAGATAAGCATTCTACGTGCTATTGATATCATAATATGATTTTTATTGTAATAGAAAATATCATGCTAATATGAATTTAACATGATTTGCGGTTCTTTTTTTTTTATGAAAAAAAAATTTTTCCGCTGAATCTTGGTCTGCGCCTTTTTAATGCTAGTTTTTATTGTGTTAAAGAGTTTATACAGTGCTCCGCGTAACAAAATGTTTGATTATGTGCCTAAAAGTTCCTTAAATTTCTAAGACAGTCTTAATGCTATTCTATGTCTAACTTTTTTTATCTTATTATGAATTTTTCTTTTTTTTTAATTTTTGTTTTTATTTTATTTTTTTATTGATCATCTCATCATCAGGGACATTTATGTAGTGTTTTTTTTTATTTGCTGTGATGATTTGCGGTTACATGATATCGTACGATTTCGTGCTATCGATGTTTTTAGCAATCACGAAAATTAGCAACGTAAAATAATTAAAGTTTTCATCTAATAAGCATGCTGTTTGCTATTGCTAATTTTTCTATTACTAGTTAGGAATGCCTTATTAAGTTTTCGCTCAATTACCTTAATAAAAATCACAAAGAAGTCATCAAATCCATAATGAGATACTTTATTACGAACCCGCAAGCGTTTACATCAAACCACTTTACCCAGAAATAGAATTAAACCGCAACTGGGCTATTGTGGCAATAAACTGAAATGTTAAAGGAAAACGTTAAATGTTGAATAGGGATTTCCATTAATCTCAAACTAAAAATGTACATAAGAAAACTGTGTTTCTACTTCCGCGTGCTAAGATATATGTGATACTGCAGTGCCGTCACGAGGTTCCCTCAAAACTGGTGACGGCTGAAAATCAGTGGTTTGCTCGTCGAGTAGACAATTCACTGAGCCATTGCTATTTCGCACCACTGCTGCATTATATCCACATGCCTCATTATAAGCCCTTATGTTTTTTGTACTTACGTTTAGGTATACTGCTCTGAATGCGTGCTTTTTGATGCGAATAAATTTTTTATCTATCTATGATATAAAGTTATTATCATGAAAAGTTTAGGGTTAGTAATAAATAAATAACGTAACAAATCTTTAACCTAATTCAAATACTTGCTATGTACAAAGAGCGATTGACCCTCATCCTAACAAACTCGCTTACCAACTCACCATGGACCAGTATGGGAGACGTCTAAAACGTCACCAGTTCCTGGAGCTCGAACACCGGCGGTCGCTCCGCGCAGCAGATGAGTTAATGCTTCCAATGGGAAATCTCTCCGGACGACAGCATCACAGAAAATATATGCTCATAGTCCTCAGACTGATTGCACATTCTCAAAAAGAAAAAGAAGTGCTCGAAAAGCCAAATTGAAAAGATTTATAAATAACTCCGCACGGCAATTGAAGTTTATTAAGCTCTTATCGGTGTGAACAACAGCAGCAATTAATGTTATCTAAATTAATAGTACCTAAACTAATTAGCTGCCGGGAAAAAGACAAAGCTGCGTGCGACAATAAACGAGTAATCGAATGGTGTGAGTTACATCGGACAATTCATTCATCGACTCAAGTAATATAGTAAGTAAGTAAGTAAGTAAGTAAGTATTTATTGTGTAGGAACAAAGGTTACATAGGCTGTTACAACTATATTTCAGGCATCACTTCGTTCTTCCTTTTCAGGTGTATACACAAACTGCGAAAATTAATTAATTATAATAATTAATAATTGATTATTAATTATAATAGCTACACTAACGTTTCTAACACGGAAACCAGACCAACATTGGGTCATCATCATTTCAACCAATAGATCTCCACTGCTGGACATAGGTCTCCACCAATGATCTCCACACAGATCGGTCCTGCGCCGCCTGTATCCAATGGATTCCCGCGACCTTCACCAGATCGTCGGTCCACCTTGTGGGGGGCCTGTCACGGCTGCGACTTCCTGTACGTGGCCTTCACGCCCCAACGGCCATCTGTTCCCCTCGCTATGTGCCTTGCCCATTGCCACTTGAGGCATGCATTCCTTTGGGTTAAGTCTGTGACCTTAGTTCTCCTGCGGATCTCATCATTTCTGATAAGATCACGCAAGGAGACTCCAAGCATAGCCCTCTCCATCGCTCTCTGGACGACTTTTAGCCGGCCATTTGCACCACATACATTGTAAGCGGCCTTGTCTCGGTTCCGTATGTATGCAACACACGCATTGAATTGAAACATTAAAACATTGGGTATATGTTCAGAATCATTGGAGTCTGAAAGAAATAATGAAAACTTTCGATATTATCTCAAAAATATTTTTTTGTTGTTCAGGATCGACGGCTGGACCAGCCTCATTTATATTATTTATGTTTTTATACTTTTTTACTGGTTTCGATCGATTGTTGTTTGGTTTTTATGATTATATATAGTCCAATCGCCACATTTGTAATCAATAGAAAGTATTCGAAACGTGGTTATAAGCTTATAGATGTAAAATATCCAGAGGTGTGTGCTCCGATTCGAACCTACGACTTCCTATTCAGACACCGCACTATCCTATGATCTACAGCCGCCAAATAATGGTATTCGAATGCTACCGTAAATCGTTACATCACTAGTGCGTCGCTATGGGGCAACCCGCGGCGCACGCGCAGATACAGTCGCGTCCGGCTCCGGCGCATCGCGCAGATCTGCGCACTAGGGCACGACGCCACTGTTGCATTGTCTACTGCTCTCGCTCGCATGACCTCTTCACTAATGAGCCCTGATTGCTATTGAGAACTAGTTTACTGTTGGTTTGTTGTACTCTTTACGAGGGAATAAAGATGGACAACGTAGTCTTTTGGGTGCATTCCTAGATGTTGTTTGATCATCATCTCAGGATCTCATCCCAGTTACGGCCAAGGTGTTGCTTCAGAGGCTGGGGTACGCTTGAACCCTGATCGAGAATTGGGGAAGTCTGGTTGCAATAAAGCGTAAAAAAGTCAGACTATAGTCTTCTGACTTTCGCAACCCCTAAACAGGGGAACCAGACCAACTGGATCATGAATACATGTTCAGAAAAATTATCACAACATTAAGAACTATCCGAATGATAGAAATAAACAGGTAGATTAGAAAAATGTACTCGAAAAGTTGAATGCTTTTTTATCTTTCAGAAGTGCTCAAACATTTTATACAGATAAATGCGCTAGGCAATTTACACTGATCAGCTAGTCCCTAACTTCAGAGTATTTCCTGTACCATAAGTACCAACCAGCTCACGATAATAATAATCCTCCAACCGATTTCGACTGAGATGGCCAAACTCAACGATTAGCCACTTACGCAGGATATAGTATAGTGCTCAAGTGTATGCGCAAACACAAGTGCACTCTCTATTCCCTTGCCCTCATATTCCGATGGAACACCAGTTTGACACGACCGGAGAGGAATCGGACGCGGGACCCACGACCTAACGTGCTTTCCGAGGCACGGGGGTACAACATCCAGACTCCGGGCTGACACTGAGAATGTCTTAAGGTGCCGAGAGATTGTAACCCCGAAGTCGTTTAGATCCGGTTTAGTAGCTAAAAATTAAAATCGATTGGCGTCACTAGTGTGCCCTACCCGTCACCTTAACAACCAATTTCTAAAGCAATTTAATGTGTGGATGTATTTATCTAACTTCCTTTAACGCCTGATTAGATTAACAAACTAATTAGTAAAATGTGGTTGTTTCCAGGCGGGCGAGCCGGGCGTGGTGGTGCTGCGGCCGGAGGCGGCGCAGGCGCAGGCGCCGGGCTCGTCGGACGAGGAGTGCGAGTGCGACGGGCCGCCCTCGCCGTGCGCCGTGCGCTTCGTCAACGACAACGTGCTGATCAACGGCCGCTCCTCTATGCCCGACCGGCCCAACAAGGACCGCATCTCCAAGGTACCCCATCATCATTTCAATATGTCATTAGCGGTTACGTTCAAAACTTAACTCGGGGTCTGAAGCAACGCAGACCCCGATTTAAGCTTGATTCATTCAGGTTTGGTAATTAACTGACGGACGATACTAGCCTCTTTTACTTCGGCCACAAAGTTGAATCACTCATTCACGACGCACAAAGTAATCTAAATATACTAAATAAGTGGTTTCGTTCGAACCTTCTAACAATAAATGTGTTAATTTAATATAGTTGAGCGCCTGGGGGTTTTGACCTCGGAAAATTGCTACAGTGAATGAATTTTTTTGGTTGAGGTGGCATTTTCTTTCTTATACTATATCTTGCAAAGTTTACCAAAAATTTTTTTGTGCTTTCAATTTTTTCACTTTTTAATTGAAAATGCCGAGCGCGCTCGTTTAACAATTTTTTGCACCTGATTTAAGATCCATAGAGTATAAATACAATTTCTGAACGAAACTAGAATCATCCAATTCACCATGCAAGAGTTAAAAAATGTTATAACTACAAAGCATATCCCGGATGAAAAGACTATTAGAAAACGACTTATAGACCGCTATCACGATGACATTGTCATTTCGCCTAAATTTGGATCCAATACCATCATATGTTTTAAAAATATTAACCACGATATATAAACAGAAAATTGGTACAATCAAAAACACAATAATAAAAAAGAAGAGGAATTTCACATATTAAAAGCGGCCAGCGAAATTATTAGAAGGGACATAAGAGCTCAAGTTTACGATAATAAAAATTACACAGCAAGTGACAAAATGCTTGAAGATATTGATGAGACAATTCCGCAATCTGTAAAGTTTTTATTGTCAGAAATAATTATAAAAGATAAAAAAATAAGGTAGACACAATTCCTGCTTACGAAAAAAAATGTAAATCTATCACACATGCTATAATATCTGCTGTACGACCGAGATCCATTTCTATCACCTTTGCATATTACTTTGGCTGTGATGTTCCATAGGAAATTTGGCTCGAAAAAAGTTATAAATATTTGTCATTCTTTAGGTTTTTGTGCTTCATACAAAGAGGCTACGTTATACGAAGCTTCCGCAACTTTTGCATCTCCACCAGAAATAAAACCTGGCAGTTTTGTTCAATTCGTGCATGATAATGCCGATTTTAATATTAACACGATTGATGGGAAAGGAACATTCCATTATATGGGAAGCATTGAAATAGTGACCCCAGCTGATGGTATACAACCTCGAAGTCCTATTAAACGTTTGAAGACTATTCCACCTGAATCTGACTTCGTTAAAAAAGGGAATATCCCTCTACAAATCTATCCAGCTTCTTTTGGTACAGGTTTTTCAAACATAACAATCAAGTTATCTGAACTTAAACCGGATATTAAAAAGTTTACTACGAATGGACAATTAAATATTCTTTGGACATATTTAAAATTCAAGAATGACAATAAATTTCTAGGGTGGAATGGATTTATGAATTTATTAACGAACGCACATGATTTTGATATGTCATCGATAATGTTTTTACCATTCATTAATGCAGCTCCAAGTGATTATAACACTATTTACACAGCTATGAAAACATCCGTAGATAATGCTAAGGAGTCGAGCATGAGGACATGCATTTTAACGTTCGATCAACCTCTGTATATGAAAGCACGGGATATAGCTTCCGCAGTTTGTTTATCTGATGAAATATTGGTTATCGTGAGATTAGGTTCATTTCATACTCTTATGTCTTACATGAGATCCATCGGTTATATTATGGCTGGAAGTGGGATAAAAGAAGTGTTTTCTACCATATACGCTGAAAATACCATTGGCCACATATTATCTGGATCCGCAATTGAACACCTGAAAAGAGTGTACCTGCAAACCCAGATATGGTTAGGAAACGACATAAATATTGGAGATTGGGGGTGGAAGTATCTCAATAACATGTTCATCCCAATAACCATGAACCAATTACCAGCACCGGATAGTCTACTGCAAATGTTATTTTGCAATTGCAAAAAGGGGTGTGGAGCTGCTTGTGGATGTCGAAAGAGTGGTTTATATTGTAGTGTAGCATGTTTACATTGTAACGGAGATAGCTGCCTTAATACTTTACCTACCATTAAAATGACTGAAGTGGAAGAAAATATTTGATATATATCAATAATGTAAAATGTCTTAATAAACAAAAAAAATATTTTAAATGTTACCTTTTTTTCCGATTTTCCTTGACTTACTACATTTACTCACATTTATGCATATATAAAAATATACCTGAACTTAATTTTCATATACAAAATCATTTTACACAATAATATGCCTCATACTATTTGAATTATTATAATTATCCATTTTTTTTATTTTAAAATCAAAAGCACAAATTTTAAATTGGTAAACTTTTTTATTTATGTTATTAGCTAAACATTCGATTTTTTTATTTTTTTTTTCATCCACTGTAACGGAAGTCTAAGGTTTCTATGATTTTGACGCTCCAGGCGCTCCACTATAAGTGAATTTATGTAATTCTTATGAGAATAAATGTCTTTGAACCTGAAGTAAAGCGATTGCCGTCAGCAGTCTAACCTTAGCAAAGTTAAGACAAGGGACCCGGACCACCCAGTTCAAGGTTACAAGTTCAGAATTAACTAACAATTATTTAACAGTTGTAGGTCAATGGCTCAACATAATTATGCTCTTAATAAGGGCCAATGTTTGCTCGCGGCTTGCAGCAACTGAATTTCACTCATTCGAATTTCTGAATTGATCATTCCAGTTGGTATGTTGAAACTGTAGTTTTAGTAACTTTTTCTTCCAAATAATACATTTTTCATATTTCAGGGAGAGCAAAGGGTATGACAATAACTTTCCCCTCGCGCCCCCTGGGCCCTAGATCGCCGACCTGTTTACGGCAGGAAAAATACAAATCTAAATTAAACCTATGTAAAAGATCCTAAACTCATGTGTTTCCAGCTGAAGCTGCAGTTCGACGACTCGCTGACGCGCACGTTCGAGTACCCGTCGGAGACGTCGCTGTGCGAGGAGCCCAGCGACGCGCCCGCGCACGCCGCGCAGTCCTCGCTCACCGCCAACACGCATATAGGTACGCCCAATAACTAACTAGTAACCGAATAACTAAATGTCTTTAAGAAAGCAGCACTGTGCTGTGTTTCGCTGCGTGATTGAGGGTATCGAAGGCTCAATCCGGGGGAAAGGGGGGTTCAAAGGTTGGCAGCGCACTTGTGACTCCACTGAAGTCGCGGGTGTCCACGGGCGGCGGCAATCACTTACCATCAAGTGATCCGTCTGCTCGTCTGCCAACTACGGCTATGAATTAGGAACTTTCAAAAGAAGAGCCTACTCTTTTTTAAAAAGGCCGGCAACACATTAGCGATCTCTCTGATTTGGCGCATGTTCATGGGCAGCGTTGATTACTTTCCACCAGGTGACCAGCTTGCTCGTTTGTCGCCTCTAGCATAAACAAAAAAAAATACCTAAGTAGAATATTCCAATTTATTATACAATAATATTTATTTTGCCCAGGAAGAAGAACATCTCAGTTTCGTTAGAAGATGGCACTCAAAGAAGAGGAAATAAAACATATGTCAAATAGGGATATTCTTCTTTCGAGACGGCTTTCAGATTAGTTCTATTGTTATTAAACGATTGGATGGGGTCAGCAGAAAAAAATATTCTTTTTTTGGTCCTTCGAGCCAGATTTGTATTTATAATTTTATACACACTTTCCTAATTCTAATTCAAACATCAAAAACTTTATGACTTGGGTCATATTAAAGCGGCTCTCCAAGTTGAGAATATTTTGAGTATTCGTGGGGTTATCACTTACCTTTTCACGCTATACAAAAATTACAGCGATATGTCATAAAATACTCGATAGGTACAACCTGCCTCGTAGACACGTACATGCAACTATCTTTAGAGATAAACTGAATACGAGGCTAAATAAAAACAAGATTTGACTCCACCTGTTAGTATACAAACTTATCTTAATGACGTGTTTCCCAAGTGTACACAAGGCGCGTGCGCCGGTGCGTGGTGCTGCGCGTACGCAAGGCGCCTGCGCCGCCCGCGCCGCGCGCCGAAGTCCTCGTGCCCGACGAAACCTTCGTCTAACACTAGCCCTGCTAGATTTTCACTGCTAGACCATTATTTATGTACAGTCCAATGCCTAAAACATGTGGCCACCAAAGAAGACAAAATATCTTGGCATTTAAAAGAAAATTAACTTTATAAGTATCTACTAAGTTATTTATGAGACGAGTTTGATTGGCACTACCATAAAGTCAATAAGAGTATATGATCATTTGGCTGCCACGATATTATTTTTACTTCTGTAAGTCTGGCTAGCTAGCCTAAGGTTAGATATTATCGGCGCCGACCATACCTATGAAGTCAATAGCTTCAAAAATGTATTTCTATCAAGTATAAAACTTGGATTAGAAAGTGTGTACATTGCAGTAAACTACGCTATGTGATTTCCACGTGTGTAACCCATTAACTACTTCCTTAGTACGTGCGTTATCGTCACTTTGTACCTGATTGTTCTGTTAAAACATTGAGTGATTTATGGGCTGCTATTGATTAATAAACATTTGCTAGTGCTAGCCAGATCCCTTTTATATTTTTATTCACTTAGAATAGAATAGAATAGAAAATAATTTATTTCCTGACAAAAACATAGAAATATTTATATAAAAAAGTACTTATACATAGTGTCAGTGAAAAAGGCACTTCACCATTATGACTACAAAGTTTCCTGCTGTAGCTGACATTCGTAACCAGCCGTGTATTACCTACATACGTTCCAGTTTGCCATTCAAAAGTCATCATCATCTATAGCGTTTTGTCCCGGTTGCGTCCCAAGCTGTCGCATCGGAGCCCGGGGTCCGTTTTCCTACTTCGTACGGTCTTGTGCATCCCTAGTGGTCAGTTTCTTCATAAAGCTAAATAGAATAACGTAGTTTTCATTTCATATTTAGCTCGCTAACAAGCTTAAAGAAGTGTAACCAAATAAAAAGGCATTCTTAAGTAGATGAATACGTTTACCACAACCACAAAGTAAATTAATTATCAAAATCGGCTTGTTTTGATGTGCCCATTCCGACCATTTCAAATGCCTGTGGTTTCTTCACACTAACAACCTTTGAGTACACTTAAATATAGATTCACTTTATTTTCCTCATTTGCAACCAATAACGAGTCTCAAAAGGTATTGTTATGGTTCGAATGCTGTAAATTACTGAGCTTGTCTGTCGATTTAACCAAAGAAGCTTGTATGGTCAAAATTTTAAATCGAGTTTCCAGGTTATCTTAATTCTAGAAACGTCGATAAAACAGTATGCTTTAGTCAGGCTTCTAACGGAGACATTCTCGCTAAGCTACCGGTTAATGTAGCTCTAGTGTAGCGTGTAGTTTTATATCTTATACATGTGCCCTCAGAACTTTAGAGTATTAAAATTAAATAAAAAAAATGTATAAAGGTTTTCTCGTTAATTATTAAAAACACCACCATAGTTCTAGGATAACGTATCATTCAAGAATGTATTCCAGTAGATATATTGGACTTTCAAACGTTTAACGGTGAGACGGTGAGACTATGTAACAATTTTAATTAAGACTTTTAATACCTGTGATTCATTAATAAATTATTTGAATTTTGTATTTGTATAAGACTACAAGAAGCATATCGTATTACTGTGGTGTCGCTAACCAATGCTATTGTTAACAAAGCCACATGGACATTTTGGGGGGTGTTCTTAACAAAAACGGATTTTAAATCTTTGCTCGTATGAAAGGACGATCATATTTTTGAATTTTTAGCAAAAATTAAAAGGGCACATGTATGTTATATGATTGTTGCTTTATGTAGAGTATTGTATATCGCTAACGGGCTGCGTTGGTACCCATAGTATCGGCGGCGCTGGCGCGGTACACGCCCAGCAAGACCGTGGCCGACGCCTTCCAGCTGGGGGTCACGCGCCACGACGCGCACGCGGACAAACCCACAGGTCAGTGCACACAACATATAACATGTGGATATCTTTAAGGCAAGAGTGAACAGGGCGTGTGAAAATTCCGCTAGATGGCGTACTATAAGACTGAGGTCCATATACAATGTGATTGATTATTTTTAAACGTGATCTGTCAAAATGTCAAATTGACAAACTAAACCACCAATGATGTTGATGTTGGACCTCAGTCCAACAGCACGCCTTCTGGTGGATTTTTCACACGCAATAGCCTCCGTTGTGCATTATTGTGCCGAAAGCTTGGAAAGTGGCGAATGTTCAACCTATTCCCAAGAAAGGGGATAGGTCCGACCCTGCTAACTACCGGCCTATAGCTATAACTTCAGTGCTGGGAAAGGTGTTTGAGCGGATAATTAATACTCAACTTATCCGCTACCTAGAGGATCACTCGCTGCTTCATGACCGACAATATGGTTTCAGACCGAAACGGTCCACGGGCGATCTTCTAGCGTACGTATCGCACCTCTGGGGGGAGGCTATGGAGAAGCATGGTGAATCTTTGGCAGTTAGCCTTGATATCGCCAAGGCTTTCGACCGTGTTTCGCATCGTTCGCTTCTCTCCAAGCTTCCGGCATACGGTCTGCCACCTCGCTTATGCGATTGGGTTGCGGGATTTCTGGAGGGTCGTAGGATTCGTGTTCGCTGTGATGGACGCGCTTCTTGCTTCTTTCCGATAAATTCTGGAGTGCCTCAAGGTTCCGTCCTGTCGCCGACATTGTTTCATCTGCACATCAATGACATGTTATCATGTGGTAACATCCATTGCTATGCAGATGACAGCACTGTCCACGCACGCTATTTCGGAAGACCTGCGGCAAAGCAGACCGATACCGAGGAAAAGAGAAATCTTCTTGTTACTGAGCTCGACGGGGTCCTGGACCGCATTTCCAAATAGGGTGCCAGCCTCATATTTGGATTTCACGGCCGCTTACCATCAGGCGGAGTGAGGTCATCCTGATTGGCCTTTCTATAAAAAAAAAATGTTTTGTTGGTAACCTAACTTCGTAATTTTGACATGATGAATCAATCCATTCGTCCTTGGGCGTTCTTCAAAAAGGTTTTTGAAAAACTTCCTTTTTGGACCAGTCGTCACGTACCTAACGCGATCTATTGGATGTTTTATTTACAAATACTTTTATTAAAACCGATTCGCCAGCGATCCAACCTTAATAGCTTCCAGTGTTCTTCTTCATTGTGGTTATCCACATTATACAGTTTGAGATACTATCCGAAACGTGCAGTTTTTCTCATAGGTGCGTTTAGGGCAGAAATACGCACGTGAAACTCTAGAGATAGGAACTCGTGCATGCTCGAATTCGAATTCACGAACTCCCGTTATGAAGGTTCGTATCATCTGAGTTACCAACGTCATCTCTCAAATTCTATCATTCTTCAACCAAAATGTGTACTGTACTTAGTATGTATTGTGGTATTGCAGAGAACGGCGTAAGCGCGGAGGCGGCGGAGGAGGCGGCGTGCGCCGACGCGAGGCCCTGCTGCGCCGACGCCGCGCGCTCCTGGAGCGAGGCGCGCACGCACGCCACCGACCTGCTGTTCTAGCCAGGCGAGTCCCACACTCACGCCACCGACCTGCTGTTCTAGCCAGGCGAGTCCCACACTCACGCCACCGACCTGCTGTTCTAGCCAGGCGAGTCCCACACTCACGCCACCGACCTGCTGTTCTAGCCAGGCGAGTCCCACACTCACGCCACCGACCTGCTGTTCTAGCCAGGCGAGTCCCACACTCACGCCACCGACCTGCTGTTCTAGCCAGGCGAGTCCCACACTCACGCCACCGACCTGCTGTTCTAGCCAGGCGAGTCCCACACTCACGCCACCGACCTGCTGTTCTAGCCAGGCGAGTCCCACACTCACGCCACCGACCTGCTGTTCTAGCCAGGCGAGTCCCACACTCACGCCACCGACCTGCTGTTCTAGCCAGGCGAGTCCCACACTCACGCCACCGACCTGCTGTTCTAGCCAGGCGAGTCCCACACTCACGCCACCGACCTGCTGTTCTAGCCAGGCGAGTCCCACACTCACGCCACCGACCTGCTGTTCTAGCCAGGCGAGTCCCACACTCACGCCACCGACCTGCTGTTCTAGCCAGGCGAGTCCCACACTCACGCCACCGACCTGCTGTTCTAGCCAGGCGAGTCCCACACTCACGCCACCGACCTGCTGTTCTAGCCAGGCGAGTCCCACACTCACGCCACCGACCTGCTGTTCTAGCCAGGCGAGTCCCACACTCACGCCACCGACCTGCTGTTCTAGCCAGGCGAGTCCCACACTCACGCCACCGACCTGCTGTTCTAGCCAGGCGAGTCCCACACTCACGCCACCGACCTGCTGTTCTAGCCAGGCGAGTCCCCACACTCACGCCACCGACCTGCTGTTCTAGCCAGGCGAGTCCCACACTCACGCCACCGACCTGCTGTTCTAGCCAGGCGAGTCCCACACTCACGCCACCGACCTGCTGTTCTAGCCAGGCGAGTCCCACACTCACGCCACCGACCTGCTGTTCTAGCCAGGCGAGTCCCACACTCACGCCACCGACCTGCTGTTCTAGCCAGGCGAGTCCCACACTCACGCCACCGACCTGCTGTTCTAGCCAGGCGAGTCCCACACTCACGCCACCGACCTGCTGTTCTAGCCTGGCGAGGTCCCACACTCACGCCACCGACCTGCTGTTCTAGCCAGGCGAGTCCCACACTCACGCCACCGACCTGCTGTTCTAGCCAGACGAGTCCCACACTCACGCCACCGACCTGCTGTTCTAGCCAGGCGAGTCCCGCACTCACGCCACCGACCTGCTGTTCTAGCCAGGCGAGTCCCACACTCACGCCACCGACCTGCTGTTCTAGCCAGGCGAGTCCCACACTCACGCCACCGACCTGCTGTTCTAGCCAGGCGAGTCCCACACTCACGCCACCGACCTGCTGTTCTAGCCAGGTGTGTCCCACACTCACACCACGCCGCGCGCTCCTGGAGCGAGTACGTCGGTGGCAACATATTACCGATAAGACCGTGGGAAAGCCAAGCTTCGGTATGAATGGGCCGACTCAACCGAAGTGATTCCACGGCCACGGTGTTTCGCTGCGTGAGTGAGGGTACCGGAGGCCCCCCCGGGTATCCATGGGCGGCGGTAATCGCTTACCATCACGGGATCCGTGTGCTCGTATGCCGCCTATGATAACACATTACTTCTCTTCGTTACAGATGAGCAAGCCTGCAAGTTACAAATGGCCGGCGCCGATGGCCGCGGCGCTTAGTACTACCGATCTAGTTGTAACGCTCGTAGTACTTACTTTAGTACGCTGAGTTGTTACGTTGGCGAGGGACGCTTCGGGTCCAGGCTCAGCGCGATAACATTAACCATTCAGTTTTGACGAGATCGTTATTATATTGCTGATTACTATTAATAGATTTCTGTTGAATAACGCTACCGCTATTGTAGGTGGTTAGAAGCCGGGTCGCGAATCAAAATTGAGTTCAATGGCGTTACGATAAGTTACAAAATAGCTACGTACAGCCATACATCGAAGTATACAAAATTTTCATTCGATTTTCACCTTAATGTCGAACACGTTCGGTTCAATATCAATTGAGGATTTTTGACAGATTATAGTAATTTGATGTATGGCTGTCTGTACAATTGTATGGAGAATGCTTATTTTTTGACGTGTCATTTCAAAATGACCGTGTAGACCCACTTACTACATTTATAGGGAAAAAATGTTGCTAGATCCGCAAATCCCTTACTGGCAACGTAACTATTAACCGTCACAATTGACAGTACTCTACGCTGTCGTAGTACCGTAAAGGTCGCGTGGACGAAGGAAGGGTTTGATGTCGCACCTAATGGACAACATTTCATATTTTTACCATGTCCAGATGGTTTTTTTTATATGAAAATAGACGTAAAATGAACAGACCCTTATTTTTTCTTTCTTCAAAATTTTGCCATTTTCATACTTAAAATAATTATTAAAATTCTTTATATTCTAAATAGACGTAAGCGCCAAATGACGTCATTGGACGGCAGAATACAGCGATATTCCTTTGCTTATCATTGCTTTAATAAAAAAGTTACTACTGTCAAAGGTAAAGAATACTATAAAAGTTGTCTGTTTTGACAGTTGCATGTCATGGGGTTAAGTTTTCTCAGTAAATAAGTAATATAAAAAATAAATAAATTTATATTCGAGAAGCGGAAAAGTAAATAAAGAATTGGTATTTTTTGTTTCATAGCTCAGCAATTTTGAAATGTTGTCCATTATTATATTAATTAGGTGCGACATCATCGTAATATCCAACGAGAACATTACAGTAGGATTGTTGTCTATGTCTATGTCTTTTTTTTTGGGTAATAGTGACGTTAAAGTTGGCCTTGTTAATGATTAATTAGTTACATAGTGGACTAACTGCCACACTCAGAGTCGTTGATTAACTTAGTTGGCTACTTAAGAAAAAATATTGACACTTATTTTGATACGCATAAAGACTACCGATACTAAAGTTAATGAACATTAGCTTAAATGAAGTAAGATAATTAGTCCATGGTTACATATAGGTCAACTAATGGTCGAGTAATTTTTTAGTGCCTGGACCTGACGCGTGACTGTCGCCATCGTGACACGTTATCCTCATTACACTGTAATTCAGGCATTCCTATTACTAATAACGACTGCCATGTTCAAAAATGACATATTTCTAAGACTCGCACGCTTGTGTGGACACAGCTCAAGTAATTTACTTACACATTCTATTTAGTATAAGAAAATTATTATTCGATGTGCTTATCCGTGTTTTGACATATTTATAAAATGTTTAGTGACAATGTAAATATTTTTGCATTTGCAAACGTTTGTAGCCACGAATTCTGCAATGTATTTTTATAAAAACTTTCGACATTTTGTAGCATTTGCTACAAGTGTATTTTATGAATGACACGTCATATCTAATGTACTTAACTAACTGACAGGAATCATGCGACGTGGATGTAGACCGACGAGCGATGAGGGTTTAACAAATAGAACATTTTTATTGGAAATTAATTAAAGGTATTAATAAAAGAAGGCGTGAGGTTCGACAACTAAGTGTCATGTCAAAATTACGTTACAGTCTAACAACGATTACTTGGCACGTGGCAAAAGTCGAAACGAATGCTGTTTTAACATTTTCGCATAGTAAAAACGTTTTACAAATGTCCAATGTCACTGAAGTGCCTTCTGATCTTGGTCGCTCTGTACTTACAAAACAACCAATGCAGACAAATTTTGATCTTACGCCTACATAACGCCATCTATCGGATTTTATTTGTAAAAACCTTCATTGGATATTTTCAGATACTTTTTTGTGTAAGTATATTTTTCTTCCCTTTACAGATTTCAATCTATTGCAATGGAAGCTATCGCGTTCGAAAAATCCGCAAGATGGCGTACTATAGCACTGAGGTTCATCTACAAGGTGATTGGGTATTTTTAGATGTGATATGTCAAATTGTCATTTTACGAATAAATCAGCCAATGATGTTGAAGTTGGACCTCGGTACTCAAGCACGCCATCTAGCGGATATTTCACACGCGATAGCCCCCATTAACTCGATGATTTGATTACATTTTTAAATAAACACAGTCGGTAGCATCCACGCGCCTACTAATGAGCTGACTGACTAGCTGATAAAATTTGCTATGTTTTTAAATTTTGCTACTCGGTGATATTAGCAGAAGCTAGCATTTGTATAAATGAAGTGATACTATATACTCATTCCCAAACCATTCCTGTTATATGAGGGTTGATAAGACAATTTTGTATTGATATACAACGGTTTTTATTGGACGATGTTAGGACGAGACGCGGGCGTAGTGTATCCATGGCTCCTAAGTCACAGCTGTGGCTATAGTGTATTAAAAAACCTACAAAAGAAGTGATAATGTTTTATAAGCGTTGCGTGTTTCATGGATAGTCCCAGACATAGAATGTTGAGCTCAATGAAGTCCAAAAAATGTTAGATGTAAGACGCGCCGACGATAAGACTAGTTGTACGTTAACTTTATGTATGTTCCGACGCATGCGCGACGCGTGCCTTATCTTAGGTTTATTTACAGCCGATTAGTCAAGGAATAGAAGTAGTTCAAGCTTAATTTTTGTAATTTATTTGACGATTACAAGTTATATCTGTCGTTTATATGATACTTGAGTTGACAAATTATTTTATCTTATCAAATGCACCTATTTAAAAACCTAAAAATCTGTTGATTTTCCATTACAAAAATACGGGCATTAAAATCTGAAATCAGATTCCATGGCTAAGCCACTCTGACACTAAGCGCAACTTTTGCTTCTAATCTATAGTTAATATTTACTCTATTGATTGCCGACAGATATAGCTTCGTCTGTTAGTCGTTTCCCCATCGTTACAGACAGTATGCAATGAAATATGTAACTTATTAACTGTTGTAAAACGTCAAATTGCTTTGTGTAAATGTTGGATCCCTCTGTAGTCATGCACTTTTGACGATTTTACAACTCCTTTGTTACGATATCTGTGTACAGTCAACAGCAAAAGTAGTAGGTAACTTCAAAACCATTTATTAATACTAAAAACTGTAGTTGAAATAAAGTTTGCCATTGTGAGCTTAAAAGATAAAGGTCTTATAAAGATACGTAACAGCTTTTGCAAGTGACTGTACCAATTGTTGTATCTGTATGTACCGGTGGGGATTACAGAAGAAACTGACATTACGCGCTTTGCCTCAGTAGTCTCGCGTTGATCGCGAAGCTACTGTTGCCACTGAATTGGTAAGTAATAGGCCAGCTTATCACCATCAGAGGGCATACGAAGTCGTCCCAAACGCGAAAACACCTTTCGAATCCAAATAAAAGAAACGCACATCGCGTATAATAGGGACGGAGTCAAAGATTCGATCGTGAATTTCATTTCCTTGTAGGATCTCACGTTTTCTGGTGAGGATGCCGTAAGTGGTTTCCACTGGCTGTACAGTCGCCTGCAATTAAATGTAATCACCTCGACTCTTAATTCGGAACAATAAGGTTCATATTTGAATGAGTTTATATACTTATTAGTGGACGTGACTGTAAGTATGTGTTCGAGTGGAACGAGTACATACTAAATTCCACGCTAAGCCTCCAATGGTTGCGTAGCGTAAACCTAATACTTACCTGTTGAGTGCCGCGGCCGCTCGGGCTCGGCTCGGGCCCGCTCGGCCCCGCTCGGCGCCGGCGAGGCTCGTGAGCATTTATCACGTAGTGTAGTTAGCATAGCTGATTCGTTCAGGCACGCTGTAAGAGTGTCATATTATATTTTGTTTGTATCAAACGCTGCGCACACACACACGCCGCTCGATGACTTTAGGATTATACTTGGTGCAATTTTCATGACGTTTTTTATAATTAATGTTAAATTACGAGCAGGTACGAGCAAAAGGATAAAATTTGGACCCCCATCGTTGAATAAGCGATGTGATCATGATAATTAACGGTTTCACCGTGAAGTATCTAGAAGATAGAAATACATTGCTATGCTAATTGGTATAATAAAATCTACGCCAAAAGCATGGGGTAGGTCAATATGAAATTTTCCTGATAATCACGTGTTTTTGCTCATACATGTGCGTGTGTCGCGCCCGTGTGCGTGTGCGCAGCGCGGCCGCCCGGCCAACACTTGCCAATGCCTAGTTATTATACTTATGCATATTATTACTATTTTAATGTATTGTTAGCGACGATTTAATGTAATAATTCAATTTATGTAGGTTTGTATCGTTTAGAGACGCCTGCGCAAGAGTGTGAAACACTTATGTTTACGGCTCATTCTACTAAGCTTTGGACTGCTACGTTCTCTACAACATACCATGACAAATTGATTCCATATAAAACATTCCCGATATAGAAGTTGTTTGATTAGTCCCAAAAATACTCAATACTCTTGCGCAGGCGCAGCATTTGACGTCACGCGCGGCTGACGCACGCAGACATCCAAATATGGACTAAGTGGAAACTAAATAATTATTGTTCTTTAGAAATACAATTTTATTTATAAAAATCGTGATCAAACGGATATGTAAACTACTAAATTATGATGTTTTAACTATATATGTGATTCTCTCCATAACATACTGAAACGCTTATTAGCTTGGAGAGAGTCTATTGTCTGTCATAGATTTGAACTAGAATAGAAAGAGATAGAATATATGAACAGTTCACGAGTTAATAAGCGTTTGTGTATTTGAGGGATAAAGTTGCAAATCTTTTGAAATATGTAGTTAGAAGTTGTGTTTTATTTACTGTTAACAAGTTTAATATATTTGTAATCAGAAACCGTTTAACGGATGTTAGAGTACACTGCGACAAGGCTGTTTTAGCACAAAAGTGATATGTAGGGAGTGTTGTACTAGTTTTCCAAGTGTCAAAAATGTTGTCACCTATGTGGCACTTACTTTAGTCTTACCGCTACAACGTTGACCTTCCCATAGTCCGCGGGACGCGCTGGGGCGGAGAGTGCTTGACCAATCGAAAAAAAATGTTCTCTTTGCACCAATCAGCAGGGGCCGAAGTATGCTTGACCAATGAAAAGCTGTAACCTTGCGAATGCGCGAGCTCAAAGAGAACTTTTTAGATTGGACAAGTAAAGGGTGGGGCCCTTCCCACGACTCACGGACCATGGAAAAAACAAGAAAGAATTTGTATCGATAAAGCTATAATTATAGTTATGTCACGTGCCAAATAAGTGTTGTCGCGGTGTATAGAGATAGTTTCCACTGCGGCCGGCGTGGCGTGTGGTCGGGTACAAAGGCGCGGGCCGCGCGCCCGCGCCGCTAGTGTACTGTGCGATGGCAATCAAGTATACACTAATATCTACCTGCTTGTTTTATTCACACCTTGTTTTACCCCCCACCATGGTAACCGGGCATCCATACCGCTACTTTTGGTTGAGTAACACTCTGCGACATGTGAACATATCTGTAACATACTGACCTTAAAGACTCGCGGCAGACAGTAGTTCATTAATTAGTTATAATGACAAATGGTCAGTAGGTTTAAAGAAAAGTATTTGTTATATGCGAGTTAAGATTTCATTCATAATTAATGCATGAAATATTTTAAAGTCTGCCGCGTGTCTCTGCTTTTGTGTTGTTACTGTTTAAGACCACACGACAACAATTCATTTTATTAATGCTAGTGGATGTATCGCTAGGAAACGTTGATCAACAAAAAGTAACTGCAGCGGTATCAAGGACGTTGTATGAAGATCATTCTTATACCAAAAAAATGTACATACGAAAAATGTTCGAAATTGTATGCTATACATAAATAAAAAAAATTTACATTAAAGTATTAAGAGATATTTACGACCAACAGCGGGCGCTATTTATATTTCGCTTAGAAGTAATGGACAGTAACGCTTTGAACTAATGGACTCTAGGAAGTATAGGTTCTTCATACTTCATAGCGGTGACATCACAGGGTGACACGTTGATCGTTGTTTTCTCTTACTTAATACTTTAATGTACATTTTTATATATAGCATACAATTTCGAACAAATTTCGTTTTTTTTTTTATATAAGAATGAGCTTCATACAACGTCATACCGCCGCTAGATGGATGCACCGTAAGGGTTTAATGGATGGCGCACTCTGCAATAACAGGGCGTAGGCGAATAAAATATAAGAAAAAATAAGTACATTTGCAATGCCTACCAAGGCGCATATTATCTTTTGATTGTGTAATCTTATCACATACCTAGTCATATAGTCATATGTAATGCAAATAATAATAAATAAATAAATAAATCCTCCAGAGTTCATGACTCCATTCGGTCCGTGGCAGCGTGCTTGCACAAAATACATTACATTATAAATTTTTTCTTGGTCTGTGATCGAAGAGTTCGTAACCTACGCCAAAGTACGTACATATCTCTTTCTCCCCCACGTTTCGTATGGTCTGTCCCTGTCTCACGCCGATTTTCCTGTACGCACGCATGTATGCGTAAATAGACTGTTTGTTTAGCACGCGATGTACGATCAGTAGGGGACGTATCGTCCTGAGGGCCTATTCTCGAGCACTCGATTTATATGGACGTATGTATGCAATCTCTAAATTCGATTTCAAAGTTGATTGCACAAGAATGGCCTCCCTGTTGTGTGATAATGACGATAATATTAGGTACTACTCGGAAAAATGCGTTAGGCGTTCTGATATAAACCCTAGAAACTGTTTATAGCTGCGGGCGCGAATTCATGCGTTGTGAAACAGTTGCTTTATTTTTAGCGCCATTATCACAACCCACAATTTCATTAGGAATTCTCTAACGTACCTAGTAAATTCAATCTAGGTCATTCATTGAACCTACGTGCCTTCATTGGACTTATGCTCTCATGGCCTCAGTCAATGGGTCCACTCCGCGAATGCACTAGAAAAGCACTGCGGGAGGAACACTGATGTGACGACAAGGAAGTAGAATTTTAAATACAAGCCTTCATAGGTAATACCTAGTTACTCCCCTCATCTTAGCGTCTAATATCCGGTTGCGTCCAAAGCTGTCGTTCTGGAGCCCGGGGTACTCTGACTTTGATTGAGAATTTGGGGGGTCTGGTAATTACAATGAAGTGACTGCCGTCTTACCTTCGCAACCCCTTAACAGGGAAACCAGACCAACTGAATCATGGTTACATGTTTCGTTTCATAAACTATCCGAAACGTTTTATTACGACGTTTTCCTCATCGCCGAGCTAATGGTAGAAATATGAACATAGATTTGAAAAATCCAGAGGTGCATGCACTGTTTTTAACTACGACCCCTAGAACAATGGTAGGCGCGTTCTGAACCACTGAGCTACCATTGCTTCAGGATAATACTCTCTTACTACCTAGGTAAGTAAAAATAAATGATGCCTACTCAACTGTGAAAATACATATAACTTATACCTATGATAGGTACATATGTAGAGTAAGGTTATAATAATATTCTAGTTGGTGGGTAGGTAGTAAACGTGCACTGTGCCCGAGCCCGCATGACACGGGGCCGTTCACTACTTACAAAGACTACCAACGTACTATTTACCTACCTATTCGTTTTTTAGATTTTCGCGTTGCTTTATAACTATAATGTATCAAGACGGGAATTAACACGATATTTATTATGTGAAACAACATTGTGTACTCACATATTTGGCTCGACGTTTCGGCTACGTTACAGCAGCCGTGGTCACGAGCGGACTCCGCTCGTGACCCCCTTTTGTTGCATGTATTCTAAAAATCAAAATATTTTGTAATTTTAGGATTATTAGTAAAACTCCGACATTTATACGATGAATAGGAAAAACAATGAGCTAGGTTATATCCAGGTCCGGAAAATCAAAAAATTAAATATTGCGAAATAAACTATAATATAATTTTAAATTTCGTTAACGTTTATCATAAATTACTAGATATATCTGCAAAATTGGGTCCTTTTACCTATATGTATAACAAAATATCAAATTTTTTGTCATTTTCCTTTATAATTTTTTTACTCCTCTATAACTCTGTATTAGCAGATGAGTTTAGCTAAATCAAAACCTTGAGAAAACCTCTAACCATGGTATTTATTTCGTAAGCTAATGCAGTGTTATGTAGAAGTTAACAGTAGTTTTAGTTTTTGTTCAGGGTTGTCACCTTCGTATATCCGGAAGTTAAAACTATTTTTGTGGAAAAATATTTATTACAAAACTTCAGCCTCTTTCTGTTGAATAAAATTATCATCCTCGTTGGGATCAACTGATAAAAAATCATCCGTGACTTTAAAATGGTTGTTAAAAGGGTTTAAGCAGATGGTGGCAGAAGGGACTCCTTTTCATGTCAACATAGCATTTCAACGAAGCTTTAGTCACTGGAAATACGATTATGTTATTCCTAGTTATTATTGAAAAAACAACTGTAATATGTAGCGAGTAGCGACAAACAGTCATCATCATCAGCAACCCACACTCGTCCACTGCTGGACATAGGTCTCCCCTAATGCACGCCACTGCTCCCGATTTTCGGCCACTCTCATCCAGCCCACACCAGCCAGCCTTCGAATGTCATCATCCCATCATGCCGCAGGGCGTCCTACACTACGCTTACCGAGTCGCGGTCTCCACTCAAGGACTTTACGGCTCCAACGGCTGTCAGTTCTGCGGCTAATATGACCAGCCCACTGCCACTTCAGTTTGCTAATTCGGTGGGCTATGTCGGTGACTCTGGTTCTCTGTCGGATTATATCATTTCTGATGCGGTCCTTCAGAGATACTCCGAGTATAGCCCTTTCCATAGCTCTTTGAGCGACTTTGAACCGGTGGACTAGTCCAGCCGTGAGTGTCCACGTCTCGGCACCGTAAGTCATGACCGGAAGGACGCACTGGTCGAAGACTTTCGTCTTAAGACTTTGAGGGATGGGTGACGAGAAGACTTGACGAAGTTTACCAAATGCTGCCCAGCCTAGCTGAATTATTCTATTGGCTTCTCTCTCGAAGTTGTTTCTGCCTAATTGGAGCGCTTGTCCTAGATAGACATATTCCTGAACAACTTCGAGAGGTACTCCATTAACAGCGACCGGTCCCGGATCAACGAGCTCGTTGAACATGACCTTGGTTTTATCCAAGTTCATCCGAAGACCGATGTGTTTGGAAGATTCAGCCAGGCTGCTCACCATCTCCTGTAGGTCTTGTATGGTCTTGATTTCCGCCAAGATGACGATGTCGTCTGCGAATCGTAGGTGTGACATGTACTCGCCATTAATATTGATTCCGCGCTCCTTCCAGTTTAGCGTTCCAAACATGTCCTGCAGCGCAGCGGAGAAAAGTTTCGGAGATATAACATCTCCTTGTCTCACACCACGTCGCAACAGGACAGGCTCAGTTTGGCCATTTTGGATTACTACGGACATGTTAGCAGCGTCATACAGACACCTCAACACCTCGATATATCGCCAATCGACTTGGCACCTTTGCAAGGCCTCTAGAACAGCCCAGGTCTCGACGGAGTCAAAAGCTTTTTCATAGTCCACAAACGCCATGCACAGGGGCTGGTTATACTCTTTGGTCTTCTGTTTAACCTGCCTCACTGTGTGAATATGGTCTATGGTGCTATAACTCCGTCGGAATCCGGCCTGCTCTACAGGTTGAGCTTCGTCAAGTCTTCGTGTAAGGCGATTCGAAATGACTCTTGAGAACAGCTTATAGACGTGACTCAGGAGAGAAATTGGTCGATAGTTCTTCAGTAAAGTTTTGTCACCTTTCTTGAAGAACAATACGACCAAGCTCCGCTGCCACGCCCTAGGAGTTCTCCCGGAGAAAAGAACTGAGTTAAATATACGCCGAAGTTCCTTCAGCACCGGCTTGCCGGCTGCTTTCAGAAGCTCGGTTGTAACTCCGTCTTCTCCCGGGGCTTTTCCATTTTTAAGTTGCCCAAGAGCTGCTTCGATCTCCTCCAGGCTGATGTCGGGAAGATCCTCCGTCGCATGGCGGGTTAATGTGGCTCTTAAATCCTTCTCATCCGGCGTAGGGTGAGGTGAGTGCGACGCGTATAACTGGCTGTAGAAGGTGTAAACTTCCGAAAGAATCTCAGGCTTTGATGTGACGACTTCTCCGTTTGTTTTGGTCACCTTCGACAGGTGGCTCCTTCCAAGCTGTTGTACGAAGACTTTGGACCCCCGGTTCTGCTCAATTGCTCTCTGTATTGAGAGTGTATTGGAACTTCGGAGGTCACGTCTTATCAGCTTGGAGATGGACTTATTCAGAGCCCGTTGTTCTGCCGAAGTGACTGATGAATCGTTCCGCCTCTTGTCCATTAGGTCCAGAGTCTCTTTCGAAAGTTTAGACCGCTTGCCTATACGTCGCAACTCACAAAATTTTGCACCCTCGTCCCGAAGGATTTCCACCACTTGGTCGAGTTCTTCGTCGATATCCACGTCAATTGTGGTTTCCAAAGCAGCGAACCGATTTTCCAATTTTAGTTGGAGGGCGTCGGAACCAGCGAGCGATTGGAGCAGATTTGGCCGGAGCGTGGACTTCATCAACCGAGAACGTTCAAGCTTAAAATCGATATTCAGAGTGCCTCTGAGAAGTCGGTGATCACTTCCGGTTTTAAACCTGATCACTGAGACATCTCTGAATATTCGCTTTTTGTCCGATATGATGAAGTCGATCTCATTTTTAGTCATAGTATCGGGGCTCTGCCACGTCCATTTCCTCTGGGGCTGTTTCTTAAAGAACGAGTTCATTAAGAAAAGCCCCTCGCGCTCTAAGAAATTGACGAGCATTTGCCCCCTATGATTTCTACTCCCAAAGCCGCATGATCCCAACATCGATTCGCTGCAAGTCTGTACACCCACTTTAGCGTTAAAGTCCCCCATGACAACGTTATAGTGAGCCTTGGTGGTGGTGTGTAAGGCTCGAAAGATGTCCTCATACATCTCTTCCACAACATCATCCGGGTATGTCGACGTTGGAGCGTACACTTGAATAACCTTTAGGCTATACCTGTTGGTTAATTTAATTACGAGGTACGCAACCCTCGCCGATACACTGGAGATTTCAATAACGTTGTCAGTGAGAACTTTGTTGACTAGGAACTCGACGCCGCCCTGTGACGGATTATCTCCTTCCCTGAAGTACATAAGATGGCCAGACTCAAGGGTCAGCGTGTCCTCGCCCTCTCTACGGACTTCGCACAGCCCGAGAACATGCCATCTTATGTGCTTCAGCTCCTCCTCGAGTTGGGCCAAATGTGAGTCGAGTCGTAGCGTGCGTCCGTTAAACGTCGCCAAGGTCAGTGTGGTATGGCGGCCTTCCGTATACCGGAGATTCTTAGCACCCCCTGCCCTGCCGTTACCGAGACCGCCGCCTTGGCCCGGAATAGCAGGGCTGCCGGGAACTGGGGCCGGGGCAATACAGTATCTGTCATTAGGGGGAATGGACCATAACCCACCACGCTGGTCCAGTGCGGGTTGGTGGGTGGTTCGCCAGGGCCTCTTTTGTTGGTTAGCAGGACGCGCCACGGGCAGGAGAGGTTGACTTGGAACCCGAAAGATGTTGTGTGGGCCCCCTTACGTCCCAAGCGACAAACAGTATATTAAATTATATTCTAATTAAACTCATACGAAATCATCAATTCAAATGAAAATATAATCATCGCTATTGGTCTTCCAGTTTTAGAGATATATGCACAGAAACGCATACACGCACAAACTGCATACAAAGATACATCAGGGCTTAAAATAATAAAGAAAATTAGCACACTTAGTGTTGAAATCTTTCAGGTTGGAGTGACAAAACGTGACACAAAACCCTGTAATCCCATGAAAAATATATAGAATATGTTATAGATCAACATTTATGTTAATATCATACAACTATAACCATATTAGGTACTAAAGGTGTATCTGTGAACATTTACATCCCTTTAACCACGTGTTCTACCAACCATTTTGAACAACATTTTGTTCAACGACTTTTCAAAATTCATCGAAAAATTGTTCGACTCCCTTTGACTTTATATGAAAAGTTGAAATTTTTTCATGCGAATTTCCAAAAGTGATAGAACAAATGTTGTCCATAATGGTATAGTAGAACACGTGGTTAAAGGGATGTAAATGTTCACAGATACACCCTGTATGATGATAACTTCCTTTAATTGAAGTCATTAAAAATCAAGGTCAAAAAGAAATAAGAAAATAATGTTCCGAAGGGAATTTTGAAATAAAATTATACCTATAAAAATATTATACATATATCTCATCATCCGAATCGCAATCTTTAGTGACAACCCTAGTGCCAAAATATCCAGATATAAATTGAAAAAATACCCATAATAACATAACCCTGAATTAGCTTACGAAATAAATACCATCGATAGAAGTATTCTTTTAACGCAACCTTTATCGTTTTAGCTAAAAATCATCTTTTAATACAGGGTTAAAGAGTAAAAAAAATATAAAGAAAAATGACAAAATATTTGATATTTCGTTTTTTTTTTTAAATGAGTGGTGGCAGACGAGCAGACGGATCACCTGATGTTCGTTGATGATCGTTACACATTAATTATTTATGACTGTTTGATAAACGTAAACGAAATTTAAGATTATATTGTAGTTTCTCTTTTTTATTGCTTAAATAGGCAGACGAGCCTGCGTCCCATCTGGATACATTTCGGAGTTTTACTAATACGCCTAAAATGACAAAATCTTTTGATTTCTGGAATAAAATGCTTATGCAACAAAATTGGGCTTGATAATAATAATATGTGATTGAGGGAGGCCCGTGCCCCAGCAGTGGGGACTTAAATGGGCTGATGATGATGAATAATAATAATGCCCTCCAAACAGATATTTCGGTCATAGCGGCCAATCTCAGCGATCAGCCATCGACGCAGGACATATTATATAGTGCACAAGTATTTACGCAGACACAAGTGCATTCTCTATTATTTCGATATCCCTCTTATTTCGATTGGACACCAGTGTGACACGACCGAAGAGGTATTAGGCGCAGGACCAACGGCTTAATGTGCTTTCCCAGGCACGGGGGTACAAGACCGCCAACTTCCAGACTCCGGGCTAACACTGAGAATTTCTTAACAGAAAAACTCAGGTACAAATTTTGACTCGACCTGGGGATCGAACCCGGGACCCCAAGCGCAACCGTTGCTTAAAAGTGCGACCCACTAACCATTGCGCCGCCGAGGCAGTCGGTCGCTTTATATTATAATTACATAGTGAACGTCTAACTGTAAATCTAAGCGGGTACCTAACTCAATTGACAACATTTCATTTTTAATAAGGTACTCAAATTCGAAAACCATTTAGAGATTTTGAGCAGCTTGACGTATAAATAAATAAATAAATATTTCACAACATCACATACATTGATCTGACTCCGAGATAGGTAGCTCAAGCACCTGTGTTACGGATATCAGAATCAACAGTGGGATTACAAGTATATACTACTTTTCTTTTGTAAATACATACTCATAATACATACATATACTACTTTTCTTTTGTAAATACATACTCATAATACATAGGAAACAACCAGACCAATACAAACAGACATGTTCATGCACACAAATGTTTGTACTGTGCGGGGATCGAACCCGCAACCCTTGGACCAATGGCAGCGTTCACTGTTACTGTCACAAAAAAAAAAGTATTTTTTTTTGTGACGACCAGATCAACATTTATGTTAATATCGTACAACTATAACCATATTAGGTACTATTACATGTTGAATTATAATCTATATATACCGTCTTGTATACAAAGTGTATCTGATCTGAAAATTTACATCCCTTAAACCACGTGTTCTACCAACCATTTTGAAAAACATTTGTTCAACGACTTTTCGAAATTCATCGAAAAATTTTTCCACTCCCTTTGACTTTGTATGAAAAGTTGAAATTTGTTCATGCGAATTTCCAAAAGTGATAGAACAAATTTTGTCTATAATGGTATAGTAGAACACGTGGTTAAAGGGATGTAAATGTTCCGTTGAAAAATGTCCAAGTATCAAAGAGAGCGGCATTACACCTAGTCTGGTTGACTTATTATAACTTGGTGAAAAAAAAAACAAGTGTCAGTTTGACAGCCAGCACAAATATTGTTTATTGCTCGTATGTACAACCCGTGCGGATAGAGAATGGGATCAGAAATGGCGGCGCATCTATTCACTTCCCGCTCGCACACTATTTGCGTCTATACTCGCATCCCACGAGTGCGAGTATAGATGTCTTTATCCGCACGGGTTGTATGTATTGTTTTCGTCTTTTCGTTGATTTCGTTCGTTTATCTACCTATTTTAAAAGCCAAGCCAAGCCTTTTTTCTGTGCCCACCCCAAAGCCGTTGGACATAATGAATGTTTCAGGTTTTTCCATGGCAGACAGCCAGCAGAACACCATTCCAGCCGCGAAGATTTTGTGACAAAATAAATATTTATCTGGACATAATAATTCACGGTTTTTACATGTTGGGACAAAGCAAGAAGCCAAAGCGTCTCGTTCCCTCGCTAGAGTAAATGTATTCTTTGGTCTCGTTGAACAAGAACAACAATCTGTAAATAGTGCAATTGTGTACTAATAAGTAAGATAGATTGTATCGATACTCGATAGTCAGTAAAAGACGTTCCTTTTGTTTTTTTTTGGGCTTTATAATGCAAAGATAACATTTTATAACTGCCTCTTATTTGGACTTACGCTCTTTTAGAATACACAGTTTTTAAATAATTATTATCAGAGAATGGGGAGGAAATAATCAAAAAAGAAAATACGTTTCGCTTATTTTTCGACAAGCTTTCAAAACAAAATTGAAAATAAGCACTTCAAAAAATTTAAATGTTGTCAATTACTTATCCCTTATCCAGTCGCGTAGTCGTGACAAATCTTAGGCGTCTAGGGGACCTAACAAATAAATAGCTTTTTTCCTTTTGTCTTTAGAATGCAAGCGATTTCTTGCAATGCAAATAAATAATTAAAAAATCTTAAAGTAAATTAAATTCTATGCTGACCGTACGTTGCTTTATCTGGGAACTTATTCTAATCTGGGAACGGTAGGTATGTGCCTACGTGCGTGAGTATGATAAATAAAATCAATAGTTTTATTTCAAAGAAACTATTTAACAGAGAAGTAACTAACGTGAACTGTGGTAAAACTAATAGAAAGGTCTACAATCTAAGATTTAATTTGGTTTAATCTAAGATTATAATTTACTAGCTTTTGCCCGCGACTTCGTCTGCGTGTAATTCGAATAAAAGCAAGGTCTTATAGATATCTTTATAAATTATAGCCTATGTGTTATTCTGATCTATAAGCTACATTACTGTAAAGTTTCATTAAAATCCGTTTAGTAGTTTTTGCGTGAAAGAGGAACAAACATCCATCCATACATCCATCCAAACAAACTTTCGCCTTTATAATATTAAGTAAAGTAAAGTAATTATATTATAATTTATAAATATGTCGTACATCGCAGGGTTAGTTTTAAAATGTAATTATTATTATTGTAGAAGTCTGTTGTTATTACAATAGCAGTAGGTAGGTACAAGGTCATACCGTCATAGTAAAAGAAAGAATTACGAATTCAGGAGGGGAGCGATCGCGCCTGCTCGGTGAATGTAGGTCATTGCATGTGCACAGGCGCAGTAGACTCCGGCAGCCTTCAAATGCAACACCTAAATACCATTAAGGTACAGTTCTGGGTGTCTGATGCGACTATTCGCAGTCAAGACTTTTATGAAGTATCTACTTTTTGTCTTCGGCTTGATCATAATAATAAATAAATTAATATCTTAGGTAGCTCAAGCACCTCCCTGTGTTACGGATGTCAGAACCAACAGCAGGATTACATAATATATATAATCCTGCTTGAGCTACCTACTTTACTTTTCTTGTGTAAATACATTCCTTATAAACATATAAAATACCTGGGTATTTTCTTCAACAGATAATTGGTCTGGACCAATACAAACAGACAAGTTTATGCAAACTAATGTTTGTACTGTGCGGAGATCGAACCCGCAAGTCTCATATTATAATACCTACCTTTTTCTCAAGAGCTAAGATAATCCTGCCTGGAATCTCAATTATTCTTATTAACAGTCACACTGACTGAATTGTCTTGACTCCTCTTCACTCAACCAACTCTTAAAGCAGCAGGAGGATCAAACTTAAACTTCCTTAATTTTGGTACTTGTCATAATACCTACTAAGAGTTAGTTGAATATGGACAAGTATTACATGAGAATTTATCACGGCCATCCATTATATATTTAGTTTATCGAAGAAGAAGAGCAACTAGCCTAGAAGATGATCAATCTATCAATCAGCCTATCGCCATCCACTGCAGTAGGATATGTTTGCAATTTTGTTTGTGATTTTCACTCACATTCTTTACAAACAAATAAACACCACTTTTAATGAAAGGTAGCATTTTAGCGACTTGTCTCACAGCAATTGCAATTCGCCGCCACGAAACTATGGCTTAAAATGTCTATGGTTCCTTTTTTTTACTTGCAGCAAGACGGAGACTTGTCAGACGTCAGTCAGCTGAGCCAAAATACCTAACAAAATAATACTGGAAAATAACCAAAACGCGTTCATCATTCATTACCTAATTCAAAAAACTTACAGAGCAGATAAGAACCGCAAAAGCCTGCCATTGAACAGTCTTAGCTCATTCGACACGCTGGCCGGGAGTGTTTTCCGCCGACTCCGTAACGATTTACATCACAAAAGCAATATTTCGGTGCCATTTCGTTTCGTCACAAAATGTGAATCAGTGTGAAGGTCAATACCGCCGCTCCGTTGCCAATTACCGATAGGGCACTCTCAACGAGGTACTCGGTAGCATCCGCAGGTCCGGCGTATTTACGTAACGCGAAACGACGCGGACGAGCACTGTCAAAACCGACTTCGCTGAAATCTCCCGAAACGATCGAAAATGTTGTCCGCCTGCTCGAGAGCGCTGCGCGGCGCGCGGCCGCTAGAGCGCTGCGCCTCCAGCATCGTGGAGCTGCCTAAGTTCCAAGACTTCGGCGTGAAGAACGAGCCCGTGCTCGGGTACCGCAAGGGCAGCCAGGAGCGCCTCGAGCTCGCCGAGGAGCTGAAGCGCACCGCCGCCGTCACCGAGGACGTGCCGATTGTCATCGGCGACGAGGTCATCAAGGATGGCGAGACCCGCTACCAGGTCATGCCGCACGATCACTCGAAGAAAATCGCCAAGTTTTATTACGCGAGTGAGAAAATCATCAAGAAAGCGATCGATGTGTCAGTGGAGGCGCAGCAGCGGTGGGACCGCACCCCGCTGGAGGAGCGCGTCCGCATCTGGCACAAAGCAGCAGATCTCATGGCTGGTGCTCACCGTCAGCGGCTAAATGCTGCAACAATGCTTGGACAGTCAAAATCTGTAGTTCAAGCTGAGATTGACTCAGCTGCTGAACTCATTGATTTCTTCAGGTTCAATGTGTTCTTCTTGAAGGAAAATGCCAAGTACCAGCCTATTTCTGAGGATCCTTCAGTTACAAGAAACTCCCTGAGGTTCCGGGGCTTGGATGGTTTTATTGCTGCCATTAGCCCATTTAACTTCACAGCTATTGGAGGTAATTTGGCATACACTCCTGCTCTCATGGGCAACGGTGTTGTGTGGAAGCCTTCTGATACTGCTTTACTGTCAAATTGGCGCATTTTCAACATTATGAGGGAGGCAGGCCTCCCTGCAGGTGTAGTCAACTTTGTGCCTGCTGATGGGCCGACATTTGGCCGCACCATTACAGCGTCGCCTCACCTAGCGGGTATCAACTTTACCGGTTCAGTTCCTACTTTCAATTGGCTGTGGAATGCCGTTGGAAAGAATCTCGATAAGTATCGCAACTACCCAAGGCTCATTGGTGAATGTGGAGGCAAAAATTACCACTTTGTTCATCCTTCGGCTGATGTTCAATCAGTTGTGACATCTACGATTCGCTCAGCATTTGAATATTGCGGGCAGAAATGTTCAGCTTGCTCAAGAATGTATGTTCCTAAATCTCTGTATGAGCCAATTAAGAATGGCTTAATAGCGGAGCGGGCTAAACTGAAAATTGCTGATCCATCAGATTTTAGTGTATTTTCAGCTGCAGTCATTGATGACAAAGCTTTTGACAGAATCACGGGTTACATCAAACAAGCTAAAAATAATCCTAAAAACAAAATCCTTGGAGGTGGTGAGTTTGATGGTAAGAAAGGTTACTTTGTGCAGCCAACAATAATTGAAACTTCAGACCCACATGACAGACTAATGACTGAGGAGATCTTTGGTCCGGTGCTCACCATGTATGTCTATGAAGACCGTGACTTACTCAAGGCTCTTTCCCTAGTAGGCTCCTCGACCAAATTCGCACTAACCGGCGCCGTTTTCTCCCAAGACCAGGTGTTCCTTGAGACTGCTCTGGAGGAACTTAAGATGACAGCAGGCAACTTCTACCTCAATGACAAATCTACTGGATCAGTGGTGGGTCAACAGCCATTCGGAGGTGGCCGCATGTCAGGCACCAATGACAAGGCTGGTGGCCCCAACTACGTTATGAGGTGGGCCTCACCTCAGTCCATCAAAGAGACATTTGTGCCCCTACGAGACATTGACTACCCATACATGAGGGATTAAACGAAACCACTAGTATTGGCGTAACTAAGAAATAATTTAATGTATACAGATGACCTGCTCCAATCTCATCACACCTAACGATCCTAAATACCCAGTCACTGGATACGTAGTAGGGTCAGCACCCAAACTGTAGAAAGGGCATAAAATCTGTATGAATCTGAATAGAAGCGACATTACCTGTTTAGTTACGCCATTAGACGCGGGACAGCGACGTCGCTGCGAATGGCTAACATCACATCAACAATATATCAGTACAATAATAGTTAATTCTTGTATGTCTATCAATAGAGAATTGAAATAATGCTTGTTAAGATAGAACCTACTTATAAGTAGTATTATTAATTGTTAGTTCACAAAGTATTGTTTACTCTATTATTATTCTGTTTTGTGATCTTATGTATAAGTTTGCTTATTTGTACAGATATG
This sequence comes from Marasmia exigua, assembly GCA_019059595.1. Classification (NCBI taxonomy): domain Eukaryota; kingdom Metazoa; phylum Arthropoda; class Insecta; order Lepidoptera; family Crambidae; genus Marasmia; species Marasmia exigua. Next base: position 18,372,947 of record CM032464.1, on the reverse strand, counting down.
ATTATGTATAAATTCTATTAAGAAACTATGTTATTATGATGTTTAGTTCGTCATCTGACAACTTGTCAATTTTCAATTTAGATTTCTACATTACTATTGAATAATAATGTTAAGAAATTGAAGAGATCTATGATGTATGTTTTTGAAAATGAACTTGGATACAAAAATCCTTGAAATTAAGGTAGATTAAATTATAATATTAAAGTAGGTAGATTGCCAATTGAGTAGCATACCTAAAGCTTTTATAGCCAAGAGATTTCGCTAGGTATTTGGTCACAAGTTATACCTAATGTTGTGTAGTTTGAGTGTTGTGATTGTTACTTACCTTCGGTAATTAGTTACTCCTAAAAAATCATGGTCACATTGTGATTGGAAGAACATTTTATTCAATAATTTACGAGTCGCGTGGTCTTTACTCCTACCAGTCCGTGACTGAGTCTTATCTCATTAGTATTTGCTTCCCGCTTATCTTGCCTTTTCTTATCACAAAATAAATACATAATATTATGCCTCCTGTCCGGCCTGCTCTCTGAGACGCTGCATTTAAGCCCTTTATTTATTAACATGTGCTAATATTACATAATTTATTTATAAGTTTATCTACACAAGTTCTCTTGTTATGCTTTACTGTCGGATGTTCCAGTTTTGGTTTCTATGATGTTATGTTGACTGACAATCATATTTAAATTCCAATGATAATAAATTAAGTTATTGAATTAATTGGTCGTTTTCTTCACTCCATATTGATAGTAAAACACGCATCCACCGGGACGACATCCATGGGCGTAGTGGTAATGCGACCAACCAAACACGGAAGGTCCCGGGCATAGAATACATATACTCTTACGGTGCCGGGTACGTTTCCCAGTGGGTGGAAATATTCATACGTTCGGGATGAAAACTTTTTAAATGTAAGTGCAAACCGTACTGGGACACACCCGTACCCAACCCAGTTGCGCGGTTGAGTCAATTTAGAAAACGATATTCTCTATTATGTCTGGGTGTGCCGGGAAACGCCGACTATCGTTATTCAGCTAGTACCTACTCAAAATCTGTTTTGAGTAGGTACTAGCTGAACTGAATCTGTTTTGAGTAGGTACTAGCTGAAGCCACTTCGAAAATCGGTGAGAATTGGCAATTTTATAATTATAAGACGATCGCAGCTCAATGAATAAGAACGTGGGTCGTCTAAAGGGATAGTCGTAGATACGTAGTATCCCTATATAGTTTGTGGGTCGTAGGCACAGACTAATTAGAGAACAAGTTGTCGTAGGTTCGAATCGAATCAGAGTCTGTATCATTGGATTTTTAAAATAGACAAGAGCAGCTACCAGGTTCGATTCCCGGGTCTTAAACAACATGGTTTAGAAATTAATATCCAGCAAGTATGTAGGTACCTAACAGTTCGCTTGAGTTGAACAGAGTAGACTGTTGAACTCAAGGAACGCTGCTTCGACCAACACAAAATTGATTGAACATTTATTTATTTATTAAAAAATATGTTTAACGTACGATACCTTCCGTTTACCGTCCGACTCGCACTTGACCGATTTTCTGTGTCATTTACGGTCGATGCTGTCAGAAACGGTCATGTTTCATTACAAGTTTTTAGTCTTAAAATAATGACACATTTGAACAGCAAGGACGTAATTTCGGGCAAATCTAATAGTAAAATTTTGCTATTTTGAACGCACATGCGAATCGAGCAACAAAGTCGTGGATCGACTAGAATATTCTCGATAAATGCCGCAAAAATAGGTTATGTTGATTCTTTGTTTACGATAGTTTTATAATAATTTTAGTAAAATAATGTCTAATGTATTCGGATTACTCGTTTCGGGGAGGCTGGTAAGTGATTTCCTTACGTGATTCAATATGTTTTTCGAGTATTCGTTGTGTTTGTGTGTGAGGTGTTGTGTTGTTTAGGTGCAGACGGACTTCAGTCCTCTATCGGAGACTCAGTTCCTTGTGACGATCCCGGACGCGGACCAGATCAACCACGCGGCCGTGTTCCTGACTGGGCTGGCGCCGCTGCCGGTGGGCACGGCCGGCATGGTCTACTGGAGCTGGCCCGACCCGGCTGCGCCGCCCAACTGGCAGCTCCTCGGCCACATATCTAACTCCAAGCCCTCCGCTATATTTAAAATAGGCAACTTGAAGAAACTCCATGAATTGTCAGGTAAACCTTTTCTGTGCAACAAACTTAATTCTTTAGTCACTATATTCCTAGGATTACTTACAAGGTCTATTTGTCTATTCTACTGTATTGTATAAATTTAAGGTGCCTAATAAACAGTTATCGTATCTTATCTTATTTAAGTATACAACCTTTAGATTCCCAACATTTCCCCAACTAGGTAGGCTGAGTGGTGGGTACCTACTGTAAGATGAATAGATCATTTTGTAAAATTTTTTTTTAAAAGATCTGACGATGGGTTCCCATAATAATAATCGATCAAACTGTCCCTATTCGATAAAAAGTCCAATGTTGTGTAAGTTTAACATTCAATAATAATTTATAAAAGCAACAACAATACATTTATAATATCAACTGTGTTATAGTATCAACTGTTATAAAAATAAATGATTTAGAAATTAGTTATTTTTGTTGACCGTACTTTCTCCTTTTGACTTGACGCGTAGCATGCGCATAGCGCGTTTGATGACTCCCTCAAGCGAATGTCAAAACAAATAGGTCAGTTTTCCGTTGTCTAATTGAAGGGATGTAGTGTATCTTCCGCTATTTTGATTTAATCTAAGATACAACCCAATATTTTTAGTACTAAATAATAGATAGAAATTTCAAATACAAATTATTATATTTTTGTAATACTTACAGAAGAGAACAAATTTAGCAGTGCATTTGGACACCAGAAAATTTGCCATAACGCACAGATCGGCATCGCCATTGAGCCAGACACAAACATACAGCTGATGGCATCATCAGTAGTGAGTAAACATTCTTTAATTATTTTTTTAATGATATAGGTGGCAGACGAGCCGACGAATCACCTAATGGTAAGCGATTACCGCCACCCATAAAGTTAAAAAGTTTAAAAATACATTTTTTGTCAGTGATAAAGGTATACTTAGACCATGATCCAGAATTTTTTAAGTCTGATAATTACAACAAAGTGATTCCTGTCTTACTTCGCAACTCTGAGTCTTCACAAATTCACATTCAGAATTTCAAAATTTTGTATGATTAAATAATTGGCATTTGCACCACTTAACAATAACAATTTATTGATAATACCAAGGACAACATAAATTCAATGATGGTACTGTGTGTATCCTCTCCAGTCCTAAATATTTCATACAATACCTTCTACAACTAGTGAACATACTTACATCAACATTTTGCTATTTTCAACCATTAATTTCTCTCCGCAGGCTCTACAAACAAACTCCAACATAACATTTGCACAGAAGATGCTAGAGAGCTTGGTGAACTACGTAGCTTCGTTCTCTGTGACGCAGGAGCAAATGACTCCCACACCCGGCGTGCTCTACATCCCACTCAACACGCTGCACAGCTGGTACCAGAACTTTGAGCGGCGGCTGCAGCAGAACCCCAACTTCTGGAAGGACTAGCATCCATCTACGTAACGCCTCGCAACTGCGGTGCGGTCATGTGCGGGCGTAGGCGCCCACAGACGCAGTCACGCAGAGTTGAAAGTACTGACGGCATTATGACTTCCATAGGAACAAGTGGAGTTGACAGTCTTTCTCATTATGACTGCTAAACGCTCATTAATATAATTGCCATAATAGCCTAAACCACAGTTTAGTAGATTTGTTTCGGTGTGCACCGTTTTGGTGACTATACGGAAAACTTACAACACACACAGTGCGCTAAAGTTCGTCCGCGCGCGCGGCGGCGTCTGGCCTTATGCCGAACGTGCTTTCAACGTGCAGACCATCTCCATTCCCTGATCTTTACCTCAGTGTTGACACTTGCAAGTTCCATGTCGAGCTAGTTTATACATCCTGGTAGCTACCTCTTATGGAATCTCTATTTTCCAAATCATTATCTGTGCTGCTAGAATGAGAAAGACTTACTGACTTCACTTGTGCAGATCCAGTTGCATGTGTAGACAGCTTCCAAAATGCACTCTCTTTATCATCAATTTGCCACAATAGTAAAATTGGCGGAGCTACAGAATACAGATCAACAATAGTTAAATAGACCAGGGGGCAGTAATTAAGGAACAATGAAATATAACTTTAAGAGAAATGTGAGTAATGTAGTTAATATGCAACAATCATTCATTAGCCTGATTCCCCAAGTAAGTAGTTTTAAGTGATGGAAATGAGTAATCGGTCTGTTAGGAGTACAGCGACTTATTTTTGTTAAAATATTCTACCACCATTTTCATAGCAATGCCACTTCACAACAAATCTGTGGCTTCGCCAATTTCCCATTTACGCTTGCATGTAGGTATAATTTGTGACAAGATATTAACTGTAGATAAATTTGTGAAAAAATCCTACCTAAATTTAAGAACAACAATACATAAGCATTTTACCCTGAGTTTGTGTGAAATATGTGATTTTGTGTTTGTACCATTGTATTTGATGAACAATGGATTCATGAATCATTTGCTACTAGCAAAGTACAGAGTAGTATGACATTAGGAACGCGAGTGACCTAGTCACGCTAGCTGGAATGTGTTATTGCTCAGCAATAAAAAGACGAGCTTTTGTGAAAACTACCTAAATGGTATTACTTATCTATTGCTTGTCCTGAGACTTACCATGAGTTTGAAATACTATCCTCACAATCCAAAACTATTGCTCTGTCTCTTTCACATGCACCACAATGAAAGGGACAAAGCAATAGTTTTCGATAGCGAGAACAGCTTTTCAAACTGATGGTAAGGGTACTGTACTCAGTTGTAATGATCTCCAAGTTGTGTCTACTTAGATTTACAAGTAGCGTCTAAGCTTCAACACTGGTCGCGCCACCGCCTAGTCACTTACTCTTTGTAGGGCTGTCAGATGGTCGGGAGGCGGGATTCTCACGGACTTTTGTTAAGTCCACCCGACTCCCAAAAAACAACAGCAATAATGTTAAATCAGTTATAAAATGTTTGTCAAGTGAGACATAATTCTAATACATATTATTCAATTTAGTTTCGATTTCTCCTGACTGAAGTCCTGACCTAATAAAAAAATCTTCAAAAATTGCGTTACGTAATACTTGAACGCTCCCAAAGGTGACCAGGCGGTGGTGACCGCCATAATGGGTTCGATTCACTTTGGTAGAGAGCGGTGCGTTAGTGCGTAGTGAGTGGGTAGGCTGTCCTCGTGTTGGGAACACTAACGTAGTTGTCCGAGTAGACCAATAGTTTTTCACCCTCCTGGCTCAAAGTCTGGTTGGCCGCTAGCTATGTATCGAGTTTAGACGCAGCTGTATTCAAACTAGATTAAATCGTTTGTCTTGGATCGCATGTGGAATCGAAACTAAGAACCAATATGTACAAAAACCTTTCACTACACCTACATAGATCGGTACTTATTCTGAATTTAATTAAAAAATAATGTTGCCTGATGGCAGAGCCGAAAATTGGTTTCTACTTTACATATTATTATGTATTTGTTTCGATTATTATTAAAATGTAGATAATTATAATTTCATTACTAAATGAATCATCTCAATTGCAACATCTAATCTTTGGGTTGTAAAAAAATAATTATATTGTAAAGACTGCTTAATAATTTAAATGAAATTATGAAAATAAACATTAATAAGATAAATTTCTTATAAAAATTAAAGGTCTTTTATTTAAGGCCCTAAAGTTATGGTATATTATAGTCTGCTTCACCTAAATAACAATTCTACCTTGCATGCTAGATTTATGATTGTAATAAAAAGGAGAGGTAAATAAAACAAAGTATTTGCAAAAATAACAAGCAGGATCTGTTATTCAAGTAGTTAACAATAAGGTAACAAAACGTCTTACTCCTGAACACAACATCAAGGCACTTACATACTTCATTAGCTAAAGGTCGGCGGCCACGCGCCGCCCGGCTCACATGGTTACGCAACGCAGCGACTCGGCTCCTAGCTGAGGGGACTTAAATACCGACATTAACGGAGCGACGCCATTAGATAAACTGTGAACGGCTGACAGTTTGCCTCCTTAAGGTGACGGGTAGAGCACACTAGCGACGCCAATCAATTTTAATTTTTAGCTACTAAATCGGATCCATTTTAAACAATTTCGGGGTTATAACCTCTTGGCAAACACCGATACTATTTATTTAATACTTATAGAACTGTTTGGTCTGCTTTTGCACTCTAATTTTGGATTACCGCCAAAAGTGGCAGCTTTTTTCCCTCACAAAAGCGGACCCAACATTTGTTCATGGTTATTTAATAAATAGTATAAGAGTTTGCCAAGAGGTTGTAACCACAAAATTGTTTAAAATAGATCCGGTTTAGTAGCTAAAAACTAAAATCGATTGGCGTCGCTAGTGTGCCCTACCCGTCACCTTAATGTAGCTTGCCTTAATGTACAGACGGCGTCAGCCCAGCAACATTCGTGTTAGGAATTTTGGATGCGAATGTGTGCGTTTGTAACGTTATGAATGACACAGAATCATGTCATACGATCATCGTGTGAACCGGTCCGCAGTGTGGCCGACAAACAATGGTACTGAGACACTAATCTACTTTGTACTCTACTATAACTTACTGAGATCCCTTCGCAATAAACTACAGTCGGATTATTAAATAGACGAAGTAAACTGATAGATGTCAATATGCCATCCCCATACATTTGCAGTACGCACCCTTAACAGACTGTGCGATTTCATAGAAAGCCATACTTGAAAATCTACGGTAAGGCGTTAGGGTTTGACGTGCTGGGCGACGTTCTTTCTCTACCGCACCCGTATAGAACCAGCTTTAGAGCCGGTTGGATCTCTATAACACTCTGTAACGTTTTTTTCTGAAAATGGCACATTCCGTTTTTTAGATCCATGGTTAAAATGTATGGGGCCTTGACATTAGCATCTGCCAGTTTGCTTCGTTTAATTATCCATAATCCGACTTTACAACATAACAAGCGAGCACCGCCCGAGCAGCCCGCGGCGATTGTAAGAGCTTTGTGCCGGTAGCTGGCGCCATGTGACCTCTGACGTAGAAATTACTTACAATTTATAAGTTTGGCCACTTATATTACAATAAAATAATCAATTTTAGGCACAAACGGGAGTGTACGATAATGTGCATCATAACATTTTCGTATTTGGTAGACTCCTAAGAGCAACAAATGTATGACGATTTGTAAGTGCTGTGTACAAGCCTATGCAAATAAAGAATTATTTGAATTTGAACTACTAAGTCCCTGTCCAGAGCTACGCGCGAATGCGAGGTGTTTTGTAATGCTCGGGACCCTTCCTGTTATAGCCGCGTGCAACATGAAAGCCAGTGTAACTGAAAAACAACTTATTTTCCCGGCCAATTCGTCTTCCTGGATAAGGTCCAGTTACATTAGAATCACCTCTCATCGAACGACTTGTGTTTAACTGTATGATACGAATGCACAGTCTTGCAACTCATCCTAAGTATTACTAGACCTTGTTATAGTCGATTCTATAGTCAGATTATAGCAAATAGTAAGGAATAATTATATTGATTCCTCTTTTCAACATTATTTTCACATGTTCTCACTTTTAAAAAATACAATTTAAAAAATCAAGGACATTAATTTGTTACACAGTACAACTACATCTGTAAATAATTTAATCCCTGTTACAAATTTATGCGTAAAAAATTCTATTACATAATCTCATGTAAATTTGGACCCCACAGAAATAGTTCATAATTTTAGTGATATATACTTAGCTGCTTATCTTTGGCAATACACTTGTGAATGTTACAATTACCGTAGTAATTGTAACATTACTGATAAGCTATGTATCTTGATGATCTCCGAATCTAGGGACACCCCGCGACAATTCTCGCAATATTTTCCATCCATCAATTATTCCACTAGGAAGATAAATGTAGATAGAATAATACTCCGAAAATATAAGATCCCAAAAGGGTAACGAAGGGGGGCGTGGCTAGCAAGCGTCCTACGGGACCGAGCTAACGTGCGATGCGATAACCCATTGTCCTTCATGAAAAAAAAACCGGTAACAACATGATACGGATAATGACGTGGTTGAAATTACTGTCAAAACTATGTACATATATATATATATATTGGGTCATACATTTAGTTTTAACAGTCGTTTCAAATAACATTAGCGTCGCCTCGCTCGCTGGGTTACATAGGACTGTTGCGTAATGCAGAGAAGCTGGATATATGGTTCCCGTCGGTAACTATAGATTTGGCGTAGGTTTGTGTAGTCGAGAAAAAAACTGAACCGATTAGACACCGGACAGTATAATGTAGGAGGGCTAATTTAAAGCAGACGTTACGACCTAATCGGAGTTTGCCTCTCATTTACATGCGCTGTGTATCTCCTTTGTTTGGATGCGACAGTTATATTCTCATTCTTTATGGGACGGTTTTAAATTAAGCCACTGGGTTACAGACAAACTTCATTCGGTAGACACCAGCTTAAAGAAAGACATGGGAAAGAGCCCCATGATCGTAGATCCAATGTTGGTTCCGAGTGAATGATTTATTTTTGAAATTAGTTGAAGATGCATATTCTGATTGTCGTATAGTAGGTACAGCCAAGGTACGAACCCCCCCCCCCCCCTCCCCCACCCCCTCTTTTTCTAGAGATCCTAAAAATGTTGCCAAATGTATGGCTCGTACCACAACTGAACACTCGACTTATAGCAACAATTAATATTTTTCTCATTCTCTATAAATCAACTTGCCTCCCCCCCAGGGCTGGCGACGCTCTTGGGTTTAGTTAGCATTACAGACGTCCCTCAAGTGCCACTTTTCGGTGATTTGGTCATAATTTTCTACGTCATACGTAATTGGCACCGCTGGGCTGGGCCGGCGGGGTCTGGCTGGGGTCGGTCAGCGTCGTGCGTCGCGCGTGAGGAAGGCGTGGCGCAGCGCGGCGGCGGCGTCGAGGCGGCGCGCGGGCAGCGGCTCCAGCAGCCGCGCGGCCAGCGCGAACGCCGCGTCCGGGAACCCGCCTGTCCAGCGCGACTCCACCCACTCGCCCGCCTGCGAACGTTGCCAGCTTCACCTTACCACAATACAACTGGTTGGAAATGGCCAGGAGGACATCTGATTGCCCCGGAGTGATGTAGATCAGCTCGCTGACCTGATTTCTTTCAATACAACTGACCAATTATTAATTTTATATTTTTTTTTATGCTAAAGGCGACAACCGAGCAAGCGAGTCAGCTGATGGAAAGTAATCAATCCCGCCCATCAACATCCGCGAAACGAGAGAGATCGCTAATATGCTGCCGGCCTTCTTAAAAAAGAGGACGCTCCTCTCATTTACATTACATGGCATTGCAATATATATTTTTGAAATCAGCAAGAATAAATACTATTAATGATTTAAATCCACACAAAACTCTAATGCCTATCAAACAGGTACAGTCAAAAAAATGTATGTTTAACAGTTGGTAGTGTGTTATGTTAAAAAATAAAACAAAAAAAAACACGCTCTAAAAAGAATAGTTAGTTATTTACGGGATTTTATACCATGTACCTTATTTTTGAATTTCCGATATTTCGGCACTGTTGCAAGCGTCATGGTCACGGAGTAACTGAATTTTTGCGGGTAAGTTGTTACTGGCAGACAAATCGGAAGTATCGGAAATAAATAGAAATATCAAAAACTCAATAATAAGGCACATGGTAGAAATCTCGTAAAAACTATTCTAATTTTAGTGACCATGAAGGTTTAAAACAATATACTATACGCTCTAAAAAGTTTAAAAACTAAAACCTGAACTTTTTCGAGCGCGTTTTTTTTGGTAGTTCGCCGTAGTCATGTAAGAACATTACCTTATCCGGATCATCCAGACAGACGCACTGGCTGCGCGGCAGGCGGCACTGTGCGCACGCGCCGGCGTCGCCCGCTGCCCCCGCGCCGCTTGCGACCCCCGCGCCCCCCGTGACCCCCGCGCCCCCCGTGACCCCCGCGCCCCCCGTGACCCCCCCGCCCCCCGCGCCGCGCAGGCGCGCGCACAGCTTGCGCAGGCACAGCCCGCGCCGCCAGCCCGACACCACCAGCCGCCGACCTACACCACCAACGTCCCATTCGTCAATATTACACCGATGCAATGACAAGTACATGATCTTATAGCAACTAATTCATAAACCTAAGGCTACGACTTAGGGACCTTCAAGAGAAGAGCGTATTCCTTTTTACAAAGGCCGGCAACACATTAGCGATCTCTCTGATTTCGCGGATGTTCATGGGCGGCGAAGATTACTTTCCATCGGGTGAGTCGCTTGTTCGTTTGTTGCCTCTAACATAAAAAAAACGTCGCTTGATATCAAAGGCAATCGTACCACTAGCATTTGTTTCTTTACATTGAATACCGCTCCAATAATCGAAAACTCTAAAATATTATGGGTGTTTCGAGTAGCCCTGAGCCTTTGTGAGGGAGGAGTAAGCTTTAAAAACTTGGACTTGCATTCGTAACGTTACGAATATTAAAACTAGTGAATCGCCGTGACTGTTTAGCTGTTATTTCCAAACTCTGCTAATAGATGGCGTTGGATATTGATTACATCTTAAGTGATTCCTCTATTCTGGTTAAGTAAAGTAAAATGTGTCAGCCTGTATACTGTCCAACTGCAGAGCAAAGGCCTCCATCATAGAAATCAAGTCATTGCAAATATTGTGGGATTAGGCTTTATCACCATGCTTGCCTAATGCGGATTGGTGATTACAATGCCGAGCTATTTTCCAAAAATATCTCGACCCGGGAATCGAACCCAAGTCCCCGAGATCACGGCCTGGTACTTAAGCCACTAGACCAACGGGGCGATTCAGGATCTATGTATTATTATAAGTCAATAAGGATATTGACAAGGATATCAGTCCAAATGGGCAGAGTGAGAGCATAATCGTGACACGTCTTATGCTACTGCGGCTCGCCGCTACCCAGCTGTCCTGAACCCTCACTTAGATCAATGTTGGCGTGGAAGAATTTAAGATAATATTGCCGACGGTGGAAGGGGGCGGAATGTAAACGGGTAAAACATCTTCTTGGAGGCAATAGACAACAGACAAGGATATTCATAGGAGCGTTAACAGGGCATTATGCAACGAACAAAATGCTGATGAAGATGAACATAACATCGAACAGCGACTGCAGCATGCAAGGAGGAGACGGAAACCATATAACATCTTTTATGATTTTTTATTTATGTAATAGATAAGCAGACGAACAGACGGATCACCTGATGGTAAGCAATTGCCGCCGCCCATGGACACCAATAGAGTCACAAGTGCGCTGCCGACTTCTAAACCCCCCCTATCCCCCGGATTGGGCCTCCGGTACCCTCACTCACGCCGCTGCGTGAAACACAGCACAGTGCTGCTTCACGCCGGTTTTCTGTGAGGCCGTGATATCACTTCGGTCGAGCCGGCCCATTCATGCCGAAGCTTGGCTCTCCCAATCTAATATCTAATCTGTTAGGCGCTATTTTTCATGGTGCACGTCGACCCTAAGGGATCATTTGTACCTTTGACTCTATTGGTGTCCATGGGCGGCGGCAATTGCTTACCATCAGGTGATCCGCCTGTTCGTCTGCCTACCTATTACATAAAAAAAAAGATAAGAAACGGGTTACACATTGCATGTCACATACCGAGCTGTAGCGCGGCGCGCTGCAGCGGCTCCGTGCCCAGCAGGTCGGCGAGCTCGGCCAGCGCGCTGACGTCATCCGCGGCGCGGAAGAACGGGTAGCGCGCCGTCAGCGCCGACGCCAGCACCACGCCCGCCGCCCACATGTCCACCGCCGTCGTCTGCGCCGGGCACTTCAGCAGCACCTGCGCGCCGCGCGACACCCATGCGAACATTTATTAAACTTAAACTCTGCATTTATATCAAAACCCTCGCCAACCCGTCTGCCAAGCGTGGTGAGTATAGCAACTACCCCTCATGTGATTGAGGGAGGCTCGTGCCCCAGCAGTGGGGACTTAAATGGGCTGACGATGAAGTGGCCTAACTTACTGGGGGATGATAATACAGGGTGTATCTGTGTACATTTACATCATTTTAACTACGTATTCTACTATCCTATTGAACAACATTTGTTCTATGACTTTCGGAAATTCGCATAAAAAATCAACTTTTCATACGAAAGTTGGTCACGTGACTAGGTCATTTTGTATGGGGAGTCGAGAAAAATTTTCGACGAATTTCGAAAAGTCGTAAAACAAATTAATGTTTTTCAGAATGGATGGTAGAACACGTGGTTAAAGGGATGTATATACCATGTATCTCTTACTTTATATTAAGTTAACTGTATAGAGTGGCACCGATCCACCTGCGAGAGGGCACTGGTGACCTGTACCACAGGCTCTGAACCTACATCAGACACCAGTCTCTCACAATGTGACGGCGATTTGACGCTAACATTAGCTATGCGCTATAGCGCAGCCAGTGCGTCTGTCTGGATGATCCGAATAAGGTAATGTTCTTACATGACTACGGCGACCTACCAAAAAAACGCGCTCGAAATAGTTCGGGTTTTAGTTTTTAAACTACAATTAAATAACATGTAAGTCAACATTGTGAAGATAATAATAAATGATTTATTTGTTGATGTGAATGTTCACAGATACACCTTGTATAAATAAGAAGCGTAATTTTAATATACGCCCCACTTTAATAGAGGGGCTGTAATCTGCCGGTTAAGATACAAAATGTGTGGTAAGACACGAAGGGTTATTCTGGTCTAGGGTGGAGGTCCCGGGCAGAATGACAGACTTCACCGGTGCACTGCCTCTTGCACCGCTCCTCCCGCGCGTACGGCGATGTCTCAATATAGATCAAAAAGCCCAAATTAGAATGTTGATGGCGACTAAAGCGCGCTTTGCACGGGAATTCTTTGGTGGCGCGGAGTCTACTGCCAATATGGCAGTGCTGCCTTGTCATCGCGTTTTGTTGTAATTGCGATGTGGACTCTCCTTTCTATTATACTTCGATTATGTAGATATGTTTTCCTACTGAACTGTGGAAACTTTGCTGATTTCTGTGTTATCTGTATTTATTTAATTTTTAACTATCTATGCATGTGCTCGTTCAGTAATGAGATAAAACTTGAGTGAAGCTGATACATTATTTATTTTAGTGTGTGTAGTCTTCCAATGTGAATAGTAGTCTTAGCAGAATAGACACAAAACATAGTGAGGAAAGTTGCATATTATATAAGTAGAAATTTTAAAACAAGACTTATGTCTTCAAACATGCAGTTATGATAATAGAAAGTCCGCGCCACGAAAAAAAGGCCCGCGGCAAAATACGGAACTACAATTTTAGATTCCTCGTGCCTATAAACATAAAGTTCAAATTTGTATGTTGATGGCAATTGCGTGCTTTTCACAAGTTTTCTTTGGTGGCGCGAACTCTAGGATCGCCTTTCGGTTTTACCGCAACCAGGAATAACAATAAAAATCAATTCAGATAAAAAAAACCCTCGCATTGCTCGATATTGAATGCTATAAAGAATAGAAGCAGCAGAAAGAATAGGTATGTTACCTCAGGCGGGCGGAAGCCCTGCGTGCCGGCGCGCGGGGCCCGCGGCGCCGCCCGCGCCGCGCACGCGCCGCACACGCCGCCGCGCCCCGCGCACGCGCAGCCCCCGCCCCCACCCTCGCCGCCCGCCATGCCCGCGCTCTGTGGACGCGACAACTCAATATGCTCACTTGACCAATACCTACCCACATCTACACCTCTGCCCTCCAAATTATAAACGCAATAAAAGGACAATAGCGAACCTCCATACAACATTCTTGTTAGTATATATCTTTTTGCATCTTGGTATGAAAAATCCTTACTAATCCTTACTATCCTTACTAATATTATAAAGGCGAAAGTTTGTTTGGATGGATGTATGGATGGATGTTTGTTCCTCTTTCACGCAAAAACTACTAAACGGATTTTAATGAAACTTTACAGTAATGTAGCTTATAGATCAGAATAACACATAGGCTATAATTTATAAAGATATTGTGTGAACGCAGACGAAGTCGCGGGCAAAAGCTAGTATGAAATAATATACAACTTGGAGTTCCTCAACAGATTGACGTTAGGTACACGATTGTCGTAAGTCTAGAAATAAAGATATATCCGTTTAAAGTTTGTGAGGCTCTATCTGACAAATAATATGTAATTATCTAATAATCTTCAGATAGGTACTTTAAACAGAGTTACAAAAAGCCAGAGTTGACTTTTGACCAGGTGATATCACTTGTGGAACCCTAAAAGCCCGCTCCACGCTTAGTCGCGTATTGCGCGCGAAGATGCCGCGAGCGAACACGAAGTGTGAAGCCATGATAAAAGTAAAACTGTCATTTAAAGTACAAGTCATATTCCTTTTTAAATAACAATATTTTTTCTGGACTTAGGACTAGATTAAAGTCTCATCATGATCTTTCCTTTTCCCAGGTTATCTGGGTCCACGCAGTATGTCTTCCTCAGTCTTCCTTTTCCATTCGTCCATGTTATTCGTCATCTCATCATCCAAGCCTTTTCCCATCATGTCATTCTTCACACAATCCATCCATCTCTTTTTCGGCCGTCCTCTGTTCCTCCACCCACTTGCATTTCAACTCGTCGCTTTTTTGGTTACATGTTCTTTCCCTCATTTCATTACATGGGCAAAAAAAAGTCTGAAATATCTTATTGATTTATATGATATCATTTCGTAATAACAATATTTTAAGACGCGAAATAAATAACTCAACAAATATTACACCATTGTTCTTCGGGTAGTTAGTTAAAAATTCAACTTTTTTTATGAAATAAATGGCAGACGAGTAAACATTTCCCCTAATGATAAATAATCACCGCCATGGGCAGACACCTACAACACCAAAAGAGTCACAAGGGCGCTGCAGTAATAACATATCGCAATAATGTTGAACCCAGTAGTGCGCGCGATGTTGAATTTATTAACTTAGTAAACATCTATAATTTGGAGAGCATACTTCCGAGCATGTAATCGGGATCAAGACCTATTTTTTATACAAATATGCCCAGTTCATCATAATACTAAACTAAAATACAGCCTATATGGGAATAACCATAAGAAATAATATCGAACAAAATATCATGTTCAACTCTGACCAATTATTATTAAAAAAAGTAAGTAGGTACAGACACAACAATCATGGCTTACCATAAAATGAAGTCACCAGCCTGTCAGCTTGAAAGATAACATTAAAAAAATGAAATTTTAAATCCATGTTAAATTTTCACAACAATTTATTTAGCAAAAATCTGAATACATTGTGAATAAAATAATACCTTTGGCACGGATACTTTGGTGGAGGGCGAAGCCACTCGCAGGGGCGGAGGCGCAGGCGCCGGGTCAGCGTTAGCGGCCCGCGACCCCACCGTCAGGTCCAAGGCTAGTCGCTTCGCGTCGGGTGGCAAATCTATCTGCAAAATTCAGATTTACGTTACATTTATAGTCCACTATGGTGAATATATATCCCGCCAATGAACAAGTACTGTGAACAGAACATACTTCTTCCCTCGGCCGTTTTCTGATGCCATTCGAATGCGCGGGCGGCGGCGCGCGCTGCGGCGGTTCCTCTGGTGCCGGGCAGATTCGCTGAGCGAGTCCAAAATCGACTAAAAGATACCTGGAACAACATCGATTTCTAACATTACTGTCTGTGTTTCCTATAGACGCGATAAAACAAATTGTGTGTCACACATTACTATGTGTAAGTATTGAAATTAAAATTAAATTATCAATTTTACTACAACACTCGCAATCTAACTTAGTCAGTTGTGAAGATTTCCTGATCGCACGTAATCATCCCCAGTTCCTGCTATCTAGTTCCTAAAATAGTTTCCAAATCATTTTCCCCAAAGTGTAGATTGACTATACATCAGAATGGTGACAAATAGCACTTGCAAGCATATCCAACAAAAATAATAAGTAGATCAAAAGAGAATACTCGTAAGTGAAATCATACATATTTTATTTCATTACATGACTCAAAATTGATTTTACATCTAATGATTTATTATGCAATTTCAATTCAAACATTCTATAAAATATATATGGATATACATAGCATTCAAAATCTTTCATAGCACACATTGCAAGTACCTCTGGTTTTCCCGATCATAGAGGAAGTTGCTTGGCTTCACATCCCGGTGGATGACGCCAAATGAGTGCACATGCTTGAGCGCCGTGAGCAGCGCACGCATGTATCGCTGCAGCTCCACTGCATCCATCAGACCTACATATTCCTGTTTAAGATTCCATATAATACAATGTTTATTCAGTATGTATTATTAATTTGCTACATTTAAATAGCAAAATCAATATGAAAGACCAAGTGTTACAACAATCAAAATCAAATTAACTATTTTGTTATTCTAGCTAAGCTAGAAAAAGCCTGATAATAATACTGAAAATAAAATGATTATTGAGCTTACCGAAAACTTCTTGTGAGGTATGTAAGGCATTATAAAAACAATGGTATCCAAATGTCGCAGGCAAAGCTCGACGCCAATCACATGGTCTTTTCCTCTGAAAATAATAAACTGTTTTAAGATTTGTTTATGTTTAAGTTGCTTATAAAATAATGGCATTATTAACTAGGGATACAAAACACGATGATAGATAGATGGATAGATATACTTTATTGCACAAAAAAAACACAACTTAAAAAAAACTAGGCATTACAGAAACTTAATTGTACAATTTCGGCGGTCTTATCGCTGGAAGCGATTTCTACCAGACACCCTTCAGCCAAAGGACATTTAATAGTAGGGAAGGGTAGGTGGTGCAATATATACAATGTAAATACACATTAAGAACTATAACTAAATTAGCCCCACCAAATTCCCTCCTTAAATTAAATTCCACAAGCACCTTCAGTTCCTCTATAAAAATATACAACAAAGTACCAGACATACTACAGAATGAAAAAAATGATAAAATATTTATTAAAAATTAAAGAAGTATGTACCTAATTGATAAAAGTTACTATAACACTAATGAATTTTTTGCTGATCATACTTATATAGGTTTCTCCAATTGATTTAATTCAACTTAAAGTTTATTTTAAAAGTGCTTCCTCTCTCCCAAACCTAAGTTAGCGTGCCCGACAGGGTCCATAACATTGTTCCATCACTATTGTAACATCTTATGGTACATAATGGTTTTGCAATAAATGATTGAGTATTGAGTATTAAGTATTGGACATCTTTTTTGATTTAGAATACATTGATGATGGAGTTCATGTAATATGTTCCAGAAATCTCACAAATCAAGTGATTTATCAAGACTCACCCCATGTCCTGGAGACATCTCAGCTCATGCTCTATCCTAGCGGGGTGTGCAGTGGGCACGAGGTGCTTGATGGCAAACCAGCGCTTGTCGGCGTGGGGCAGCGCGGCGTGCTGCCTCAGCGAGCCTAGGTACACCGAGCTGAACGTGCCCTCACCGATCTTGCGGTGCACCTCGAAGATCTTGTCCAGTTTAGGCAGTTTCAGCAGTAAATCCGCGATTTGTTGCTCTGAAAGGCATATTTAATACACGAATTTGAAAATTGGTACTCTTATTATATATCAAAAAACATGATGATGACACATTCTTATTATCATGGTCCTTTGTTGTTATGGTGCTTTGAGCTGATAGAAGAATGAAATTGAGGTTAATTCTGCCAAGATTTGATACGAATTTTGCAAACAGTAGGATGGTAATAAATTGCGAGTATGGCACTTTCAGAAATTAAATACGTGTTAATATGTTACCCACTTTCTGTGTCATCTTTTGACTTGGAAGACTGCTCTGCAGCATTTTTCTTCACAATTTCGTTCCTTCCATTGCGCGCCTGCAACACTTCCTTTTGTAATCTAGTATCAATTCCCCTTATTCTAGACATTCCTTGAAATTCTAAAATTCATTTTATACTCTAAAATAACAGTCCAATCTACTCCCTTCGAGAGCAAAAAGACAAAAAAGTAGAAGAATTGAACAAAACAAAACTGACAGTTTGTTTTTTTTCCCTCTAGCGAGAGAGGATGATCAAAAGAATGTTGATCAACGTTGATTAGATAGTTCTTTTTTGGTAAAGAAAATATAAAAACCTCATTACTCTCGGCGTCAAAAAAAATTGCACCTTTTAAAAATCTTATTCAAAAATTCTTAAACCTTAAGTAGTGGATAGTGTTCGTATCCTTTGAGTATAACTCAAAGGTTCGTATCATTAGAAAGGTAACAAAAAGGAGTATCAAAAACAATAAAAAGATAATCTTTTTTTAATTAAAAATAAACAAAAAACATTGTAATTTGAAAAATAATGAAAATTCTTACTTAACAATCGATAATTTACAAAAAAAAATGTAAAATTAACTTAAAATCTAGTGTTATTTATTTATTAGTAATATTATTTAGTATATTTATTAAGTATATACATTTTAAATAGTATAATTTAAGAGCTGTAGATTTTGAAAAACGATAAATAAATAATATATATAAATAATAAAGATACATTTCATTGCTTTACGAAACAAACTGTCAAATTGTTTGACAGTTTTGACATTTTCGGTTTTATCAGTTAGTGTCACTGTCAATTGTCAAAAAACGCAACTATACGAAGCCAGCATTTTTATAAAATCGAATTTAATAATAGTTTCCCAGAGAATATCACACATAAAACTATGATCTTTAAAAGGTTTGCCACAACTTTAAAACCACATTATATTAGTACGGTACGTGTTGTATCTTTAATTCATTACATTCAAACCCATCATGTTTGCACATTTTATCGTAATTATATGATTGTAAGAACTAAGAATGCTCGAAATTGTTTTGCAGTAGATAATATCACTGATCAGTTAAGATCTGCGATAAGTTAAAAGGAAAACATATTGCTGTAATTTAGAACATAAAAATAAAAATTTATTGATAAAATTTTCAGATAAACTATGTAACAAAGGCTCCAAAGCCGGAAATTCCAACGAATCCGTTAAAAGAGGTTTACTCGGCGTCGAGCCAGCCGACAAGCGGGGTGGTGTACGACCGCAAGCCCTTCAAGGTACGCCTAGAGGCAGGCAAGAACTATAGCTGGTGTCTCTGTGGCCGCTCCAAGAACAATCCCATGTGTGATGGCACACACAAGGACGAATTTCTTAAAATTAAGGAAAGGTAGGCTAGTAATGGTCTTATCATTTAAGTATAGTGCAATGCATAAAATTTGATTTCTGCTTACCACCAAGGGACTAATGCTTGGACCATTCTTCACAACTTTGCAAATGAAGTGCAATCTGACCTTTGCAGCCCATAAACAAGTCAACAACCCATGCTGTGTTGATTTTGGTTGAATCTGTTCAATTAAATCATCAAATTTTGCTAATACACCAAAATTTTCTGGGTATATTATACACTAGATGACTACAGATAATTAATATAATTTCAATATAATAAAATAATTTCAATTTTATTTTCAGGCCTATTAGGTTCACAGTGGAAAAAACGAAAGACTATTGGCTTTGCAACTGTAAACAGACTAAAAATAGGCCGTTCTGTGATGGCACGCACAAGTCCAAAGAAGTTTTGGAAGCAACAAATGTGAAAGTGTAGAATAAAACTAGTATTTTTCTTTCAATGAAAATTGTCAAAATAAGGGTATAGTAGTGCTTGGAAAAATTACCACATTATTCCTGTTCTGCAACATAGATATGAGTGGCACGAAAAGAAAATGCTACAGAATGTTGGTGTAAACCATTTTTAAACAACTTTATGTTAGGAAAAGTACTAACAATACCAACCCTTAATTCTAAAGCTCCTATTTATATTAGAATAACATATTACATAAGACCTACTCTGATATTGACAATTTATGCTAAAAGATAAATATAGTTACCTTTTAGATAGTGCATTTAAAGTGAATTGATGTATAGATAGATTAAAATATTTGTTATATAATATCAAAATATTGTTGAAAACAAGCTTTTTATTGACTCCCAATTTGAATCTTACTGCTAAAGTTTTTTTAATGACCATCAGGTATCGAACCATGGACCTACTGTGCTAGACCTCAATACTTAGCTGGGCTACTGCGGTACTATCATAGAGGTCTTTAACTAACTATTATCTTAGTTTATCAACTTGTTCCTTAGATTAATATAAAGTAGATTGATTTGATTTTACTTAATTGAAAAACTGCAACGAAAACAAAAACTCTGCCAATTTTATTGTCTATGCATATAATTCGATTCTCTTTTTTTCCGATTTGGCGGCAAATTGAAAATAATCTTTAACAAGTGAGCATGAATTTAACGCGAGAAAATTTCTATGACTTTCGATGTCAAATAAGTCAACAAGAAAGTTATGATAGACTTCGATTGCCCTTTCACGATGAAGCTCCATCTCGTGCCACTGTTTACAAAATTACAACTGGTTTAATGTCACCGATGATTTGGCTACAATATAGTTATCTGTTGTTATTATTCTATGGTTATCTGTGATGATTTGCGTGAGGGACGGCCATGTATGGCGACTACCGAAGATAACATCAATGTTGTGCAACGTATGATAGAGGCCGACAAAAGAGTGACCTATCAGCAGATTCGGACAAGTTTAGGCATTGGTATGAGTCAAGTAATCATTCATGAACATTTAGGGGCCAGGAAGCTTTGTACCCGGTGGATACCTCATAATTTGACAGAGGCCCAAAAACTACGTCGTGTTGATTGGTGCCGCGAAATGGTTCAAAAGATTTAACGGAGGTGACTCAAACTCAAAACTGGATTTATTGTTATGATCCTGAAACTAAAAGACAATCTGCTAAATGGGTATTTTCATTCGAGGAGTTCCCAACTAAAATGAAGAGATGTCGCAGCGTGGGAAAGAAGCCTCGTTCTTCGGAAGGACAGATCATATCGCAGCAGTTTGTTTAAAGGATCGAAAAACAGTTACCGCAGAGTGGTACACTAACACACAAACACTCGAGTATTTGGCGACGTCAGACGTAGAATTACTGGGTCACCCGCCATATAGCCCAGACCTCGCACCCTGCAATTTTTATTAATTTCCAAAAATAACAGAAAAACTAAAAGGAAAACGTTTCACGGACGCCGAAGAAGCAGTGGCTGCGTATCAAAAGGCCGTCGAAGAGACCCCTAAAGAAGAGTGGGCCAAGTGCTTTTCTCAGGGTTTCATCGAATGCAGCAATGTATTGATGAGAGGGGACACTATTTTGAAAATATATAATAAAAGTAACAACTTGCTAAATTGTTCAGTTTTTGATTTTCTAAGAACTTTCAGTGTCACCCTCGTATTATTGTTCTGAGATATTAACCATCAACCTCGTGGCGCCCACAACATGATGATTCCAGCCCGGACGTTTTTCCATTAATTTATTAATTACCGCTCACGCGCTTATCAAAAGGCCATATGTATTGTTAAAAAAACCCGTGTAGTTTTCAAATTTCCTCAATTTGGCTTTAAGTCTGGTCTCTCCACAGAAACTGCTGTACTGAGTTTAAAGCAAACCGTCAAGTACTATACCGATAGAAATACGCCTGTCCATGCATGTTTCCTCGATCTGTCGAGGGCGTTCGATCTGATCAATTATGACATTCTTTGGCAAAAACTGTATAGTTCATCAGTGCCTGTGGAGTTGTTCGATGGTCAGGGTCCTATTCGGATCCGTACAGGTTGGAGTGCGGGGTGAGACAGGGGGGGCTGACCTCGCCTAAGCTCTTCAATCTCTACGTTAATGCGCTCATTGAGGAGCTCAGCAGCACACATATCGGGTGCCATATTGGAGGCGTCTGCCTGAATAATATTAGTTATGCTGACGATATGGTGTTGCTGAGCGCCTCTGTGGGTGGCTTGAGGAGGCTGCTTGGCATTTGTGAAAGGTACGTAGCTGAACACGGCCTGTTGTACAACGCCAAAAAAAGTGAGTACATGGTCTTTCAAGCCCGAGGTAGACACCTAGGAAATGTACCCGAAATTAAGCTCAGTGGGTCTCCTCTAAATAGAGTTGAGAAGTTTAAATATCTTGGTCATTGGGTAACCTCGGGTTTGAAAGATGATGTAGACATTGAAAGGGAGCGTAGTGCCTTGTCTGTCCGAGCTAATATGATAGCACGCAGATTTGCTCGTTGTACGAGGGGCGTCAAGATTACCCTTTTCGTTTTGTACGTCCTTCTACACGTGCAGCCTGTGGCTTGATTATACGCAGAAGCAGTACAATGCCTTGCGTGTGCAGTACAACAATGCGCTCAGGATTCTGTTGGGGCTTCCCCGCTTCTGCAGCGCATCGGGGATGTTCGCCGACGCGCGTGTGGACTGCTTCTACGCAACCATGCGCAAGCGGTGCACATCCCTGGTGCGCCGGGTGCGGGCCAGCCGGAACGGCATCCTGACTGCATTCGCCGAGCGCTACGACAGTCAGTACCTGAACCATTGCAGCATGGTTCATGTACGGACTGACGTAAGAATACTGTTCTAATGCTGCGTGCCTGTGTATTTATTTAATAATGACAAATATCTATGTGTTTAATGTAATTTAATTTTAATTTGATGTTATTTTATTTTAATGTATATGATCCGTGTTGGTCGAAATAAATGTTTTCATTCATTTATCTTCTCAAAGACTGTAGGTATTACAATTTGCATGCAATGCAACAATGTTATATTGAGTACAAGTAGTACATACATACAACAACAGACAGAGAGAATGACTCTTGTTGGATTAGTCATTGCTTGTTTGTACATCACTAAAATCCATAGACAAGTATCTGTCACAGTGACGTAACGTCCAGTAACGTCACAATACGTCAAACGTGAAACGTCATCACAATCGGTTGTCGTCAGGTCATCGTTGCTTGAAATTGGGAAATAAAACTAAAAAGTAAATTATTATTTCGAACCATTATATTGGTCAATAACTGAGTACATATATGGGCGATATTCTTTTTATATTTCTGTTTCCCGAGTTTTAAACCTGTCGGTACAACCGTTGTTTGCGTCGCGTTATCTTAGTGTGCTATTGGGGTGATATCGGTCGCGAGAATATAATCAGCCCGGTCGTTGGCAGTTCGGTAGTCGCCCCAGCACAGTGCGGTTGTGACCACTCGCTCAGACATGGCAGACCAAGTGAAGCTGTTCACCCGCGAGGAGCTCAAGTCGCGCAACACCCGCAACGATGCCATCCTGATCATCCACAACGGGGTCTACGACGTCACTAAATTCCTGGAGGAGGTTAGTGCGACGATTGATTGATACTTTACATCAACACGATGTGTATAACCCTTCAAATAGTTGTATGTAAAACTTGCACTGTCATTAATTTGAAAACAATGTTGTGTAGACGAGTTGGCTCCGCTTTGCAGTGTACCTCACTTAGCGTGTAGTTTTATCGTAATTTGTTGGTGTTCTAATTCACGATAGCTTTCTTGTTGTTCTTGACTTTGTTTGGAATTGATAGCTATTTGTGGAGATATTGCTCTACTGACCACATAAGCTGATGTGTTAGAGTTTAGTACACACATGTTGTCAGTCAGTTATGGTCAGATAAAATTGCATTTAATGCAAAATTTAAAAAATGAATTGTGATTTATTGAATAAACCTAGATTTAATCAATTGTATAATTTCTGGGGAGTAAAATAGTGATAAGGTCATAAGATAACAGTATTCATGCACTATTTAACTATTACTCATAACGAAATGGACACATATGTATACATAAAATGAGAAATTACATAGGACTAATAGTTATTAAATATTGTTAGCCTTTGATCACCAGAGGTGTAGCAGGCCTTAGTAGAGTCCTGTATAAAAATTAAATTGAAGGCTCCCTGTACATTATTAGGAAATACCAACTAAAATAAAGAATGTTTCAACAAGTGCTTCACTGGTGACCTTGTAATGAAATCTGGTAATAAAAACGTCACGTTACACTGTACTTGTATCAACTTATTACTTAGTGTGCAAATTATAATGGATTAATAAATTTATCTGATGATTATTTTATTAACAAGATAAAAACCGCGGCTTTTAATAGTTTTGTGAAGTAAACTAAAAGGACTTTTCTTCTATTCTACATACTATTGCTGGACTTGAATGATTTATAACAGTGGATTCACACTTGTTGACTGGTTCAGAGTGGTTTCATATTCACTCACTGAATATGAAACCACTCTGAAGAAATTAGGAAGGAGTTAGGGTGGACACAGCATTATTTTTAGAAGGGGCACAAGGGACTTACAGACAAATAATATAGAATAACATGCCTTGTTGTACTGAACCTACTGTATCTCTGTTTAGCGTGATCAATAAATAAATAATTCAAAATAAAAAAAAATAATTGCATAGGCTTGTGCAGAAATTGTCATATATTGTAATCATTTTATCTATAAGTATGTATATGTCATGGGAAAACAACAAGACTTGCATGTTGATCAACCTCCCAGGCAGTTGATTAACCTCCCAGCCAGTTGATCAAACTCAAATAGTATGCGAGCGAGAAGTGAATAGATGCGCCGCCATTTTTGTTCCCATTCTTTATCCGCACAGGTTGTAATTCTTTTAATTGTTTGACGAACTTTATATGTATAATTATTCTCATTTTTTAAATGAATTGGTAAATTGTTATAAATTTTAATAGACATAACATAAGGGCTATGGGAGTGTAATTGTTAACGTGAAGTTGGTAGTATTATTTTATTTCTATCACTGGTTAGATGCTTCCTTGCCCTTGATGAAAAAATTGTCATAATATTTGTTTAAAGTATTTTTCTTTGAATATAATCTGAATTTTAAACATTGTAAAAGTAAGGTTACTGGCTATAGGTTTTTTGTGATAAATAAGTGATTTGTGCCAACCAATGCACTATTTATTTATTCCAATAAACTCAATCATTCTCATCTCACCTCCCCCAAAAAATGATATAAATATTTATAATTGTGTAGCTATCAACAACAACAATATTTTAAGAGGCTACCTTGGTAAGTTATGTGCCCAAACTCAGGTAGTTGGCCCTACCTGCAGGGATTTAGAGGAACATTTATTAAAGGAATCACGGAAAGTTCAATGCACTTCCTAATTGTTTTCATAAACATGTTATCAGCGGAAGCTAAAATTAGCATAATGGCACTTCAATAATAAAAACAAAACCCCAAATGATGCAAATATATCATTAGCATAAATGGGACCCTATTGTTGTTTTTTATTTTTTTCGATTTTAAAGGAAATTAAATTACCCTTTATTTCTTTTTATTTTAATCAGTGTCACTAAAATAAGATGATAAATCATTCATTAGCTTCTAATCAATTAGAATGTAAGAAATATTTACTGTTGGAGTTGATTTAAATATTACTAGCCACAACCAATCAAGGGCGTCATATGGTTGTATGCTAATAAATAAGTAGTAATGACTTTACTCTTTAACTGCTAATGGCACTGCATTGTTAATTGACTAATTATACATTATAGTTACTATTCTGCAAACTATTCAATGTCTGTATGACCACAATTTCAAGTAAAAGTAGATCAGTAGCTTTCTCTCGGTTTTCTGGTTAGCGCCAATTCGCCCTTTTTGTCTGATTCGTAACAGCTTAGCACTCGAAACTTTCTAATCTTTAGCGAACAGAACAAGCACCTGCGTTCCCGCATGGGAATTGATAAGGTTTAAACTGCCAATGTATTTGCAATCTCGTTAGTCATGTGGTCACACGTCGATACGATGCATGGACGGGACTATCTAGCTATACAATGAAGAGAGTTAGGGATGATTAAATTAATAGACGCGTTTAGGTGAGGTAGTTGACACGCGCAGCCTCACGTTGTGTTATTCAACTTTTAAGTTGTTTGATATATAGGTAGAATTGGATGATGAAATTTTACAGACTTTTCGTGTACCTATTTCAATTCCGTTTATTAGCTTAAAAAATATATGGCGGTTCATTAGCGGGCCAATAAGCAAAATTATAAATGAATGGTAAAGTCATCGATAGGCTAATTTGTTAATTTTAATTTGGTTTTTAACAGATATTCAGTTCTTTGATTATATTCTTTATACTGTCGTCGAGACTGCCTCGGGCCTCGGTGCCGCAGTGGTTAGTGGGTCTTACTGCTGCGCAAGAGGTCGGGCAAAAAATTTGTACATAAGTTTTCGGTAAGAAATTCTTAGTGTCAGCCCGGAATCTGGGAGTCGGCGGTCCTGTGCCCAATCCCACTCCGGTCGAGTTACGCTGGTGTCTTATTGGAATATGAGTGTAAGGGAATAGGGAGTGCACTTGTGTTGGCGCACACACTTGAGCACTATAATATATCCTGCGTTCGTGGCTGATCGTCGAGATTAGCCGTGCGTCGTAGCCGTAATCAGTTGGAGGATATTATACGGTCGTGTCAAAATTCCAGCCCTAAAGGCGTTAAACGGGGGCGACCGCCTAGTATTACCAATAACTATAAGTAGATAACTTCGTAGCTTCCAACCGCTTAACGTTGACCTAAAAAGTATGTCTTTATTATACGGAATTGTATGGGGAAGGGGCGACAAGGAATTTCTCATTTAGCCCGGGAGACAAAGTAGGGATTCCGATCAACGCAGTCCCCGGGCTTCGCACTTCTCGCATACCGAGGCGCTCGTGAGTTGCGTTCGACGCGGCTCTAATATCAAATTATTGCAAAATGATTTGTTTTATTCAGACAATATTCTGGTGCCGTCGTCATATTTCGTCGACAAGAGTTGGAAATTGCTTCCCCCAATTAAGAGGTTTCCAGGGTTTTGGCCCATACTAGTTTGGGCCCGCCGCGGGCCAAATTGCTGAAATTTTTTTTCCGGCGGTTGGGTCTACTCCCAATTGTATAGAGGATTTGTTGTATAGGTTGAAGTCTAGCACAGTTGGAAGAAAAAGTTATTGCATCTTAACTAATATTATTAAAACTGTGGACTCTACCATATTACGTAACTAAAGCGACCCATGTTTCCGCTGAGCTGAGAGGATGTCGTTGTAACTTGAACAAATATTTTATGTGTCGAACAGGTTATAAAATGTGACTTATAGCACTTGCCTTTTCTAGCTTTGGTTATTTCAAGTCCATTCGATCGAAGTTCATCGATTTTAGTTCGCGTCTTTTTGATCTACCAGTTATTGTAAAACTTCGTAATGATATTTTTATACATATACAACACCCAGAGACAAAGAGAACAAGTACCTATGTTTGTTCAGCGAATCAAGCTATTAGATCGAATCCACGGACGTTTGAGCGTGAGGAAGGGTCTGAGTAACTACCGAGACATTGCAACGAGCCAGTGCAATGTAGATGGAATTGTATTTGTATCATTGATTTGAAGTATATTTAATTAGGTTAATTTTAAAGTAGGTTAATTTATTTATATGTTAATTGTGAAGGTATGTGTTGCGTAACGTAATTTGAAATTGGACACACGCAGTAGTTATGCTGTCAGACACGTGTACACTACTTGCTTATACGTACTTATTTCTTTATAGATAGATAGATACTCTTTGTTGCACAATAAACAAAACTTAAAAGCTAGGTATACAGAGATACAGTGTACAATTTAGTCGGTCTTATCGCTGGGAGCGATCTCTACCAGACAACCTTCAGTTAAAGGACATTAGATAGAAGAGGGGAGGGTGGTGCAATCCTTTTGATTTTGAACATTGATTAAGTAATTTATAGTATAAATACATATGTATATCTAGATAATGAATAAAAACGTTATCATACACGAATGTTGCCTAACTAAAATACAATATAACCTACACAAACTATATAAAATTATATAAAAATACTACTTTATATATTTATTTGCATTACATATGACTATATGACTAGGTATATACCTTGATAGGCATTGCAAATTGACATAGAGAGGGGAAGACATTTTTTTTATTTTATATAATACCTATTTTAATATATGTTATAGTATTATTTGAAATTTGTATGATATATTTATAATCCACAGGACATACTTACTTGTATTTTCTTATATTTTATTCTGTAAATATTCCTTAGTAGGTAACGCGTAATAAGTACATAATATTATTAGTATCTATCTGGCAGACTAGGTACACCCAAAAAGTTGTGGCTTGACGTCGTAACTTAAGGGATGACATGCGTGCCAACAAACTGACCATTATAAGTGCGAAGTGGAAGAGTAGCTCCGAGCTAAACGAACAACCGGGACTAAACGCTAAGATGATGAAGAAGAAAGTATCTATCTTCGCATGTACTTGTGGTCGGTAAAATTATAACGTTATTTACAGCGAGTTTCAAATAATGGACAACATTTCATATTTTTAACATGTCCATATTGTTTTTTTATATGAAAATAGACATAAAATGAACAGACCTATATTTTTTCTTTTTTCAAAATTTGTCCATTTTCATGCATAAAATAATTATTGAAATTCTTTATATTCTAAATAGACGTAAGCGCCAAATGACGTCATCGGACGGCTGAACACAGCGATATTCGTTTGCTTATCATTGTTTTAATAAAAAAAAGGTACTACTGTCAAAGGTAAATAGTACTAGTGTCAACATTGTCAACGTCATTCATACATTCAACGTTGACAAGTTGTATTTTTTTTTTGACAGTTAAATGTCATGGGTTTGGCATTTCGTAAATTTAAAACTATAATGTGCTAAGCAAAGAAATATTTTACATTCTGCCGTCCGATGACGTCATCTTACGTTTTTTAGTTTTTAATTTTTTTCCCAGTAAATAAGCAATATTAAAAATGAATAAATATATATTCGAGCAACGGAAAAGTAAACAAAGAATTGGTATTTTTTGTTTCAGACCTTAGCAATTTTGAAATGTTGTCCATTATGGCAAAAGTACGCGGGGCTCGGTACTACAATCATCATCACCTTAGCGACACGCTAAGGTCATGATTACGTCCAAAGCCGTCTCTTTGGTGCGCGGTGCGCTTGAACTCTGGTTCAGGATTTGGGCGGTCTGATGATTACATTAAAGCAACTGCCGTTTAACCCTCTCAACCCTTTAACACGGAAACCATACCAACTTATTTATTAAGACTTCACAATCCAAGTATAAACAATCTAAAAGCAATTGATTCACAAAAAATAAATAACACCGTCTTAATATTGAATATTGTAGCATTTGAAAGGTACCTTAGTGCATATTGGTCAAGCTGGATTATTCTCGTAATAATCCCTCTACGGAAACAGGTAGGTTTTTTATGCAAATCGTGGAGTGATCGTAAACATTTTGTGTATGTAAACCAATCCCATCGCCACCTATAGCGTCCCTCTCGGAAATACTTTACATTTCATAGCTGACTAACGTGTTTATACGAGTTTGGCCTTTGCCCGAGTGTTTGTGCTCATCGATTTGCAAACGTTAAGCTACAATGGCACTGATTCTGTGATAAGGAAATTGCATGAGAATTATAATGGACCCCCGTTTCTCCCCTGTCTTGTTTGTTACATTTTGCGTCTTATCTATCTTGTCTGTAGGAACCAGTTTACTTTAGTGACCTTGGGAGCCTTCACGTCCGTGAAAAAGCAGGCAAACTGCTGGAGAGTCGCCTACATTGGTACGGCCATGTCCTGCGAAAACCGGACTGCTACATGGAAAACCAACTTCTGGCCAAGCCCCCACCGCTGGGTCCCGGCAGAAGAGGTACACTTAAAAAGGAGTGGCTTGACGTCGTAAAGGATGACGTGCGTGTGAATAAAATGACCACAATGGATGCACAAGACCGTGCGAAGTGGAGGAGTCGATGCAGGAAAGCGGACCACGGACTCCGAAGTGGTAGTTTGAGACGCAACCGGGCCAAAACGCTAAGATGATTATGATGAGAACCTAGTTTACTTGCGGCTTGAGTATTCTGAAAGATTTAATATTCTCTCCGAGGATTTCTTCGCGTCCATTGTCTTGGCATCGCGTTTGGACTCATTCAGTTAAATCAATCAAGATTTTTTTCTCACGGACACAGGCTATTGATAGATACCAATAGCTATTTCATGCTGTTCCTCATCTTTCTATCTCAGTTTTTCCTCATCCAGTAATTACGTTTGCCACTGCGATCTCCACTGCCGGACACGGGGCTGATACTTTAGCGCTAAACCAACTAATGTCAGATATACTTTTTTCATAAAAATTGCTTGTGCAATAATATAAAACAATGCTTGAAGTTGACAGATAAAAAACCGAACAATAACTTATAAAGTAATTATCTACTTGCTATCCGTATTAATGAATTCCTATCGGCATACTACTATCTGTTATTATCACACGGTAGTAAAATTATATTCTTGGAAATATAATTGCCTAGTCTCAGAAACTTAAAAGAAATACTTACTGAAGGAAAATTATTAATACTATAAAATCTTAATTATGATGCATCAGAGTGTGGTACAAACTTCGATATGTTGCGGGGCTATTGCACTACCAAGGACGAAGAATGTATAAAACAATCGGACCCAATTATAACTGATAGGTATTTTTATTAATAGTAACATCTGCAGAGGTCACCCCAATGTGCGATATGAGTAAAGTAGGCATGAGCATCCTAATCAGTTCACTGGACTGAGAAGAGTGAAGGTCTTTTGAATTTTAAGAACTGTATCACTCTCCTAGTTCAGTAGTTCGTTTAGATAGAGAATAGAGTACGTACAAATGCGTTAATAACGTTGGAGAACTACTGATCCGATTAACTGAATAAAGTGTTGAAGTTGTTTCTTTCTTGATTGCTATAAAAACTGAATTTATATAGGTACGTGATACAGTATTCCTTATCGACGGCCAAACAACTGTTTTTTTTCTAGCTCGTTTAATATTCAACTAATTACATTCCTCATACTAGAGTGTAGATATTTAGGCCATGTTAAAATGTATATTCTTTTTACTCTATCACTTAAACATCCCCTGAAGTCGATGAACTACAGAACCACATCGGAAAAGAAAGAGTGAGTGACAAGAACTGGTTTGTGAACAAATGAACTACTCACTTAGAATCTACACAAACGTTTTATTACGTAAAGAAGTACCCTAACGCCCCGTTTTACTTGCTCGCTTTTTACTTTGGACTTTTTGTCATGCATAATGTATGGAAATAGTACGCAACGATAAGGCCATGGTGCAGCGCTTAGATAAAAGAAACACCAATGAAGATCAAGGATTTGAACTTCTTATTGTCAGAACACGTAAGTTTTATAGAGAGTGGCGTCATTCTGCTTAGGTATCAGCATTGTAGTAAAACACGTCTCTACAACAATCTTTAGAAAATAAATATTAGTAGGTATATGGCAAATAGTAGCTTCAATGCCAAGATAATAGTAAGAAAAATCTCAGTTTTTCAATCTTCTAACATAATAGTTATAAACTAACAAAGTAGAAGTAACTACCTACAAGAACCTGTTTGCTGTAGCCAGTTGACAAATAAGTATTTTATGTATTGTACGACCTGAATGGCTTGCCGCAGTGGCTATGTCGTTTGGTCCCATAACACTCACCCACTCATGGACAGATGAAGGAGAGTCCCAGGAGACTACGGTGAGGCGGCCTCCTCGTGTGGCCCTTTCGGTAGTATTTTTGCTCTGTTTGGAGCTGCTACAGCGAAAGCGTCCTGGCGTTCCTGGGCAACGGCGGGTAGTAATCGGCATCGCCCATTGCTATAATAGCTGCACACATACGGGAGGGCTTCTGGAGTCGTTCTGTCGGGAGCTCAACTGGGAGCTCCCTCGGGGCCTAGGACCGGCCTCACGGTTTAGGGAAACCCCTCTCCTGTGGCTTCTTTTGTACTGGGCCCGGGGCCCTGTCCGGCGTCACCTCACACGTGATTGCGTTTTGACGTGGGCCCCACCTGAGTGGAGCGCCTAGGGGCGCAGTGGCCGAAAGGCCTTGTTCGGAGACCAGCGTCGAGTCTTCCAGCCACGGGGCTCGATAGTAGACGGTGTTGCCAACTTTTCCGGCTTCGTATCCAGCGGAGTTGGGTTTCGCGGCGGCTTCGCTTTGAAGCCTGCGATTTATTTCCCCAACCTACTCTGCACTGCAGCCAGCAGTGTATGGGTGGGGAAGGGTACCCGCAGTCCGTCTCCTGGTGGTGTCCTCCTCCTGGTGGTGCCATTCGGGGGGCGGTGTTTGGTGGGCCGTGGGAGAGGCCCTGGGTCCGTTGGACCGGAGTGTGGAAACAGGCCGTACTGGCGAGCCTCTTTCGCCCTGAGCGGGTTCGCGGTGCCTTAAAAAGGTTCGTTCTATAGCCCGCGTTCCCGCTCTGAGAGGTTCCCGGGCGAGGGATGGAAACTGTCGCAGAGAGTTTAGTGTGTATGCCCCTAGTCGCACCCCAGGGGAGAGCCCCACACTACCCGGCCGACTCCCAGCGGCCGGGTGTGCATAAGGCGGCGCCGACCAACGGCGCCGACGTCGGTTCCATCTGAGCCGGCGGCATTTCTCTCAGCGTTATCAAAAAAATAAAGAGTCCCAGGAGTTTTATAATAGTCGGTATGCCTCTTGCCTCGTTAGGAGTAGCCGTCGCCAGAGGTGAGTCTGACATAACTCATCCGTTTACAGTCGGATGGGTATGCGTAACGCATTTCTCCTGGGTCACCAAAAAAGAGTGGTTATGTCGTGCCGCAGCGTGGAAGGTTCCGGGTTCGATTCCCGGTCGGGTCAATCCTTTCTAAATTGCTGGGAAACACCCTGACTATCGTCATCTTGTACTTATAGTACAGGAGTAGTCTCTGATTTTTTTTTACCTATTTCACCTAATTTCACCACATAAACGTTAATGTCTTTTTTAAATGCCTGTCGTGACGTCAGCAATGTCGCGTAATCGTATTTTGTTCGACCTAACGACTTGTTCTATTGTTTACAGTGTTAATTGCCACTTTAACTTGTGGATTGTATTTAGTTCTTTTCGCGGTTAAGCTTAGTTTCCTTGACCAAGATTATATTATTATCTGCCAGTCAGATTTGTGTATTTTTTTTTTTACTGCAGATAGGTAAGCGTTTGACCATATTTCACCTGATGGTAAGTGATAATATAGTCTAAGATGTAGCACGATTACCTAGAAGATACCTATTCACTCGCGCTTTGAAAACCCCCAAATTGTAGGCTCTAGGGAACACCTTCTCAGGCAGCTGATTCCACTGTTTCGCAGTACGAATAAGGAAACAGAATTCAAACCTCTCTTTGTGTGGACTTTTGGTATTTCTACCATGTACCGGTGACGATTGAGGGTCTGCCTGGTGGAGTAGTGGAAGGACGGAGATGCTCCAATGGCATTGTACAGTTCCGTGGCGCACTCTCCAAAATGTATACGATAGAAGATCGATAAGCTTGCTACCTTGCGTCGGTGATCAACGCTTTGTAGCCTCTTACCCACAAGCTCGTCGTCATCAATTAGCCTCTTGGCTCTCCTCTCAATACTCTCTAACGCCTCAAGCTGGTATTTGGCTGAGCCATCCCAAAGATGAGATCAGTACTCCCTGCAGGCTCGGACTTGCGCTTGATACAAGTTAGCAGCTGTCCTGGCGTAAAGTACTGCCTCACTTTAGCCAGAATACCGAGTTAAATGCCTAAAGTTATATGTACACCTTCTATATTTACCCATTTAGCAATCTAGCGTGTCTTTCCCAGTTGCGTCCAAAGCTGTCAGCTCGGAGTCTGGGGTACGCTTCTTGAACCATGATCTAAGAGTAGGGAAGTCTGGTATTACAATGAACCTTCGCAACCTTTGGACAGGGGAATCAGACCAACTGGATCATGGTTACAAGTTCAGTCTAAGTCTCATATATTTATGCATTGTAACGCCAAATTAATTCAGACATAATAAAGCGATTATGCTTAGGACATAGTATTAATACCTATTCTAGCAGTATTTTGCTGTGTAATGTTTTGTACATGAATGCGCAAAAAATGAAGGTGACGCATCGACGAAACTAGCGTCGCCAATAGATTTGTATTGACTGTAGCGAATATGAGACATTTAAAAAAAGTACAGCGGCGAATCCATAAAGGAAAACATTAAAAAATTTGGGTCAAAATTATGTTATAATAATTTCTTGCTACAAGTAACCATAATTTTTGTAGTTACTAAAGATGGCCACTTTAGGCGATAATAAGAATAATGGAGTAACCATTATTCTGCATTCTGTGTACGAAGAAAATATTACACAAGGTAGATAGATATTCTTTATTGCACAAAAAGAAAATACAAGCATGATACAACAACAACAGACAGTACAATACGGCGGTCTTATCGCTTGTAGCAATTTCTTCCTGACAACCACAACAAGATACTTTCCTTTATGGATTCACCGTTGTCCTTAAAAAAGAAATGTCTTGTGATCGCCACAATTAATACAAATCTACTGGCGGCGCTAGTTACGTCGATGCCTCACCATAAGTTCATAACATAAATCATGAGGTAATTTTAGTTTAGTATTAGGTACTTAGGTACTTACCAACCCAAAAATTGCATGAGCCATTGAGCAAGTCTAAAATAGACATGAAATAACTTGCATAATATTAAGTTATATTAATGTATGGTTAGAGCTTAGGCTTAGACCATGTAATGTGATAGAAAGGCTGACGGCGGGCAATGGGCCCGAGTTCGATTCTCGAGTCAGAAAGTTAAGAAATTCTCAGTGTCAGCCAAAATCCGAAATTTGATATTGTACGCCCGGACCACCGAAAGTAAGATACGCCGTTGGTCCTGCGCCCAACCCTTTTCGGGTCATGGTGTAATATAACGCTAATGTTCCATGGGAAGAGAGAGTACACTAACCTTACCAATGAATATATGGTGTTTGGTCTAGATGCCCCGTTGGTCTAGTGGTTTAAGTACCGGGCCGTGATCTCGGGGTCCCGGGTCGAGCAAAAAGTTTCGATTTTTTCGAACATTGCTCGGGTTTGTGATCACCAATCCGCATTAGGCAAGCGTGGTGAGTAAGCCTAATGCCTAATCCCATCATAGTAGCGATAACTTGATTTCTATGATGGAGGCCTTTGCCCTGCAATGGGTTAGTATAGGCTGATACTTTACTTTACTTATTTGGTGTTTGATCAGTCCATCGCACGTTTTTATAAAATGCGATGATATGCAATCTCATATCATTTACTATAGCAAACCTAAGTAAGGTATACCTTTCTTTACCTTTTAAAAACCATAGCGAATTGAATCATAGTTAATTTGAATTAAATATAATTAAATTTCAACAGCACCCTGGCGGAGAAGAAGTCCTATTGGAGAAAGCCGGACAGGATGCGACGGAGCCCTTCGAGGATGTCAGCCATAGTTCAGATGCAAGGTGATTATTTTACGACATCTGTTGTCTGCTATCTAAAATCCATAGTTACCTATTATGACCTGTTCCAAAATCGTGTTCCGGGGTGTAAGCGACGCTTTTGTATATCTTGGTTTATAATTTCAAACGGTATAATGTTATAATGGCAAAATATGTATGTACCTATATTCGGGTGGTGTATGGTTCAATGTTTGTAAGGCGCGAGGAGTGCGAGGGGTGTGAAGGGCCAGCGGGAGGAAATTGCTCGGTTAACAAGAACTTTAAACAAAATAGTCTAACAGCGTACCCCACGCACGCCGCAAGCTCACGTTTTTTCTAATCTTGTATGTGTAACCAGCCTTTAAAAATATAGCCAGTTAAGTTTGGATTTTACCCTAAAATTGACTTTCATTTTGCTGCCTTATCTACAAAGCCTACACTGGTCTTCGAGCAGGATCGTCAATGTTTTTTACACCGCCGCAGCGGAAGATAATGGTAAACACGCGCAGTACCGCACGCCGAGAAAGGGAATGACAATTGAAGGGTACAAGTGAACCGCAGCCAAAAATGGAAAATAAAGAAGATTTCGAATTTGAAAGACCTGGAAGAAGTGCTATTAGTGTTAAAGAGGAAACATTAAAAAGAGATAGTCTCGAAAAGAAAAAAAACACAACTACCGCACATTCGTCTGTAAAATCAAAATCAGCAAAAACAAAGAAGTCTTCGTTATCTGCGGGGCTGGCAGAGAAGAAGAAGCTGGAGCTGGAAGCGGCACAACAGGAGGCTCAAATACAAATGAATCTTATAAAGAAGAAGCTAGAAGCAGATCTAGCAGCAGTGGATGAAAAATACAGTCCAAGTGAAAGGAACACAGCATCAGAGTGTGGCAGCCAAAATACCAACGATATTGAAAACTGGCTTGACCATAGTGAGCTGGAATTGGAGAAACAGAAAGCTAACAAACAAGGTACTAATAAAGGCTTTCAGTTACCGCCACCAAATAATGATGGCACGGAAGGTCCAATCCAGCAGTTAGCAATCGCACTAAATGATCTGGTCACAACCTCGATATCTACTGAGCAACATGGTAATCTTCTCAGTCGCATGAGCACGCCACGAGAGCTACCTTTATTCTCTTGTGATCATATGGAATGGCTTTTCTTTAAAAACGCATATGAGGAATCTACAAATGTATGCAAATTTAGCCAAAAAGAAAATCTGTGGCGCTTAAGAAAATGTCTTCGCGGGCCAGCTAAAGAAGCAGTCGCAGCCTTGTTGATAAGCACCACATCGCCTGAAATAATAATGTCGACCCTGGAATTACAGTTTGGCAATCCAGATTTAATCATTTCAAAAATACTACAAGATGTTAAAAAGTTATCTCCACTATCTCAAGAATACCACAAAGATATAGTGCCATTTTCAATTAAAATAAAAAACTTCGTCGTATCTGTACAAGAATTAAAACGAGAAGAGTATTTATACGGAATAGATGTGGTCAATATAGTGCTATCTAAATTACCCACTGTATTGCTGTCTAAGTGGGCGGACTACAGCTACCCGCTTATCACTGAACGCGAGAAGTCTAAACTCGACATTCTATCGGACTTCCTCAGCATGGAAGCCATCAAAACATCTACATGCAGTGCAAATCTAATGAGTAATCGGTGGGACAATAAACGTAAATACAACGATATTAACTACGGACATACGCAAACTGTTTTGGTACAAAGTGATAAAAATGAACAAAGTGAAAAGTGCCGTTTTTGTCGCCTTCATAAACATAAATTAACGGACTGCAAAAAGTTTAAGAAATCATTACGCAAGGATCGCTGGTTTTACGTGCGACGCGCAGGTATTTGTTATAAATGCCTAATATCACGTCACGTTAGACATACGTGCCCAGCTGCCGCGTGTGACGTCGACGGGTGCGGGGAGCCGCATCATCGCCTATTGCATTTCGTTCCGAGTGCGCGCCAAAATAATAACAGCTCGACGCAGGCACATTCCATCGATACCGCGCAGCCTACAGAGACTGAAACCAGTGCACAAAGTGAATCAGTTACTCATATCAATGCAAACAATTGTTCTGTGTTATTGAAAGTGGTACCAGTGAACATTCGTGGACCTAACGGTATATTCAAAGCTTGCGCGTTACTCGATGATGGTAGTACTATATCTATTATAAGTTCGTCACTAGCGGAGCGCGTAGGTATACGCGGACAAAAACAAACTATGCGAGTGCGGGGCGCATGGGATAATACCGAATTGTTGTGTGAATCGGAGCTGTTGAACTTAAAGTTATCTAATAAACTTGGTGAGACATTCGATATCAGTGTTCGCAGTGTAAAAGAACTTGCTTTACCTCAACAAGACTTAAACCTAGTGCGTTGTGACAACTATAAACATTTACGAGAACTAGAAAGTGAATTATGTTCCGCTACACTCAAGCCCGAACTGTTGATAGGGCAGGACAATTACCATTTGCTGCTACCTTTGGAGACTGTGATGGGCAGTCCGAATGAGCCCTGCGCTACTCGTACGCCGCTGGGCTGGTGCCTGCACGGCAGGGTGCCGCACGCTTCTTCATCTGTGCGCCGGCACCACTCCACGCTCTTCATCACCGCCGACGACGCTGTGGTCAATGATGATGACAGCCTCTGCGACCTGCACAATGACGTACGACGCTACTTCTCAATAGAATCCATGGGGATATCATCTTGTAAGCCTCGCCAGAACTCGGAAGATCAGCGCGCCTGGGACCACCTAGAAAAAACCTCCACACTTGTCGATGGCAAGTGGCAAGTCGGGCTACCCTGGAAGGATCAAAATTGTGTGATGCCTAACTCACTACCTATGGCAATGTCTCGGTTGAAACATGTTGAAGTAAAAATAAGAAAGAACGCCGAATATGCAGAACGGTACCACGAACGCCTGCACCACCTGTTCCTAAATGATTACGCTAAAGAAATAGAAAATAATAAGTATACTGAAAAGACATGGTACTTACCACACTTTGGAGTTGATAACCCAAATAAAAGGAAAATGCGATTAGTCTTTGACGCAGCGGCTAAAACTGATGGAATATCTCTCAATGACTATCTACTAAAAGGACCTGATCTATTGATGTCCCTATTTGGAATAATGTTACGCTTTCGTGAAGATAAAGTAGCCGTAACCGCAGACATCAAAGATATGTTTTTGAGAGTTAAAATTCGCCCTGAGGACCAAGACGCTTTAAGGTTCATATTTAGAGGTAACCTTACAGAGATGTACAACCCTAACATGTTGAAAGAACCACTTAAAACCTATGTAATGACATCATTAATATTTGGAGCTAACTGTTCACCATTCATCGCACAATACATAAAAAACAAAAACGCCCAGCGCTTTGAGTCTACTATGCCTACAGCGGCCGAAGCTATAAGAACACAACACTATATGGATGATTATATAGACAGCCTACCTAATGAATCAACAACCATTCACCTGATAAGAGAAATAATGTCTATTCACTCACACGGCGACTTCGAACTACGTAACTGGAATAGCAACAGCAAAACTGTATTAAACAGCATGCCAAAAGAGACTCTGGGCAGTACGGCAGTAAGGTTTAAAATAGGTGAGCAATATAATGGTGAACGAACTCTTGGCCTTATATGGCACACTGACGATGACACGTTACGGTTCGACGTGTCATTCAAAAAGGTTCCAGATAATATAATAAATGGACAAAAGATACCTACAAAAAGAGATGTGTTACGTGTAGTTATGTCTATTTTTGATGTCTTTGGATATTTATCGCCATTAACAATTAATGGGAAAATAATCTTACAAGAAACTTGGCGTTTAAAAATCAATTGGGACTGTCCCGTAAGCGAAGAGATATATTCTAAATGGTTAAAATGGATTGGCTTGCTAAAACAATTACATGACGTCAAACTACCTAGACACTATCAGGCAATCACCATGAGTGCGAGCGAGACAGATAGGGACACCGGTAACGAGACCTTATCAAGCAAGACGCCTGCTACGGACGACAGCTGTGCTACGATGAGCGCTACGACCGTAGCAGAGTCCGGCGCACGGGGAACGACTACGAGACCGGTTTGTTATTCGGCGCAGTCGCTAAGTGCTACAACGAATATGCCTACTAAACACAATCCAATAGTCACTGGTGTTATGGGTTATAAGAATCTTCAATTACACATATTTTGCGACTCGTCTACAAAGGCGTTCTGTGCTGTGGCATACTGGAGATGGATAGATAACAAGTTTAGAATTACCGTAGCATTCATCGCAAGTAAATGCCGAGTGGCGGGAAATAAACCAATAACAATACCGCGTTTGGAATTGCAGTCCGCTGTCTTGGCGGCAAGACTGGCGGACACGATAACTAAGGAACATAGAATTACCCCCGAGCAGAGAGTATTTTGGAGTGATTCTACTACAGTCCTGCATTGGATTAGAAATGACGCTCGTAACTATACTACGTATGTGGCAAATCGCTTAGGCGAATTGGACGAGCTTTCACATGCAAGTGAATGGCGTTACGTACCTACCAAATTGAATGTCGCTGACATAGCAACGAGGGAAAATCATGACTGCTCTGTCTTGCAAAATGAATGGCTGTATGGACCCACCTTCTTATACAGAGATAGTGATGAGTGGCCGTTGGATGTTATTAATCTGGAAAACAAAGAAGACAAATTAGAATGCGTATCGATTTTACAAAAGATAAATGAAAACTTACCTGTACCGGAACCCACCAAATTTTCTTCGTGGTTGCGCTTGCTCAGGTCTGTGGCACGAATACTCACCTTTATTGATATAGGGTTAAAGGCCGTCCTGCGTAAAAATAAAGACAGGAAGTTTACTTACAATGTGGATGATGATGTAATGGAAAAAGCCGAGTGTTTACTTTTAAAATACTCACAAAAACAGTCATTCAGTGAAGAGATCGTTTGTCTTAGAAATGGTAAAGCAATTAATCGTTCTAGTAAGCTACGTACCTTAACACCTTACCTAGATGAGCGCGGGATCCTAAGGGCTGCTGGTCGCATCGACGCTGCTACTGATGTGGCACCTGAAATGAAAAGACCTGTGATTTTAGATGGACAGAATTACATCACTCGTTTAATCGTCATGCATTATCATATCAAAGCTGCGCATGGTAATCAAGAAATGGTTGTTAACGAATTAAAACAAAAATATTGGATAAATAAGCTACGTCCAACAGTCAAGAATGTCGCAAAAAAATGCATGTTATGCAGAATAAGAAAATGTAAACCAGAAATACCAAGGATCGGTGACTTACCTTTTGCCAGAATGGCACATCACCAACGCCCTTTCAGCTACTGCGGAGTTGATCTATTCGGCCCAATGGAAGTGACAGTGGGCAGGCGCCACGAACGGAGGTATGGAGTTTTGTTCACTTGCCTCACTCTAAGAGCTGTTCATATTGAGACAGTGTCTACGCTAACTACCGACTCCTTCATCATGGCTCTTAGACGCATGGCTGCTAGACGTGGATGGCCGCATCATCTTTATTCCGATAATGGAACAAATCTTAGAGGGGCAAACACTGAACTTAGTAAATCTGTAACAGATATGAATGAACAAGTCCTGATAGATGAGGCTGCAAACCATGGCACTAAATGGACGTTCATACCACCCGCCAGCCCACACTGGGGTGGGGCCTGGGAGCGCCTTATACGGAGCGTAAAGAAGTCTTTGCAGATTGTACTTAGAGAACGAGCTCCACGTGAAGAGACTTTGAACACGCTTCTTGCAGAAGTGGAAAACATCGTTAACAGTAGACCACTTACACATGTTTCTGTCGAGGCCGGTAGCCTGGAAACCTTGACACCTAACCACCTCCTTATTGGAACATCAGCTCACTTACCACAGATTGGTATGTTCGATGATTCAGATTTATTCATACGAAAACAATGGCGCATTTCACAACGTCTTGCAGATATGTTCTGGAGCAGATGGGTAAAGGAAGTCCTGCCTGACTTATTGCCTCGTAAAATATGGAATCAAGAACAGCGACCCTTAAAGGTGGGAGATTTGGTCATGGTGGTTGACCCTAACAACCCCCGGAATGTGTGGCCAAAGGGCTTGATTGAAGAGGTGTGCCCTGGAAGAGATGGACGGGTCAGGATGGTAAGAATAAAAACCAAGTCTGGAGTACTGACCCGGTCCGCCGCACGCGTCGCTCGAATCCCTATGCATGAAGAGTGCTGCTAGCAGCACTGGGGTGGGGCGTGTAAGCGACGCTTTTGTATATCTTGGTTTATAATTTCAAACGGTATAATGTAATAATGGCAAAATATGTATGTACCTATATTCGGGTGGTGTATGGTTCAATGTTTGTAAGGCGCGAGGAGTGCGAGGGGTGTGAAGGGCCAGCGGGAGGAAATTGCTCGGTTAACAAGAACTTTAAACAAAATAGTCTAACAGCGTACCCCACGCACGCCGCAAGCTCACGTTTTTTCTAATCTTGTATGTGTAACCAGCCTTTAAAAATATAGCCAGTTAAGTTTGGATTTTACCCTAAAATTGACTTTCATTTTGCTGCCTTATCTACAAAGCCTACACGGGGGAAGGGTTAGTTTAAAGCACTTGTGACTCCATTGGTGAGCGGGCCTATGGGCGGCGACAATGGCTTACCATCAGCCAAACAAAACCAGAGCCGTTCTATGTATATATCACCGGAAAATAACAAGATCCGTAAGCTTATCAATTTACTAGGAAGTTTATAAACTTTCGTAGGATTCTAAACGAGAGATAAATTGTATTATTTTACGTCCACACTTTCGTAAATTTATCAATTTCCGATGTCACACGGT
This sequence comes from Marasmia exigua, assembly GCA_019059595.1. Taxonomy (NCBI): domain Eukaryota; kingdom Metazoa; phylum Arthropoda; class Insecta; order Lepidoptera; family Crambidae; genus Marasmia; species Marasmia exigua. Next base: position 18,330,696 of record CM032464.1, on the reverse strand, counting down.
AAATTTATAAACTAACGGATATCTATTCGTAAAATTTGGTATGGTTTGACCAATCACATAAACTCTTTTAAACATACGCATCTTTGAAATACGTAAAATAACACAATGTTCATTACGAAAATGTGGACGTAAAATAATACAATTTAACTCTCGTTTAGAATCCTACGAAAGATTATAAACTTCCTAGTAAATTGATAAACTTACGGATCTTGTTATTTTCCGGTGACATGTACCTATATACAATTCATGTACACATGGTGTCACGTCGAGTTACCGTGCTACCTTTGCTGGACTTTGGACGGTCTTTATGTCTGAGACAACACAAATGACTTAGGGACCTTCTAATGACGAGTATTACTATACTCTTGCTATACTTTACTCTTTTCTAAAAGGCCGGTATCGCAACAGCAACTACTCTCTGAGATCTCCCTTGTAGCTTCAAAAATAATGTTATTGCAGACTGATTAATATAATCGTTTCTTCATCCGTATCTTTTAATATATTCGTCTGCGCATGCCGCTAAACTTGATTTGAGGGTACTGCCTGTGGTACTGCGTCAAATGTTCTGACAAACCTGAACCTGACCTTGACTGATAGTGACTAAAAATTTTATGATGATCACCCATATTTATAGATTTATTAGTAGAAACGATTTTTTAAATTCGGAAATAGCTATTAACATTCGAAACACAATAACTATTACAAACAACACAACAGTTCGTATTTATTAAAACGCTGGGATAACATCCAACACGTTAATTTCATCCCAACGTTAAGTTATATATATATATATGTCCCGTTTGCGACTAAAGCTATCGCTTCACTTGGACCGTGATTCAGGATTTGGTGGTGGTTAGTCTGGAAATTACAATCAAACAACTGCCGTCTGAACTTCGCGCGCAACCCATAAACAGGGGAGCTATTTTTGCACAGGAATCTGATTTAGATATAGATGGAAATAATATGGCATTAACTTTACAGGTCCCTGATGAAGAAGTACAAGATTGGCGAGCTGGTGGAGTCGGACCGTAAATCGAGCAAGTCCGGGTACTCGCCGCAGTGGAACAACGACCAGCCGCAGGAGCAGGGCAAGTGCGTAATCGCGTAGCCGGCCTGGAGCCCCGGCGCTCTCTCGTAGCCCACGCTGTAGCCTATACCGCAACTTGTAGCCTAAACGTAACGCCTTATAGGCCACACCGTAACATCGTGTAGCCCATACCGTAATATCGAGTATCCTACACCGTAACATCTTATAGCCTGTATCGTAACATCTTGTAGCCTGGAGCCCAATTCTCGTGCTCGTGATATTTTGAAAACATGGCGGATATCATCTGAAAACCATAAAAAAAAACTATTTTTTAGTGATATATGTCGTGTGAAAATAAATGTCACGAGCACGAGAATTGGGCTCCTGTACTCTAACATTTTGTAATCTATAACGTAACATCTTGTAGCCCATACGTAACATCTTGTAGCCCAAACCGTCGTAACATTGTTTTGCCCATGCTTTACTCTCGCGTAGCCCATATCTTAACATCGTGTAGCCCACACTGTGGCCTCGTGTAGCCCATAAAATAACACCGTGTAGTATGCTACATTGTAATATCGCATTACTCTTACACTGAATATTACGTTAGCCGTAGACTTAAGCCATATTGCTACGTCTAACTCACTGACATTCTCATCGCACGTGGAATACTTAATCATTGGGGTCATATAATTTATTGGAAAAGGGGGCTTTCTGCGAATTTGTTACTATAGTAGATCTGCAATACAACTTCCTTTTCTATTCTCCAATTTATTTATGCGGTCTGGTTTTCCTTAAACTGATGTATGAAAAGCAATACGTTATCTCGTCGCATCATATACTTCTTTGTATGGGCAATAATTCAGCACGCAAATAGTAGCTATAGGGAAAATCGTTGATAAAATTATTTCCTGTGATTTGGAGAATAAACGTTTTAGTATACGCAAGTAAATAGTTTAAGATGCATTCCTAAAATGAGCCTACATTAGTTTAGTGTAATTTTACTTAGCATTTGGTAGTGTAGTTTGGTAAGCGGCTTAATAAGATTTAATTACTGTTTGCTTGTATCGAGAGAACATGAGGCATGTGTGAAAATGTTATAAGGTTAAGTCATCAAATCTACCATACCCACACGTGTGATGTTTTGCATTTTACATTTTTTGCACTTTAGTCAATCATTAGCACACGGCTACATGCACGCACATGGCTCTGTGTAAGCGTAGTAAATCATTTAAAATTGTTAAAAACACTTTAATTAATAACTATTTATTGTGATTCATATGATCTGGAATTTTATCGAATATACATTTTGTATTTTTAATTTATAGGAGTACCCTTGGGGTGTTAGTTATTCTAGTAAAATGTATAGTTTATGCGCATTTTACTTTGCTCAATACATATCTCGTGCACAAATACTATTTAATTTTAAGATTATTCTGGTGCTGAATATATTTCATTTGAAATTATGATGTGATTTAATTGCACTAAAATTTGCTCTTATTTGTCATTTTTATAAGCGTCTAATATATCAAATATTTCAATGAATGAACCCTTAATATTCTTTAATATAATTTGATTGTTATTAGAACTTGTCGTACTTATAAGTATCTTCAGTTGCAGTAATGATAGTTTTACATTCGCCCTTATCAGCAGGACGGAGTTCAGTAAGTTTATAAACTACGTCAGTTGATAAGTTCTCATGATACCTAGGTACTATTTTCTCATTAAATGATTGCCTAGTCTCTTTGGTGCTTTGATTTCTATACAAATATACGAATATATTAATATTGAATAAAAATATGATGTATATTTTGTGTGTTGTAATGTTGAAAATAAATACCTTGTTCCGCAAATTGATTCCTCATTTTGACCTGTTCATTTATTACCCTGTTTTTTATTTAGCCATTACTTGTTTTACACAGATCCATGTGCCTAATTTGTTTTGTTTACTTATAGACATTTTCGTATAGAAGTTTTATTTTGCTGGTTTATGCCAACTTATTCATGAATTACTTTTTTCTTTAGTTTTGCATTTTTTATGCGTACAAATTTTACTTTTGACACCAAATTCACATGCTGCACGTAAAATGAAATGTACACACACTATACATCAGGCTACCACAAGCTGTCAAATTTCCTCAATTGATATTGATCCAAACGTGTTTGAAATAAAGGTTGAAGAAATTTGACGGATTTGTATACATTGATGTGTGGCTGTCCGTACTATTGGATTAACAAAGTAAGTATACTTAAAATGCAACAGTGATAATTTTTATGAGCCAAAATAATAATTACACCAAAATTCATGCACACATGCCATGCGCGCAACATTTTAGTGGCTATGATTTGCCGAATAGATACATTCACATTAATATTTTGCTCAAGTAGAGTTATGTTATGATCTCATAATAAATCCCACTCCACTATGACTATAGCAAAGTAGGATTATATTTATCTCACATTCTATAATCAGCTGTAATATTGTCGGGCTACTACTAACTCTTTAGTATTAATACCGAAGCAGTCTTACTTATTCACGTTTTCTTCTCAGAAGTTTTCCAAAACCGTTAGAATTAAAAACGTCGCCTTTTAATTTGAATTTCTTGGTATGTTGTTTTCGCAGCGCGTGGAGCTCGTGGCTGACGCCGCTGCTGCTGGGCATCGCCGCCACCATCCTCTACCGGTACCTGTTCGCGTAGCGCCCGCGCCCGGCCCCGGCATCCACGCTATCGCAACTTTACATGGGACAATGCCGATATATCCCTCCATCGCAGGCTTCTTCTCAACTCTTAAGTTCAGTGTGAAGCCAAGTGCAAGCGTCCACAGTTTTAAAAACTATAACGAGATAAGAAACATATTTTTGTAGCTTTCAAAGAACCTACTATTTTTCCACATTTAACGCACATACGGAACCCTTTAAATCCCACTAATATACCGTTATTAAGGACGGATTAGAACCGGATTGGATTGGGTTGAGATTAGCAGCCTGATTTAACAAGTCAACCCAATTACAACCAGTCCAGGCCTGCTAACCTTAATTATGTGTACAAATGGCTAATAACATTGATTAAATCGAATAGTTAAGTAGCTAAAAGGCTATTCGAAAAATATTCGCTGAAAGTGATGATTAACACATCTCAAAGACTAACTTCATTTGATGTTCTGTTTATTGACATCGTTAAAAGTCGATATCAAATTAGGCTAGCTGTTTCATAAATTGATGAGTTTTCAAAACAAGGTGTATTATAATCTGATTTATCAATTCGATAAGCTGGGCCGGAAATTGCTTTGAAATATTATATTTATGACAAGCATTTAGCGTGAGATGGAATAGTGATGAGTGCTTGGGAGACTGCAGGCTTGTGATTCCGTAGAAGCCATGAGTTAGTCTTGAAGTATACCCTTAGATGTAAGAGGACTTGTTCAATTTAGTTCTACCTGATAGCTTTTTAATGTTTATTTCATATCTACATATGAATTAAGCAGTATATTTTATGTACATTTGCATTTTGGATGAGGGTATTATAGGTGCTCTATTGTATGGAAGTAAGCACCCAGGTTTGGGAGTTTTACAAGTCAATTATGATTCTATACCTTTCTCTAAGTACATATATGTTAATATTTTCTTAATATGTAATATGCACAAATCTGTATTTTTATTGTGAGTAAAGTAAAACTTGTCCCTGATTATTGAACTATAACTGGAGACATGTTGATGCAGTGTTTAGAGTGCTATAAATAAAGTTTAATAAGAGTAAATAACCAAATGACTACCACTAGTATTTTGGTGATCAAGGACATGTTATATAATACAGTTTATCGCTTGTTTGAGTAGGTAGTGCGGGCCTTTTATGTGAGAGTTAAGTCAGAAGGTTAATTAGTATGCCTTGTAACTAGCTAGTTGGAAATCGCGAGTGCTTAGAATCCTGCTGCTAATATTGTATGAGTAAATAATAAATATTTCACAAATTAAATTGATATTTAACAGATGATATACATATTTAAATAAAACCCTCTATTTTGGCCCCATGTGTGAGTTATTGGCTAGCTGGTTGCTGACTAAGAGGCCTTGTTTTGTTGTGCTTACAGTGAATTTGTTACAATATATAATATATTAGGTACAATGAATTGCATTTTGTATTACTATGGGCATTGATGTGTAATGGTATTTATTACTTTATCAGAACTGAAATGGGGTGTTAAGTTATCTAATTTATTATATTTTATATATAAATAAAAAATGTGTGTAAGTTAGTATTTCATTTATTTAAGAACTAATTTGAGCCTTATACAAAACTTTAAAATCTTAAACATTTAACAGTCTTTGTCTTTTTTCTATGTGGTAACAATAAAACTTTAAAATAATAACTATATAATCCAGTTCACCAGTGGGTTTTAACTATAACAAGATACACATACTTCAGAGCCTTCAGACCTGCAAAAAATTAAACAATTCATTAAATGAATACTTTGTCATTCCAATCCATATGGGTGAAAGTTTAAAGTTTTCTCATAGAAAATAGTTGTGATGCAGAGCCTCTTTGTGTTTTGCAGTGAATGAGGCGAGGCCCAATTCAGTGGGAAGGGGGAAAAGGTTGGCAGCACACTTATAACTACTCGAGTTGCTGGTGACCATGAGCAGTGGCAAATGCTTACCATCAAGTGATCCACCTGTTTTCAGTGGACCATTCTAGGTTAAGTAGAATAGAATAAGAATAGAAAATATTTATTCAGCAACAACTTAAAACTAGTTACATTTATCTTAGAACTAAAATAAACTTTTGTGCCGAAAAGGTGACCCTCAGCATAATGCCAAGACATAATAATGCCGAGGCGCTGGTTTTCAGGGGCACCTACGGTGGGATGACAGAGGCACTATGCATAAAATTATTGAAATAAAATGTAGGAGGTACAATACACTCAAAACAGTTACAATTATATAAAGATGAAGCCCAAGAGAAATTTAGTATTACTATCATAGAATGAATTTTAAGTAATTATACTACACATTTTTGCACTTCTAAATTATTTTAAAATATAAAATATAATAACTTGCTGCTTTTTTAAGATTTCTGCACATTTAAAAGGTGCTGGTAAATTATTCCAACATTTCGAGGCAGCATAACTAAAGCTGCCTCGGAAAGCGGCCGTCTTGTGTCGCGGGCATAATAGGCGAAGCGCAATTCTCAACCCACGTTGTGAAAACTCCAACTTCTCAAAAAGATAAGTAGGCTGTCTGGTATTGATGATTATTCCAAAGAGAAGTGTGGCGAAATGTAAAGTACGTCGGGATGTCATGTTGAGTAGATTGTGGTGGTTTAGAAAGGGAGAAATATGGGAATATTTCGGAACTGTAAAACAATAACGAGCACATGCATTTTGTATTCGTTGTATGACTCGTTTTGTTCGAGCTAAGAGGCAGCTACCGAAAACTTATTTTTTTTTTGTTGACCCTGGTGAAAATGCATTACGCATACCCGTCCGCCTGGGAGCGGACGGGTTATGTCGGACTCTCCTCTGGCGGGGGCTTCTCCTAATGAGAAGCCGGCCAGAGGCATACCGACTAAAAACACCAGGGCACCACTCTCATCGTCCTTAAGTGGGGAGTGGCCGTGATAACTGGTACGAAACCTTGTTCACGACCCTCCCCGGACGGAGCCCGCCTAAACGGCGGGCAGGACGCTGCCCCCCCCGGGTGGGCTGGGGGGGGCGTTAGGGACAGCCGAGGGTGAGCAGCCTTCCCTAACGAGCACTGGAGGTGACCGGTGCAATGCCGGCGCGGGTATCCCAGTACCAGGCGCCGGCTGGCCACCTCCAAGGAGAGGAAGGAGACGCACATATTGGCGTCGTCTCCGACCCCTCCTCGCTCTTCGGAGCGCGTCGGCGGAAGGCTCCTCCTCCCGCGCGCGGCCAACAAGGAGGCGCCTTGTTGGCCACCACCTCCTCGCAGAAGGTGGCGAAAGCCTTCCAGGCCTCCTCCCCTGACAGTATAGCTCGCGCTACACTGGCAAGGGTGAGGTTCTGGCCGACTTTCGCCACCAGTGCATGGCGCTGCTGGTCCCACGACAGACAATACGCGAGCGTATGATCCGCCGTGTCGTCAGCAGCACCGCACTCGTGGCAACAAGGGAGCTACCGAAAACTGTATCAACATAATTCAACCTGGCCAATATCAGTGTTTCACAAAGCTTGACACGCATGTCCGTATCTATGCAGTCCCGTATACGATATAAAACTTTTAGTCGGTAAAAGCAGTTACGCATCAGCTCCGCGACATGGGTCTCAAACTGAAGCCTTTCATCCATAACTAGACCAAGATGTAATGTAATGTAATGTAATGTAATGTGATGTAAAGTGGTATATCTGCCAGGCCCACTCTAGCAACTGATTCTATTAAGATCTAATAAATCATACAACAAAGTATATACCCAATGAAGGCACAGTGTGAGCAGTAATATCTATCACAGTTGTAGCAGTGGCGCTTGCACGAGCTGCAGAGGGCCTTCTCACAATACGAGCAGGAGGAGTCAAATTCGCCGCCGCACACACATACTGGCGAACCAACGTTTTGTACCTAGAAAAATTTACTAAGAATAAGAATATTATTATTTGTTACAATATGTAATGACAAGAAGATATGCAAGGGATTTTATTTAATGATAAAAGACGTGGGTTCTTGTTAGTAAGACCTATAATAACAAAAAAATATATATGTATTCCACTTTTGAGAGTGGATTAAGAAAAACCAGCATCAGTTGCAGAGAAAGTACTGTAGTGACAAAAGATACTCTGAATGTTAAATTGATGAGTATGTATAAGTAGTTACCATTGTTCCAGAGTGTAGAAGAGTACCGTCTTTGCCGATAAACAATTGCTTCATCTTATCCTTGCCTACAGGCGGTACATTGAGACTATCCGGACTGTCCGACACGGAGTGTTTCTTGGCACCTTTGAAGAGCAGTTCTAGAGTTTTTTCTAAAACATGCACATCATTATTCAACATCGAGTTTACAGTCGTAGTTTACATTACAAAAATATTTCAAATTACCGTAAACTTTCTTCAATCTATCTTCGTTATTATTGAACTGTTTTAATCCGACATGAACTTTGCTTTGTGGCTCATAATCTTCAGCGAAAGGATTTGTTCGTTTAGCCATTATTAAAACCGAATCCCTAAAGTGATAAACCGATTTTACACTTAAAAATAAAATATAAATAGAACAACCAACGAAATCTAAATAAATTATTTTGACATTAATTGACGTTTCTTATTTTCACGCTTAACCGTCAAATAAAAAGGACAATTTACACCCAACGATATAGTAGTATTCATATCACCAAAGAGTGGTATTCATATCACGCAAGGGTAGGAATTTGTCACATTTGTGATTTTTACATATCACGTGACTAGTTTGACAGAAATAAAATAGTAGAATTTATAGAATTAAGTATGGCTACACCGCCAACAGGGCACCTTCGATCGATGGGTTGCTGTCAACAAATTCTTTCTCAAATATTTATGAAATAAAACCAATATCGACCGTAAATATATCTGCAATTTTTTTTAAGCTCAGCTCGCCTAGTGTGTGACGTTTCCCGCGGTCTGTTCAGTGCTAAAATACCCGGAACAGTGAGAGTGAAAGTTCTGGATGTGTCGTTTGATCCCATGATAGTGACTTGGCTATTCGCAGCATATGTGAGCGGCTCCCTTGCGAATGTTACGTAAGTGGTGGTAGCGCGTGCCATGTCGTGGATGAAGCGGGGGCAGGGTGGCGCGCCGCCGCCGCCAGGGCCTGACCAGCCGCCCTACAGCGCGCCCCAGGTGACTGCACACTTAGGTTACATTCTCCCCGACACCGACGTAAACAATGACGTGGTTCAATCTGTTACATCAACAAAATCATATACTATGATCGATTAACGTTACCATATACGCTATTGTTAAATAAATGACAACATAACAAAGATAATCTTCAATAAATTTATGTAGGTATTTGTATCATATGTTTTGTTCTTTCAGCAATTTGGTGGACAACAGAATGTATATGGAAACTACCAAGGAGGTACGCCGGGAAATGCGCCACAACAACAGATGTGGGGGCAGATGCCTCCGCAGCAGCAGCCTCAGTACAACCAACAGTATGGGCAGGTGTATCAACAGCCCGAGTATGCCAATAATGCCAATCAATACTACCAGCAGCCCGTGCAGCCTGCCCAGTACAACCAGGGTTACAATCAGACCTATAACACTGGAGCCCAGCAGGGATATCAGCAAAATTATTATCAAAATCAAGGAATGCAGCCAAACTATCCACAGAATAAGGCTGGTACAGATGGCTGGGAAGATAATTGGGACTGGGGATGGGAAGACTCATCTAAACAAGGCCTCAAGAGTGCTGGGCCCAATGCTCCTCCACTGTCTGCCCCCCAGGCTGCCCCTCCGCAGCAACAAGTGTTCAATAATGCTAACGTAATAGCAGAAAGTTTTGCAACTACTGATAGCTGGAATTGGGCAATGGAGGATAAGAAGGACACAACAGATGCCCCTGCTCCAGTGCCAGAGAATAAGCAAGCTGCCATGTTGCCTGTTCAAAATATCTCCACTGAGAATAATACAGAAAATGATGTTAATGTACAAAATCAGAGAAGTCCTAGTAACAACTCCACCCATCACCCTACTGATGATGTTAAAACTCTAAATGATAGAGACATAGTAAAAGAACGCTTACCTAATCTGGCCTTGGGAAAGCGCTTTCACTTAGATAATTTAACTCCACAATGGTCTATAGAATCACAAATGTCACAAGAATCTAGTGATGGACCCCATACCTACTCTGAAGGCACATATAGAAGTGAAAATCAATCTAGAAATTCTAGTAAAAGTAGTCCAGGTTTGAATACTGAAAATTCTAACTTTAATTACTCACAATCAGGTATTGAAGAACTGTACCCCCCCAATACTGTGTCCTCCAAACAATCCATAGAAGAACCAACGCTAGCAGACCATGCATCAAGTCAAGACAGTAGACGTGAGAGCCATGACGAACTTAGTAACTCTTTGCAAGAAATGAGCTTAAGTAATAGTGAAAATCCTGCCCCAGACAGTCTTGCTGGTAACAAGGACTTTGATACAAGGCATTCACATGACAATGTGGGAGTAGCTCCAATACTAGAAAACATTGGAGCACCTGTACAGCCTCCACCTTCTGTTTCACCTTCTAACTTTCCGTCTTATCCTCCTTCGAGTCAACCCTTAGCTCCAACATCCTCTGCTAATGCAGTAAGTGGAGGCCTGCCACTTTTGCCCCCTTCATCTACCAACTTTCCCCCGCCTGTGTCTTCACAAAATCCTTTTAAACATGCAGGTGCTTTCTCACATAAAAATTTGTCAAAACCTCCAGCTAATTCACCTTCAATGCCACCTTTCCCACCCCAAATGTCCAATACAAACCTAACCTCCCCCTCTGTGGTGAGCATGGCGTCCCAGCATAGCAGAACACCTGTAGGTTATGGAGCTAATTTAGAGACTACTCCAGATAACTCAGAGAGGCCAGATCAGCCGCAAGTCACGCCATTCAGGCCAATGCCAGTGGCTCCTCCCGTGCCTGACAACTTGGAAGTAGCACCTAGAAATGATAGGAATGAATATTTACAAACAGCCCATTTGTCCAGTGGGGACTATGGCGAGAATACAGACTTCAGTCGCAATGTACCACCACCAGGCCTGAGGAGGATGGTTGTGGGGCAACAGGAGTCTGAATATACCCAAAGTTTAAATTTGTCTTCGGATGAGCCGCCGCCAGGGCTCGCGAGAATGGTGCCAGGCCAACAGACTGAATCTGAAAATGCTTATAATCAAACTAATGACAACTACATGGATCGCCACGTGGATGGCGGCCCGACGGACGGCTCCGGGCGGCCCTACAGACAGGCAGAAGGGCAGCAAACCTCTGACAACTACTCCCAGCCTACCACCACTAGAGGTACTGAGAGAAGACCTATTGGAGAGAGGATGGTGCCAGGTGAACCTAGCAACGATGATTACTCTCAATATCAGGGCACTCCATATGTGAGCTCAAATGAGCAGAGGGTTGTTACGGGGGTTGATCATGAATACTCCATGCCGACAGATCCTGGACCTACCGACGTGAGGGAGCAGAATATGGATGGTTCCGATTACACTGAGCAAACTGTAAGAAACCCGTCTAGGAGCGTAATAGGTGCGAGGGAGTCTAGCAATGATACGTCGGACTACGGAAGGCCGGATGAGCAGCAAAGAGAGCGAAGGGAAATCGTGATGGAGGGTGAGAACCTGCAGGACCTGAGTGTAATATCTTCCACGGAATTAACATTTTCGCGGGAGCAGACATTTGATGGAGCAGACGTTAGTACCGCTGATGGTAGTAACTTAGATAGGAATGTAGATGTGCCAGAAAGTCTCGAGCATTCCATGAGTGGTTCAAGGAGGCAATCTCTCAACCACGTGAACACTTCTGGGGAGGATTCGGAGAGAGATAGACTGGTCAAACAGTCTCCGAGACGGGATAAGCATAAATCGAGTAGGGATAAGGACGGGCGGTATTCCCGGGGCGACAGAAAGTACGACCGCGAGTCCGAGAGGCGGTTGGGGCGGGACGACCGCGAGAGGCGGACTGACCGAGACCGGCGTGATCGGGACGAAAGGAGGGAGCGGGACGAGAGCCCGGACGCCAGGCGGAACCGCCGCAGCACCCGCGACCGGGACGAGAGCCCCGACTCCCGCAGACTCCGGCGCAGCACTAGGAGCCACAGATACGAGACTGAGGACACTGACTATTACAGCGACAAGGAGCGATACCATAGGTGAGTTAAATTAGTTGTAAGTTGCTCAATCCATTGCCAACCGGTGATTCACCATTTCTGTCCCCTTCGTCCTCTGTTCCCTGTTTATTCTCCTACCGCCGATTGGGTATGTAAATGACTGTCGCTTTGTAGGCGTCAGCGCGAAGGCTCGTACACGTCAGGCAAGCCGCCGCGGCACGACGGCGAGCGCCGCTACCGCGACGAGCGGGACCGCAGAAACAACACCGCCGAGCGCGAGTCCAGCTCGCGCCACCGCGACCGCGACCGCAACCGCGACCGCGACCGCGACCGCGACCGGGACCGGTACGAGCAGAGGTACCGGGACATCGACCCCTCCAGAAAGTACGGCAACCTAAGGAAAGAGAGGGAGGACGAACGAAAGAGAGGTTGGTGCATTCATTTAACTTTTAGTTGAAGATGTTCCTCTCGATGCCATAATCTTGATAAAGGTTTTCTCCTGTAATTGACTGATAGTTGTCTTTGAACCCTTGGATGGTTTATTGCCCGAAAGCATTTATTTGTAACTTAATATCAGATAACATCAAAAACAATGATCTGAACCCAATATCATGGAAGGAGATCGGGATTTTCTTCTTTTTTTTATATATGTATATTGCATTAAAGTAGTGGACATTGAGTTATCTTAAGGCCAATGTATTATATTATGACGTAAACTGTAGCGAATGTTACGTATAGATATGAGTGCTATGATATGCAACAAAATAGTTTTATTAATATTTATGACACTAGGTCCAGAAGGAATGTTTACCTATGTATATGCATTGCACATTGCATTTAACTAAATGTAACATGCCTATAGTAAAGATTATTAGTTTTTAATTCCCTTTTATATGATTTTATTCTTGGAAAAACATATTATTGTACTTGGACTGTTCAAAGAATGTTGGTCCAAAGATGCTATAGATGCTACTTATCTCTTGGAAAAGCTAATCAACCATTTGTTGTGATTGGTTGATAAAAAGCTAAAAGAAATTGATATCATTCTCCCAAACACATAGTTATTGTTTTTATATTTATTTTTCAGTTGTGACATTCTCGAGCGATGCGAAATCTAGTGATAGTAGTAGGAAAGAAGGTATCGTCAAGCCTTATGGTTGCGTGCCCTGCCGTGTCCGCACCGTGTATCATATGCATGCGCCACCGACATAACACGAGCTTCTCTCAGGACTTTGCTGGTTTTACAATGCCGCTTCTCTTCAGAATGTGTTATTTGGATTTTATGAATTTTAATTTCTTAATACAAATTGCTTGATTGATCTAAGTACGAAGGAAGCTATCCAAATCTCTTCTGTATTCCGCACCTAGCTGTTGTTATTTCGATACACAAAAGATTTGGGTCTAGGTGTTCTCAGAGTCTTGTCTCATTCTCTTTTCATGGTTGTTATCGCTGTCGACAATGTCTTGTATTTTTGTTCACTTTATTTTTAGTTTCATTTTTTGGTATGTTCATTATTTGGTTTTATATTTGAATTTTTATTTAAATTCCATGTACTTAACTCAACATTTCATAATTTACATGTAAAGTAAAACTTTTAAAAAGCATTTAACAAAAAAAGGGACATACATTGTGAATGCAGTTTTTGATAAAAGGTACATATCGTAAAAAAGAAAATCGATGATTTGAAATGTAAAGTTTCCAAGTGATTTAGAACTCTGTTTCGTGTGTGACAAAGCGTATTGTCGGTCGCCAGGGGAGCCGTACTCGCCGTCGCGGGCGGAGTCGCGCGAGCCCGCCGGCACGGACGACGAGCGCGACCCGCGCCGCCGCGAGCGCGAGCGCCGCTCCAGGCACCACAGGAACGACCCTTACTATGAAGGTAAACTGGAGTAGCAGCAATTATCTTACCCGTTAGGTGCCATTTTGTCACCAAACGCCATGCTATCAACCTAAAAAAGTCTGCGCAGTGGCCAAATCAAATTACTTTAAAAATAAGATAATGAAAGCTAGTAATAAAAGTAAAGTTACATGGAAAATTATAAATAAAGAGACTTGCAAAAACAAAACACAACACAGCAAGCTCTCTCTTAAAATTGATGGCAAATCTATTGATACAGACTCGGAAGTGGCAAACACATTTGAGTCATTCTTTTCAAACATTCCAGTCACTACCACTAAAACATTAAATTCGAGTCCGCATCTCGCTGCTTCTCTCATCAAGTCGCATGTAGATGAGTGCACCACATCTTTTAGATTTAGTCATGTAAACTCAGAGATTATTCTTAAAACATTTAAAGATTTAAATATTAAAAATAAAAGTAAAAAAACTAAAACCCAACTACGACAAAAAACGTCGCTGAAAAAGTATAAAACAAGCCTTCGTTGTCAATTTATGCAATATTCACTATGTAGAGATAAAATTTCATGTTTGGAAATCCGCAGTCACACGTTGTCAAAGGGTAGTATATTTAACGTGTGACTACGCCTTTCCAAACATGAAATTTTATCTCTACATAGTGAATATTGCATAAATTGACAACGAAGGCTTGTTTTATACTTTTTCAGCGACGTTTTTTGTCGTAGTTGGGTTTTAGTTTTTTTACTTTTATTTTATTTGTACTATTTTGGTGTCCAAGTGCTAGTAATATAAATATATATATTCAAAATGTACAAGTCAAGCGCTTTCAAATGATACCAAACACGGCATATTTATCATAACTTTATTTTTTTACTCTGTATGTTTTGTCCGCTAGAGGGCGCCACATTAGATTTTGTAAAACTTCATATAGCCTATAACCAGCGGACGATCAAGACGCTTATAATGATATGTCATTTGTCGAATTCTGATTAGTAGTTAAGAAGTTACGTGGAAACAGATGAACATACATACATACATACATACATACATAGATACATACATAGCCTGTCAAAATCATAACCCTCCTTTTGCTTTGCCGTAGTCGGGTAAAAAGACTGAAGACGCATGGGGAATTTCGATAGATATAATAAAAAATATAATACACTCTATCGCACCCCACTTAGCTATAATATTTAACGAATGTGTTGACGAGGGTCAATTTCCAAATAAGATGAAAATTAGTAAAATCATACCTTTATTCAAATCTGGAGAAAGGAGTGACCCGTCTAACTTTAGGCCAATATCCATATTGCCAGCACTCAGTAAAATATTCGAAAAAATTATATTTACTCAACATCTGTGTCATTTTAATATTAATAAATTACTGCATGGAAAACAGTTTGGATTTACTAAAGGAAAATCCACTACTGATGCAGGAGTGGCTCTTATCAAACATGTTTTTGATGCGTGGGAGAAAAAGCAGGATGCAATAGGTGTTTTCTGTGATTTGTCGAAAGCTTTTGATTGCGTTAATCATGAAACACTATTAATGAAGTTACGGCATTACGGTGTATTGAATAACGCACTTGATATGATTCAATCTTATTTGTCTGATAGAATTCAAAGGGTTAATGTTAATGGAATCGACTCTTCTGGCGCTCCTCTATTAATGGGTGTGCCCCAAGGCTCAATATTGGGGCCTTTGTTGTTCTTAATATACGTAAATGACCTTCCATACTTTACGAAAGATCTATGTGAGATAGTGTTATTTGCTGACGACACTTCCTTGATTTTTAAGGTTGATAGATATAAAGAATCAATTGACGACGTAAATGATACTCTCTCGCAGGTATTGCACTGGTTTACGACTAACAATTTACTGCTTAATTCAAAGAAAACTAAATGTGTAAAATTCACCATGCCAAATGTAAGGCA
The DNA here is from genome assembly GCA_019059595.1 of Marasmia exigua. Classification (NCBI taxonomy): domain Eukaryota; kingdom Metazoa; phylum Arthropoda; class Insecta; order Lepidoptera; family Crambidae; genus Marasmia; species Marasmia exigua. Next base: position 18,315,075 of record CM032464.1, on the reverse strand, counting down.
GGTCGATACTAGTATTAAGATGAACAATGAATCTATTCAAACCATTAATTCCACAGTTTTTCTCGGTATAACTATAGATGCGAAATTGCAGTGGAGTCCCCATATTGCTGCCTTGGCAGGAAGACTAAGTTCCGCTGCATATGCAGTAAGAAAAATTAGGCGTCTGACTGATATCGAGACTGCAAGGCTGGTATATTTCAGCTATTTCCACAGTGTGATGTCATATGGTCTACTGTTGTGGGGGTCTGCTGCTGACATACAAACTATTTTTAGGGTTCCGTAGCCAAAATGGCAAAAACGGAACCCTTATAGTTTCGTCATGTCCGTCTGTCCGTCTGTCCGTCTGTCACAGCCGATTTACTCGGAAACTATAAGTACTACAGTGATGAAATTTGATGGGAATATGTGTTGTATGAACCGCTACAAAAATATGACACTAAATAGTAAAAAAAAGAATTGGGGGTGGGGCCCCCCATACATGTAACTGAGGGATGAAATTTTTTTTTTCGATGTACATACCCGTGTGGGGTATCAATGGAAAGGTCTTTTGAAATGATATAAAGTTTTCTAAAAAACATTTTTCTTAAAGTGAACGGTTTTTGAGATATCAGCTCTCAAAGTCGTAAAAAGTATGTCCCCCCCCCTCTATTTTTATAACTACGGGGTATAAAATTCTAAAAAAAATAGAGGTGATGCATGCTAATTAACTCTTTCAACGATTTTTGGTTTGATCAAAGTATCTCTTATAGTTTTTGAGATAGGTTGATTTAACTGTAATTTTGGACTTTGCTGCTACGGAACCCTTTGTGCGCGAGCCCGACTCGCACTTGGCCGGTTTTTTGTATTACAGAAAAGGGCCATCCGCGCTATATACAGCCTTAGATCACGTGACTCACTTAGAGAAATATTTAAAGAAATTAATATTTTAACCGTGGCTTCCCAATTTATCCTCGACTGCATTATGTATGTACGTAAGAACTTGCACACTTTTCCAAAAAAGTCCGATAGTCATAGCCTTAACACTAGAAATAAACATAGGCTTGCCGTCCCGGTTCTCAGACTTCATAAAATCAGTAATTCATTTGTTGGCTTAAGTATTAAGATATTTAATAAGATACCACAAAATGTCATTAACCTATCACTGGATAAGTTTAAGTCTCATATCAAAACCTGCCTAATGAAGAAAGGTTACTATAGTGTACAAGACTATTTAAATGATAAGGATTCTTGGTCATGTTAATTGATTAATCTTTTGAGTTGTTATTCATAGTAGTCTATTAACCTTCATAATTGTATTTTTTTCTCTTCTCAATTGAAACTCTGTAACATCATCAATATTTGAAAAGAGTAACTACTGAGTTTCTTGCTGGTGTCTTCTCAGTAGAAATCGACATTCCGAACCAGCGGTAGATATTATGTACCTATTTTGACATTCATAAGTGTTCTGTGTGGACCTAAATTGAATAAAGAATTTTTTATCTTTTATCAGTGTGACCAGAACTCGGTTGATATGTGCGGTACATGCGGATAAAAAAGTAATCACGCAACGGGGTGTACAGTCATGAGCGTAGTTGCCTTGTCACATGCCGTGATGCTACTTAAATTTAAATAAAATAAAAAAAAAAATATTATACAACTTTAACACATTTAGTACAGTATTTTCACACAGCGCTATGATGTACATAAAATCTAGTGCTAAAGTTGCACCGACAGACGCATCCTTTTAAATTACATAGATTACTACACTAGACTAGGCCTGTCCTGTAGAAAATATCTATCATATTTATAAAGGGCAATGTATGTTGTATGCAGGTGCTATTTTCATGGAGCGCGTCGACCCTATGGGATCTTTTGTACTTTCCGTATCCTCCCTTATAAGCCTATACTGTCCCACTGCAGGGCAAAGGCCTCACTCATGGGAATCAAGTCACCGCTACTTTGATGGGGCTAGGCTTAATCACCACGCTTGCTGAATGCGGATTGGTGAACTCAAACCCGAAGGGGCTATGATGGTAATTTAGAAAAAAGTTTGTGTGTAAGTGACGTTACCAACCGGAAGTTTAAGGTGACGGGTGACGCCACTGGCGACGCCAATAGATTTTAATTTTTGGCTACTAAATCGGATATACTATTTATTAAATAACCATATACAACGCTAAATACCAATAAATAACGCGAAAAACTTATTCACGGCAAAAGCGGTCACTTTGGCGTGAATCATTTTCTCGCGTACAAAAACGGACCCAACATTTGTGCATGTGGTTATTTAATAAATAGTATAAGTGTTTGCCGAGAGATTGTAATCCCGAAATTGTTTAAAATAGATCGATTGGCGTCGCTAGTGTCACCTTAAAGGTTGGAAACCCACTTGCGACTCTTACCATTAGGTAATCCGTCTACTCATCTGAAAAAAGGCCCAAGTATCATTCATTGCATATGAATGGAACCAATTGAAAAAAAGGAACCATTTGTAATTTTGCTAAAGTAATTTAACAAGCTACTTATGATTGTTAAAATGCGGGTACAGAATAATTTTTGTAACATTTGAAATGTCTTCAATGAATTTTGATGAGAACCTGTTAAATTCGCCAGCGTACTAGCCAAGTTTAACCAAGGTCAGAAAAAAGTATACATATTTAATCTTGACTGGAAGTTAAACTGGGGGGAAGAGGAGTTTACAGGTTGACAGTGTTCTTGTAACTACAAGTTATGCGTCCGATCTACTACCACCTATCAAATAAAAAAGTATAGTTATCATCAAACGATATGTTTTAAGAACCTTAGCCCTGAATCATTTAATCGTGGGTTTGTGAAACCATCCGAAACAGCAGGCTTCCCCTATGTTCTCCTCACCGCCGAGGTAGTGGTAGAGTAATACTGTGTTATTATCACGTTGGTCTGATGCCAGCTTACGGCGGGTCTGCGGCCGGGTACACGGACCCATACCTGCTGCAGCGGCAGCAGTACCAGTACTACGAGCGGCTGCGCGTCACGGACCCGGCTGCCTACATGCAGATCTACAAGATGATGGCGGGCCAGCAGCCGCACGACTACCGCGCGCACTACGGGGAAGGTATACGATAACTATCTCTATTCACAAACCCTCTTATTACAAAAAACTGCTCTTATACCGGTTTCAATAAATAAATTTTAATCCTGAACTAGCGAGTTCATAATTATTACGGAATAATGTTAGTTCTTAAATTTTTATCACAAATCCTCGACTAACCATAGACCACTTAGTACCGCAGGATAGTGTCAAAATTGATCGAATCATTCAATCATTCGTTCAGTGACATTTCATTTTACATAACCTTATTTTGTTTTCTGAAGTAACAGTATTTAGGAATTGTTTTTAAGCAACAATAAATTAAAATATTGACCAAAGTAAGGTTTCCAAGTAATATGCATAGGAATTGCTTATATTTTTGAGATTAAATCCTAAAAATAAATGAACTACTTTCTCACAAATAACTTTAGTGTAAAACGGAATGGACTGTCACAGGGATAAGTTGTCATGGTTACTGAATCGATATTTTGAGGTTATTATTTTATTTTAGTACTCATTTTAAACTAGAGGTTTGGGTCGTTTAACTTAAGTATTAAAGATGATATACTTAATAACGTTAAACTTAGTTTTGTAATAATGTTTATTCTTGTTATTCAATTATTCCCAGTATTAATCCCACTACTTATTTTAAACCACGTTTTGGAATAAGAGGGAAAGGGTTAGAGTAAAACACAGGTTTACCCTTAGCCCTTAACCGTTGAAGTTTCCTGCCACGCTCGTCCTCATCGTGAAATCAATATCCCGCGGTGTTTCCGAACTGATACGATATTTAGAACTCTATTGAACTTTTACTAGAATTTAGGTAGCCTCTAGTCAGTCTTCTATAGAGAGAAAGTTAGCAGCTTTGTGTCCAAAGTCCGAGGAAAGACACTGGCTAAGACCGCCTAAATTGTAAACTGTTTCTCAGTATACCTAACTTTTAAGTTTGTATTTTGTGCAATTGGATCTTAAGGATCTTGGTGCATTTCCCAGCTTATTCCTTCGAAAGAGAAGTCTTAATGTGCTAAAACACTATAGGTAATCGTCCCTTTTGAGCACATCAGAAATGGTCAGGATCAAAATGTAAATTCATTTGCGTATTCAACGGTCTAAATAGTTTTATGTTAATCCGTGACTTGTGCAACGGGTCACGCAGCAAGTCATACTCTCGTACATGGTTTATTTAATGCAATGAAGAATGACCGGGATGAATGGAAGAAGATTAAATAAATTAATCAATGCGCCTGACAGTTGCTAGAAACTAACGCATTCCCTGTACCCTTGTCATAATAGTCGAGAGCGTCTCCCAGCTCATAGTAGCCTTTACAGGACGTCACATATACTCGCTTTATACTAAAACATTTTTATTATGTAATGTAACTTGCAATTAAAATTAAATTATCTCAATTTGAATATCCGAAACGATTTAAAGTTTTCTAAATTGGTCCAACCGGGAATCGAACCGCGGACCTTCCCAGCTTGGGCGCAACGCTTTAGCCACGAAGAGGTATCTCATCTTAATTGATACGACCGAGAACCGATCTACTATGTCCAATCCGGATGCCTTGGGAACAGAGCAGGAAGATAGTGATGATGATAGTGGTAATGACAATAATAGTAATGATGGTGATGGTAATGAAGATGGTGGTAATGACAATGATGGTAATGAAGATGGTGGTAATGACAATGATGGTAATGATGGTGATAGTAATGAAGATGGTGATGATGATGGCAGGGTACGTGGGCTACGAGGCGGGCGCGCCGGGCTGCGACGGGCGCGGGCGCGCGCGAGGAGCGCGGCAGCGTGCACTCGGGCCGCTCCAGCACCACCGGCCTCAAGGGCAACGACACGTACGTACCGCACACTACACCACTACACACATGCCCACTACACTACTGAAAGCAGACATTTGTGGCAGACAGTATCTCTGATAATAGTTTAAGTAGATAATTCAGTTAGATATTCTTCGTCGAGTTCTAGAACAGCTAGCTTTCATACCAACAGAACCTATCCAAATCTGTAATTTTCAACTGCCTGAGACAGTCAATTAGTATTCATTGCGAAATGTTGACAGATTTGGGTATGTTTTTAAGGTACATGAGTAGATATTTGAAACATTTACAAGTGAAAATACGCCTTGTGGTAAAGCTTTAAATACACTTACTCAACTCTGCAGATGGTGGATAGTTGATTTATATGCAGGGTATATCTGTATAAAATTACACCTATTTTAACTTTTAAAGATCATAAAATCAGTCAGAATACACGTTAATAGATTACCCTGAATTGATAGTACATACAGCCACACATCAACAATACTGTCAAATTTCTTTAGTCGATTTCCACCGTAATGTCAAACAAGTTCGGTTCAATATCAATTGAGGAATTTTGACAGATTGTAGTAACTTGATGCGTATTTGTACATGTAGTTTACTAACTTGTACTTTGTACAGAGACCCACAAATCAGGATACTACATCTGTCTAATTTTCTCAATTAATGGACACATTGAACCAAATGTGTTGGACATTAAGGTGAAAATCGATTGAAAGTAATTTGTCAGATTTGTATACCAATAAGTGACGGTCCGTACAAAGTTATTTTCTGATAGGTATTAACAATTTCATAAAACCATCGATGTTATACTGTAAATAGTACCCGATTAAGTCATGACATTATGATCTTGTGAAATACATTTCCCCACGTATCAAGCTGTGTTCATGTCACGTTTTCGCTTGAAAGATAACGCTAATCATAACTAATAATAGCTCATCAACATTCAGGCTTCACTGATTGATAATTAATGTATTTATTTGTTTAAAATAAAACCACAACAGACAACCATTTATTATTAAATTATTTTGCATATTACAAAAAAAAACAATACAAGTCCTAAATATCTTTACGACCATGTCAATTTAGTCATATGAAAAATAGAATATGTATCGTATTTTTCAAAGAAGTTTTACAAATGCCGCCAATCCTAAAGACACTCAATGTCATATTGTCAATGTTTGATGTCCGGAAACGTATTCTGCCATTGTCTTCGGAGCCGACTGTTGCGCATTGTTCGATAATCCGGAGTAATGGATTAAACATGTTTAAGGTGACGGGTAGGGCACACTACTAAAGTTAACACTATTAAAGTTACTAGTAACTAATAAAACAAAAGCTAAATGTAAAGGTGATTACACAAAATTGTTTAAAATTTGCAAGATACTACCGGTTAGCTTAAAACATAGATATTTATTAGCTATAAACAATTTTAACAATCGGGAGCGTAATCTAACGTTGGTTAAGCATAGCATAGGTACTCGCTCGATGTCCGCTGGCAACTTTCATGTACCTAAAGTACATAACTACTTTGGAGATAGAACTTTGAAAAAAAGACTACCATATCTTCTAAATAGCTTGCCGGAGGACATTCGACGGGAACCAGTCAAAAATATATTTAGAAACAAACTAAGAAAGTATTTTCTTGATTTAGTTTAAAATTATATACCCTATTGTGCTAAGACTCAACCGATCCTGCAGACAAACTGTGTAAACAGTTTTGCAGGACAAGTATAATTTGTAAACTAAATTTGTAAGTTTAATAATAAATTCATTAATTCATTAATTCATTCATTAATTCATTAATTCATTAATTCACTAGCTACGCCAGTTGATTTAAATTATTGACAACTAATATGAATATCCTTTTAACAAATTCGAAGCTCCATCGTCTCGGAAAGCACTTATACTATTTATTATAATACTTATACTTAACTTTTTAGGCTGTTTTGTACTTGAAATTTGAATTACCGCAAAAAACGGCCCACTTATGGCGCAAAAACAGATCAATATAATAATAATAATAATAATTCTCACAACATCTCATACGTTGACCTGATTCCGTACTAAGTAGCTTAAGCACTCGTGTTACAGATATCAGACAACAGAGGAACACAAATATGTACTTAAATACATATATTACACCCAGAAACCGAACAAACACAAGTGTTCATCGCACGAATGTTTGTCCAGGGTGGGGATCGAACCTTTGGCGTAAGAGGCAGGGTCACTACCAATTGCGCCATCCGGTCAGTCAATATAAATGTTTGCTTAGAGACTGAATCTCCGAAATTGTTTAAAACAGATCCGGTGTAGTAGCTCATAATTTAAATCATTTAACGTCGCTAGTGCACCTTAAGATATTCATTTTGCGTACTAAAGCAGTAAGGTTGATATACAAATAGTTAAGTAAACAGATAGGTTATTGTCGATAGGGCACATACTTTGTACTCTAGACTGACTGACCCAGATTAAACGGTCGAGCGGCGGCGAAAGTAAGTCCACCGTCTACATACTAATGGGCTGTTATTACGTCATCGGCGTAATGCGCCAGTCCAACAGGCGGCTTAGCGCGTTCTGAAACAACCAACCCAATAGTAACAGATATAAAGATCGCACATGAAAAGCAACATATTGTCAACTCAAAAAATGTTGTTTTGAGATCTATCCCATCTGCCCTTTTCCGTCACAAATCTACACGCGCCGGAAAACGCAATCACCGATTCACAATAGAAAATATTCCATCACAGACTAAAAAAATTGGCAGTTCCTATTTCTGCCGCACCATCAAGAAATGGAACTCGTCGCCGGCGTATGTAAGTGTTGGGTTCATTGCGTACGCAAAAAAAATATTACCGCCAAAAGCTGCCACTTTTAGCGTGAAACAATTATTCGTGTACAAAAACCCAACATTTGTGCATGGTTATTTAATAAATAGTATAAGGGTTTGCCGAGTGGTTGTAACTCCGAAAATGTTTAAAATAGATCCAGTTTAGTAGCTAAAAATTAAAATCGATTGGCGTCGCTAGTGTGCCCTACCCGTCACCTTAATCTCATTATAATATCGATATGCAAGTTTGTCAACTATAATACGGCCGCTAAGTTTAGAAATAAACAAACATTAACTTGCTTTTGTAACACATTATCACAATTTATATTCCTATTATTGGGTTACCTGAAAAAGTATAAAATGACTGCTTCATAGAATCGCAAAATACAAACTCAATGATTCAAAGTAGTCTACAAAGGTACAATAGCAATAGCTTAGAATATGCGGGATAATTTTGTAACACTACATGCTTATATGATGTACAAACAACCATAAGTTGACTTGCTACAATATTCTCATTTGATATTAAATCATATGTGTTGATTCCACATATTACTAGAATGGTTATCCAATGTGTGTTTATTTGTACATATAGCATAAAGGATTGCAGTTCGTACTAAATAATGTGGACGTTAATTTCTGGGATAACTAACAACATCAAAAAAAAAAAGTACAGTCAGCCACACATCATGCTAGAATCGGTCCAATTTCCTGAATTGATATTGAAACAAACATGTTTGTCATTAAGGTGAGAAATTTACAGTTTTGTATACTTCGATTTGTGGCTGTACGGACAGTTGTTTACATTGTTCTGAAGCCCTAATATCTCGGCAGATAAAAGCGATAAGTTAATCTATAAATGTGATAACATCATCGATCTTCGGATGTAGGATTCGAGAGGTGTTTGTCCCATTTCTCACATTGTTTGGTACGAAGTTAGCGTAAACGACTATGCTGCGTCATTGGGGATGCATTAACATATCTCACATCGACATACTAATTCGCTTACGCGTGTGAGAGCTTATGCGCAAATGCTTATACGCAAGCCTTGTTTATAGAAGAAATTAGTTAACAAATAAAAAAAATACAATTACTATTTTATACAAAGCACCGTACGGATAAAAGTGCATTATCCTTATGGCAATAAACGTAAATGATAATGAAAAGTTTGCTTGACATTAAACCAGTACATAGAAGAGGGTTATTCCAATGACCTTGTAAACGAAAACTTAAGGAACTACGATAGCCATTCCGACTAGGATATGCGCGAATTGACGAAGCGTCCAGAGTCCTTACCATGAGTTTGAAATACTATCCTCGCTATCCAAAACTATTGCTCTGTCTGTTTCACATGCACCACAATGAAAGGGACAAAGCGATAGTTTTCGATAGCGAAAACAGTTTTTCAAACTTGTGGTAAGGGTACTGATCTCTACAGATGGCTTAATTTAAAGCCGCCCCGTAACGAACAAGACTACACCTGTCACATCCAAACAAAGGTGACGCACAGCGCGTATGAAAGAGAGAGAAACTCCGATTCGGTCGTAACGTTTTCTTTAAATTAGACCCTCAGATTAGCGACCATTATGAGTTACATGTCAATTGACTGGTTCAATTAACACTGACATTACTTAGCATAATATGTAATATCTTCCAACCGATTTCGGCTAAGGCGGCCAATCTCAACGATCAGCCACTATACATAGATTATAGTGCTCAAGTTTGTGCGCAAACACAAGTGCTCTCTCTATTCGATTGCCCTCAAATTCCAGTGTGACACGACCGGAGAGGGATCGGGCGCAGCACCAACGGTATAACGTGCTTTCCGAGGCACGAGGGTACAAGACCGCAAACTTCCAGACTCCGGGCTGACACTGAGAATTTTTTAAACGAAAAATACAGTACAAATTTTGGCCCTACCCGGGGATCGAATCCGGGACCCTGCTCGGCTGCGACCAAAAAAACCACGTCTAGTCTTGTACCTAGAAATAATGGGAGACGATCGTGCGGTAAAGCGAGCGTATCAGGGACGTCCTAATGGCAAAAGGCCAGTTGGCCGTCCGAGATATCGCTGGAAGGATGAGGTCGAAAAAGACTTGCGCGGACTCTCGGCAGATGACTGGCAGGAGGTGGCGCAGGATCGACCAAGATGGAGGCTCTTATTATCGAAGACTCACTATGGGTCGCTGCGCCAACCTAGTTAGTTAGTTAGTCTTGTATTGTTCTGTTTCACTTACCGATTAATTAAGGCGATGAACTTCAAGGCTATTGTTCAGTCATCGACCGATCGCAACAGCTGTGCAACCACGCTAAATAAATATGCAAATAACATGCGCTCATTAATAGAGACATCGTTTTATTATCACGAAACAAAGCGGTTTTTCATACATTTAATTTGTATATAATTTTATAAGATGTCTTCATCGTAATTCAATACTGTTTTAATGGGATAGCTATTCGGCGATTATGCTGCATATTCGATTATGACTGCCTCGGTGGCGCAGTGGTTAGTAGGTCGCACTTTTAAGCGACGGCTGCGCAAGAGGTCCCGGGTTCTATCCCCGGGTCGGGCCAAAAATTTGTACCTAAGTTTTTGTTATGAAATTCTTAGTGTCAGCCCGGAGTCTTCTAGTTAGCGGTCTTTTACCCCCGTGCCTCGGAAAACACGTTAAGCCATTGGTCCTGCGCCCGATCCCTCTCCGGTCATGTCACACTGGTGTCCCATAGGAATATGAGGGCAAGATAATAGAGAGTGCACTTGTGTTTGCGCAAAAACTTGAGCACTGTAATATATCCTTCGTACATGGCTAATCGTTGAGATTGGCCGCCGTAGCCGCAATCGGCAGGAGGATATTGTTATTCGATAGTTAATATTTTGCTATGTTTCTTCCCACGAATTGTATTTTCATTCACTAATTTATTACTCTAAATTCAAATGTATATATTATCATATCTCTCCTAATGTTCGCCACTCCGATAGATAATAAACATCCACTGCTGGACATAGGCCTCCCCCAATGATCACCACACAGATCGGTCCTGTGCCGTCCGCATCCAATGGATTCCCGCGACCTTTACCCGATCGTCGATCCACCTTGTAGGGGGTCTGCCACGGCTTCGACCTCCTATACGCGGCCTCCACTCGAGGATCTTTCTGCCCCATATGCCATCTGATCTCCTCGCAATGTGCCCTTCCCATTGCCACTTGAGTTTTGTACCATGTCCTCAGCCCATTTAAGTCCCCACTGCTGGGGCACGGGCCTCCCTCAACCACATGATACTCACCACGCTTGGCAGACGGGTTGGCGAGGGTTTTGATATAAATGCAGAGTTTTCCTTCTCTGGGTGCTGATGATCATGCCAGCAGCTTTACCTTAGTCGCCTTTTACGACACCTCGGTAAGAGTGAGGGTGGCCTATTCTACTCTGCCGGGGACCACACGGCAACCAACGGTTGTAAGTTGATTTGTACCATAGCATTAACTAAATTGAAACATAGCCACTGTCATAATCAAGCAAACCTTTCCACTAATACGCTTAAATTAAACGTACTCAAAGAGTATAAACAAGGCATGCGTGTGCGCCACCCGCTTGCACGTAGCGGTGTCATGAGGTGGGCGTTGGTCCGGGCAGGTACTACGGGCCGCGCGCCGAGCCCGCCGCCTCGCTGCTGGACGCGCCGTCGCTCCGGACCGATGTCTCCGACAGGTATACACATACGCACATACTGATTTGTTGGCGTGGAATAAGAAAAACATACACCCCTTATTATAATACAAATCGCAATCTAAATGATTCCGCAACAAAATACATTGCAGCCCTTTTTTGAACGGGATTGGTACGGTAATAACTTTAAATTGCGATTTGTAATAAGGTGGTAGTCAGATTATCTTGGGGGTAAAGGTACGACTACACGCTTTCGAACAACGCAACATCCAACACAAATACAACACAAAGTTATCGATTATAAAAAAAAAAAAAAAATGGAAATTAAAATTGAACTAGCATAAGCGAGGAAAATTATTATGGATACTTTGAATCCTATGCCCTTGAGATAAAGTCACAATGTAGTAAATGTTTTTCTTATTTTGCTATGCATGAAATTAAGACATTGCTTTTTGCCGACGTACATTTTTCACATCATTGATATCGTTTCAAATGAATTTCTTATCGTTATCCTTGATCATATTACTAACATTTTCGCCTAGCGTTTTCAAAGTTAACTTAAGTTTATTTCTGTAAGTTGAATTTTAACTTATCTACTCACATTGTTCATAACTCATGTTCTCGTGTCTAGTAATAAATGCGAATATCTACAGGGACTTAAACACGGATGCATCGTTGAACCTACACCTGGAGGAATCGACTGTCCGCTCGGAGCGCATGACACCGTTCCGTTACTCCACTGCGCACATCAAGGTATGTTATTCGTGTAATGGAAGTTAGCACAGAGTTTTCATTAAGACTGAAGGCCACTGATCTCTATTTTTAGTGTCACAATGACAGGCTTGTCATATTTTGTAAACATGGCCGATATCACCTAAAAACCATACAAAAGAAACTGTGTTTTAGTGATATATGACGTATAAAAATAAATATCACGATCACGAGAATAGGGTATATGACTAAGCTCTAGATTTTACAAAATATAAATATTTCATCAAAATATAGGTCAATATGTGCCAACGGCAAAAAATCTCAATTAAAAATATAACGTCTAGCCAGTTTTATGGTCATTCAAAGATTCATGGGCAAGTCCATTTTAAAAGTATGAAATTATTAAAAAATAATTATACCATTGAATAACCCATACAATTTGCACCAATTATTATTATAGAACCATTGACATAAACGAAACATTTGATATAGCTACCATACAAAATTCAAATGAAATGCATACAAAATACTTAGGTCTGACGTCACATCTTAGTAGCCATTTGTATGGAGCGTTTTGGGTTTGCCCAAAATAATGTGATTTTAAAGTTGTGATATCTCAGGTAGTTTAAATGAGAATCAAGTGATTCTTTCAACGATGTTTCTATAATTGAGAGATCTTTTGATTGCAAAAATAAATAAAAAATAGTCATATACCGTATTGGGGTCAGTTACGATTTAGACTTAAGTTAACTTAACTTTTCTACAAAAAACCTGGGCCAATAACCAGTTGGCAGAGTGGCGGCAGCAGCAGATTTGTGTATTAATAAATAAGCGTTTATTGATTTTTTAGATTTGTATTTCAGTTCTACGATAGATATAAGCCCTTGTCACATCGACAGCCTAACAAAACAGTCCATAGACTAAAGCATAGAGCAGCATGTTTCGTTTACACTTCCAACATACTAAGTTAATTTAACATGTTAAGTTATTTTCTGTATTGATTGTACTCTGTGTGTTGTTTAATAAATAAATTGGTGGTGGTGTGGCAGGGCAGCATCGCGTCGCGCGAGCTGGTGGTGGTGTGCGCGGCGTACCCGGTGGACGGGCGTCCGGCGCGCGTCACGCTGCGCTCGCTGCGACACGCGCTCGCGCACACGCCGCAGGCACGCCTGCTCGCCGCCTACCCCGGCCCGCTCGCACGAGGTAACCACTCAGCCTGCGCACACGCCGCAGGCACGCCTGCTCGCCGCCTACCCCGGCCCGCTCGCACGAGGTAACCACTCAGCCTGCGCACACGCCGCAGGCACGCCTGCTCGCCGCCTACCCCGGCCCGCTCGCACGAGGTAACCACTCAGCCTGCGCACACGCCGCAGGCACGCCTGCTCGCCGCCTACCCCGGCCCGCTCGCACGAGGTAACCACTCAGCCTGCGCACACGCCGCAGGCACGCCTGCTCGCCGCCTACCCCGGCCCGCTCGCACGAGGTAACCACTCAGCCTGCGCACACGCCGCAGGCACGCCTGCTCGCCGCCTACCCCGGCCCGCTCGCACGAGGTAACCACTCAGCCTGCGCACACGCCGCAGGCACGCCTGCTCGCCGCCTACCCCGGCCCGCTCGCACGAGGTAACCACTCAGCCTGCGCACACGCCGCAGGCACGCCTGCTCGCCGCCTACCCCGGCCCGCTCGCACGAGGTAACCACTCAGCCTGCGCACACGCCGCAGGCACGCCTGCTCGCCGCCTACCCCGGCCCGCTCGCACGAGGTAACCACTCAGCCTGCGCACACGCCGCAGGCACGCCTGCTCGCCGCCTACCCCGGCCCGCTCGCACGAGGTAACCACTCAGCCTGCGCACACGCCGCAGGCACGCCTGCTCGCCGCCTACCCCGGCCCGCTCGCACGAGGTAACCACTCAGCCTGCGCACACGCCGCAGGCACGCCTGCTCGCCGCCTACCCCGGCCCGCTCGCACGAGGTAACCACTCAGCCTGCGCACACGCCGCAGGCACGCCTGCTCGCCGCCTACCCCGGCCCGCTCGCACGAGGTAACCACTCAGCCTGCGCACACGCCGCAGGCACGCCTGCTCGCCGCCTACCCCGGCCCGCTCGCACGAGGTAACCACTCAGCCATGCGCACACGCCGCAGGCACGCCTGCTCGCCGCCTACCCCGGCCCGCTCGCACGAGGTAACCACTCAGCCTGCGCACACGCCGCAGGCACGCCTGCTCGCCGCCTACCCCGGCCCGCTCGCACGAGGTAACCACTCAGCCTGCGCACACGCCGCAGGCACGCCTGCTCGCCGCCTACCCCGGCCCGCTCGCACGAGGTAACCACTCAGCCTGCGCACACGCCGCAGGCACGCCTGCTCGCCGCCTACCCCGGCCCGCTCGCACGAGGTAACCACTCAGCCTGCGCACACGCCGCAGGCACGCCTGCTCGCCGCCTACCCCGGCCCGCTCGCACGAGGTAACCACTCAGCCTGCTCGCCGCCTACCCCGGCCCGCTAGAAACTTATTAAATTAGAGGTAAGTGAAAATAAAATTAAGTAAAGTATCAGCCTATATACTGTCCCACTGCAGGGCTGCAAGCTTCCATCATAGAAATCAAGTTATCGCTACTATGATGGCTTAATCGAATGCGGATTGGTGTTCACAAACTTGAGCAATAAATCAAGTTAGTTGAAAGGTTGAAAAATTTCATTAGTCTTCGCTCTTAGGTCATAACAGATAAGGTTGAAGAGGGATCTCTTTTCCATCATCCATTTATGGGTTCATAGAGAAATTGCATCATTCGTCGCTTGTCAGTCGCTTCATTGTAATTAGCAGATTCCCCAAATTCTGAATTATGGTCCAAGCGTACCCGAGGCTTCGGAGCGACAGCTATAGGCACAACTGGGAATCACATGTTCCTTATTATACGTACACATAACTCTTGTAAATAACTATCTAATCACAATTTTACTTGACTACGGCAAAATCAAATTATTATTTATGATTTTGTTTGTCGATTCTTCCTAAACTATGCAGGCGATTGTGATAAATGAGGTACCAATCGATTCCTTATCATTACTGTCCGTGTATCATACGATTTTTTTTCCAACAGGAGTGACGCATAAGAAGAGCGTGATCGAGTACTGCGAGTCGCGCGTGCGCAACGCCGGCGAGGCGAGCTCCAGCGTCCGCGACCCCGTCGGCTACGTGCTGCTGTGGGAGCTGCTGGCGCTGCTGCTGCGCCAGAACGGGGTCAGTGGGCCGACAATAACTTCATCATACACCATAGGAAAATTATCAGACTACCCAAATCCTGAATCATGGTCCAATCGTACCCCGGGCTCCAAAGCTTTTTTTTATGATATAGGGGGCAGACGAGCAGACGTATCACCTGATGGTAAGCGATTACCGTCGCCCATGGACACCTGCCACGTCAAAGAAGTCACAGGTTTGAATACAACCGAGAATTACACACTGAAATGAGGAGAACGCCATAGGATCACTGTATATCCAGTAGTTAATCTACATATGAAATGAGCTGCTGGCGATTTGAATACCTTCAACCCCCTCCCACCTCCACCGAATTCGAGGCTAGCCTCGACATCAACCCACGGCGCGCCCCTAGGAGCTGTTCATCGCGTTACTAGTCCAAACCAAGCAACGAACTCTAAAATTGTATTTCAAGGACTTCCCTCTTAGTTTTCTCTTTGTCAGGCCTATGAAATAAAACCAACATATTTGTTTGTAACTATTTTATATATTTTAAAAAAAAATATATACATTTGGCAACAGGTCGTGGTCGGCACCGACATCGCGGAGCTGCTCATGAAGAATGCACGTGAATACGAATACAGCAAACACGCCGACAAGTCTGCGCGCACGGGTATGATCATTGCAACGTGTCTATAACCATAACTTCACTCATTCGGTCTCTGTGTCTCCGCACCTAGTCATTCGGTCTAAGAAAACCTTAGAGCCCGATATAAGTCCCACGGCAAAACACGGAACTAATATTTTATATTCCTTTTGCCTATATTTATAAAGCTCAAATTTAAATGTTGACCATGACAGCAGTGGCGCCTATCAAGATACTTCTTTGGTGGAACTTAACTGACAAATGCGAATGTTTATTTCCCATACATTTTGACATTTTACATCTGTCAAAAGGAGCAAAAATGTATGAGAATGACACATTGACATCTGTCAGTTTAGTTTGCATAATTAAAAATCAAAGATTAGTTACTTCGTAACTTTTTCGAGTAATCAGATGATCATGAGCGCCCATAAGGTTTTACAAAAAACTTCGCCCCTGACCGAATGAGTAACACTTGGGTCATACACAAAGTAAATCTTAAGTTACCAATATTACTGAGAATGTATTTTCTAAAAAAAATGTCTAGTATTACAACAGGAGCATTAATAAATGTTAATCTATCTTGTTTTTATGTAGAATCAAGACAATCATCAGTATCGGGAGAGCGGGAAGATCTCTCGCCTTTAACACAAGATGCGCCCGCGCATACTCAGGACTTACCTCGTAAGTATATCCAAATATCACAACAGGTAATAAATTATATATCCGTTATGTTACCTCTAATGGGGGTTACCGCGTGTGAAAAATCCGCTAGATGGCGTACTGACTAGCGTTGGACTGAGGTCCAACATCAACAGCATTGGTTTGTCAAATTGACATTTTGCCAGATCTCGTTTAAAAATAACCAATCACATTGTATATGGACCTCAGTATTATACTACGCCATCTAGCGGATTTATCACACGCGGTAGCCCCAATTGACACCCAATTTTAATACGTGGGTGTTTCCTGGACATTGAAAGCTATGCTAGTGGAAATGAGCTTTTGTGTATTATTCCAGCCGCGGAGTCCCCCCGCGCGGAGGGCGCGGAGGAGCCGGCGGCGCTGGAGCGGCTGCGCGAGTACCTCACGTACGGGAACCGGCAGGAGGCGCTAGGTTTGTTATCATATCCTCTTGTATCAATGGATTATGCACAGATTGCAAAACCGGAGAAATAACGAAATCACGTGGATCTCACTTGGAGTTCTATTTTCGATTCAGTCGCCTCGAGTCGACCGCACGATTTCTACTGATTTTTGTTCGACATCCGATATTCCGCATTTTAATCGCTCGATAGCAACGAGCGACCCCACTCACTCTTTGCAATCGAATGATTCTTAGCTAGCGATATGATGAAAATCAACATGCATTCCATTAACTATGAAACGCATTCTAAGTAGAGCTTTACTCATTATTGTAGGTTAATATTAATGTGGCCTATTCTACTCTGCCGTGTGGTCCCCGGCAGAGTAGAATAGGCCACCCTCTCCCTTACCGAGGTGTCGTAAAAGGCGACTAAGGTAAAGCTGCTGGCATGATCATCAGCACCCAGAGAAGGAAAACTCTGCATTTATATCAAAACCCTCGCCAACCCGTCTGCCAAGCGTGGTGAGTATGGCAATTACCCCTCATGTGAGGGAGGCCCGTGCCCCAGCAGTGGGGACTTAAATGGGCTGACGATGACGATGACAATATTAATGAATTTGCCGTTTTGTATGGCGATATTATTAGAAATTGTGTTTTCCATTCTAACGTTTTTTTTTTTAATTTTCAAAATGACTATGAATGCTACTAAGTACTCCATAATTAACTGTGCTTTAATGGACAACGTTAAGAAACGTGTGGGATAGTTTTTCAGATTTTTTAAAAATAAATCTATACCTTTTATAAAATCCTACAGACAGTGACAACGCTTATAGGTAATCCGAAAACACAAAATGCTTGCGTGATGTAAGGCACCTAGCGCCACCTATTGGTGTAAAGTGGAACTAATGTCCCAAAATAAAGTTTTTGTTTGAAAGATGAATAAGGGGAGAGTGTTCTTAGTTATGTTGGATAAAAATCGATCCAAGATGACCGCCGTCACAAAGATATGTATTGTATGTTTCAACACAACTCCCACATTATGGCTATCGTATAGAAGGGCTTGAGTAGCAGAATATATTTATTGTGACAAATTTCAAATCCAAGATGGCCGCCGTCGGGGTTTTTTAAACTTTCAATTTTTAACCTTAAATATAGCCCTATCAAAATAAAATTATATTATGGTGACTTTTTGGTTATTAAAGGAGTTATATATCTTATTGTATCCAGAAAGAAAACGGCAATTTCATACTTTAAGCCTAATTATTTATTAATTTAGGAACACAAACAGTGTACTGTACAATATTTCGTATACTTATTTTTACAGGATCTTAAATATAATAGGACATACCTACATAAAATAACAAGTGTCCACATAATTCTGCCATGCATTATAGTTATAATATAACATGCACAACTATTTATGAGTTATGCCAACTACAGCAACAGTGTCATCAGACATGTCGCGAGCGTTAACCTAGCACAGGTATAGGTTTACCAATTTTATAAGTTACACCAATGTACCTGTGCAGAAGCCTTATTTTCGAAAACTGCG
Source organism: Marasmia exigua (assembly GCA_019059595.1). Classification (NCBI taxonomy): domain Eukaryota; kingdom Metazoa; phylum Arthropoda; class Insecta; order Lepidoptera; family Crambidae; genus Marasmia; species Marasmia exigua. The sequence continues at coordinate 18,296,507 of CM032464.1, read as the reverse complement.
GGAAAATCTTAACTAATCAGGACGCTCCATTTACGGGCGTCACAAATTATTATTTCTTATTGGTTTATGCTCTTTGGATTTATTGTATTTAATCTTAAGGTGACGGGTAGGGCACACTAGCGACGCCAATCGGTTTTTATTTTTAACTACTAAGCCGGAACTATTTTAAACAATTTCGGGGTTAACAATCTCTCGGCAAACACTTATACTATTTATCAAATAACCATATATATCGTTAAATACCAATAAATAACGCGAAAAATCATTCACGCCAAAAGTGGCTGCTTTTAGCGTGAATCAATTTTTCGCGTACAAAAACGGACCCAACATTTGTGCATGGTTATTTAATAAATTGTATAAGTGTTTGCTGAGAGGTTGTAACCTAGAAATTGTTTAAAATAGATTTGGTTTAGTAGCTAAAAATTATAACTGATCTACCCGTCACCTTAACATAAAGCAATGAAGTCTGTATTTCAATTTCTTTCGCAATGGTAATCATTCGGATCTAACTTGCTCTTCTGCGTCGACGAATTTTGCCGATGTAATGTTACGTGTACGTACATACGTACGTGTGTACTCGTACGGTCATATGATGTGTGTTGTTTGAAGTGGTCGTGTATGTGATTGTGCGTGTGCGCCGCAGAGCACGCGATGAGCGCGGGGCTGTGGGGGCACGCGCTGCTGCTGTCGTGGCACTCGGAGCGGCGCGCGCGCGCGCAGGCCATGGCGCGCTTCGTCAACGCGCTGCCGAGGACCGACCCTCTGCACACGCTCTACAACACGCTCGCCGCCAAGCAGCCGCCCGTCGCCACGGTAAACATATATATATCCTCCAACAGGTTCAACGATTAGCCACGTACGCATGATAATATATTATAGTGCTCAAGTGTGTGCGCAAACACAAGTGCACTCTATTTTCCCTTACCCTCATATTCCGATGGGACATCAGCGTGACACGACGGGATAGGAATTAAGCGCAGGACCATCGGCTTAACGTGCTTTCCGAGGCACGGGGGTACAAGACCGCCAACTTCCAGACTCCTGGCTGACACGAATTTCTTAATGAAAACTTTGGTACAAATTTTTGGCCCGACCAGGGAATCGAACCCGGGATCTCATGCTCAGTCGTCGTTTTAGAGTGCGAACCACTAACCACTACGCCTTATCACTTTACGCCTTATTGATCCTTTTAAAGGGTTGAGTTATTTTATTTTCAAAGTTAACCTAATATTCTATACCTGATTTATATATTGTATGGTCTCTTGATAGATCGATAGGTACACCTTTGTAGTTAGATAGATAGATATTCTTTATTGCACAAAAAAGAAAATACAAGCTTGATACAACAACAACAGACAGTACAATAAGGCGGTCTTATCGCTTGTAGCAATTTCTTCCAGACAACCTTTGAATAAAGAAAAGAAATAGTTGCTTGGGTTTCTTGATAATGACAGTCTCTATTGCAGATAGAATATGTTTATTGTTTTGCTGACATATTACATGATACGAGTACACGCTGACTAGATAAAACGTGAACAGACTAATTAAATCGATTGCACAAAATTATAATGCTGACGCGGGCCATGTACGGTAATTAGACCGTAGATAAATGAACCTTAATGATTTACTTTTCATAATGTTTATATTGACGACCCGTTATGATCAGTGGTAGTGAATGCTGTCTTTGGTGCAAGGGTTCGATCCCCGCACAGTACAAATAATTGTGTTCATGGACATGTCTGTTTTTATTGGTCTGAGCGTTTTCTATGTATTATAAGTATGTATTTACAAAACTCAAGTATTATATGTAAATTCCGCTGTTGGTTCTGATATCCGTAACACAGGTGCTTAAGCTACCAATCTCGGAGTCAGATCAATGTATGTGATGTTGGGGAATATGCATTTTTTTGCAGGGGAATATGCAGGATGACCTCACTCCGCCTGATGGTAAGCGGCCGTGAAATCCAAATATGAGGCTGACAGGCACAAAAGAACTAACAAAGTACCCGTTGTGTCTGCCATCCTCACCCTAATGGCCTGCTGAGATGCCGTTTTATGCCCCGCCTAAAAGAGCCCGGATTGTATGAAGGAAACACATGAGCTGGGAGGGCATTCCATGCATTATTTATTTTGTAACATTGTTGCAGTGCGTGTCTACGGCGGGCTGGGGCGACTGGCGGCCGCACGCCGCCATCGTCCTGGCCAACACGTCCGCCAAGCCCGACCACGACCGCCGCACGCTCGTGCAGCTCGGTCAGTGCCTCCAACCATATTATATATTGTAATAACTAATGGACAAAATTTCAAAATTGCTAAGCTCTGAAACAAAAAATACCATTTCTTTATTTACTTTTCCGCTGCGCGAACATATATTTATTAATTTTTTATATTGCTTATTTACTGAGAAAAAAATTAAAAACTAAAAAACGTAAGATGACGTCATCGGACGGCAGAATGTAAAATATTTCTTTGCCTAGCACATTATAGTTTTAAATTTACGAAATGCCAAACCCATGACATGCAACTGTCAAAAAAAAGACAACTTGTCAACGTTGAATGAATGAATGACGTTGACAATGTTGACACTAGTATTATTTACCTTTGACAGTAGTACCTTTTTTTTATTAAAACAATGATAAGCAAAGGAATATCGCTGTATTCAGCCGTCCGATGACGTCATTTGGCGCTTACGTCTATTTAGAATATAAAGAATTTTAACAATTATTTTATGCATGAAAATGGACAAATTTTGAATAAAGAAAAAATATGGGTCCGTTCATTTTATGTCTATTTTCATATAAAAAAAACAATATGGACATGTTAAAAATATGAAATGTTGTCCATTATCGACCACCCGTTTGGATCAGTGGTAGTGAACGTTGCTACTAGTGCAAGGGTTGCGGGTTCGATCCTTGCACAGTACAAGCATTTGAGTACAGGAACATGACTGTTTGTATTGGTCTGGGTGTTTTCTGTGTACTCATTATACCTAAGTATGTATTTACAAAAGAAAAGTATTAAAATGTATATATTTGTGATTCCGCTGTTGATTTTTTTTTATTATTATTTGCATTACATATGACTATATGACTAGGTATGTGGTAACATTACACAATCAAAAGAACATATGCGCCTTGGTAGGCATCGCAAATTGGCATAGAGAGGAGCAGACATTTCTTATTTTATTTACTTGGTATTTGCTTTTGATATGTATTCTTCTATGTAATAGTAATATTTGGAATTTGCAATTTATTTATAATCCACATGTACTTATTTTTTCTTATATTTTATCCTGTAAATATTCGTTCACTGATTCTGATATCCGTAACACAGGTGCTAGAGCTACCTATCTCGGAGTCCGATCAATGTATGTGG